>CM065399.1:615000-687500 GCA_033060915.1 Euryodendron excelsum | reverse complement strand
AAAATAATTTAAGAAATAGCTAACTTTCAGAGCTAATGCATCCTATTCTGATTATTTCAATCCCCAGCTTAACTTGCCAACTTTTTTTTTTTTAATCTTTTTTGAATAAGTATTTTATTTGTTTCAATGTGCCTTCCCTTGTTTTCTACTCTTGATAATCAACTATGTCCCACCCACTATAGGGATTTCTTTTGAGAAAAATAATAATAATAATAATAATAATAATAATAGTATTTGTATTGTCAATTAATAAAAACACCAAAAAATCTCTTGATAATCATACTTAATGTGTAACCAGCAACCAATTTGTGTGTTTTGGCTGAAAATGGGCTACCTTGATTGTGTAACTACTTACACTCACGAATAAGAATAATAATAATAATAATAACAACAACAACAATACCAATACTTAAAGGGTCGTTATCAATTCCGTTAAGTCTTGAATTTCTAAATTTTTTCATGATAAATATATTAGTTGAAATTGAGAATGAAAATTAACGGAATGTATCAATCAAGTCTTATCTTATTTGAAAGTTCGAATTCATTTTAAACTAATTACTAGCATTACTTGATAACTAATTACATATGACTTAAGCCAATTTAATTATGATATCATTGAATACGCAGAGAAAGAAAAGGACTGATGAAACCAAATGTTTTCCAGAAAAATAGGGAATATAATGGAAACATGATTCCAAAACTTACAGGAAATGAAACAACGGGTCAGACCAGAACTCTGCTGAGGGTTGGCGGGTGTTGGATTAGATTCACCATGGTGTTCCCATGCGTCCCAATCCTGGCTGCCTTTGCGTTGTTTGTTTTGCCTTTGTTTGTGGGCTCCAACTGTGGTGTACCCCACACCATTACTCACACCCACCAGACAGAAATGGCCACTTCTAACCCTTTTTTTTTTTCTTTTTTTTCTTTTGGGTATTATGGTTAAGGAATTTCAGGCTAATTTATAACTACCTCGACTAATCTTTTTCATTTATTCGGTTAAAGATAGGTCACACTAAAAATAAATCTCTCGTGACTTGAACTTAAGTTGACCAACATTGAGATCACACCCACTTGAGAAAAACACCTCAGGTTGGCCACTTCTACTACAACACCCCTCTATTTTGGCCCTTTTGGGTTGTGCTCATGTCAATGATCGAAACCAAAACCAAATAAAGTAGTACTATAAATAATTTGGAGTTTATACAGGCTACAATGTAGTGGAGACACTGGTTCAAGATGCTTTGCTGCTTCATAGACATATGAGTAACTGTAATATCAGTTTGGGCAATGCTATACAAACAAAATATTCGTACAAAATTTATTATCAAAATAATATGATTAAATGAGAGTTATTCACTTAAAAAATAAAACACCTATTATGATAATTTTTAATTATAAAAATACAATCATCACATCGTTCTAGTGGTATTTTATGTATACATTATTTTTTATAAATTAGCATTTTCATATTAGTTTTGTAAAACGTAATTATAACTCATTTGCTCACTGTCTGGCTCATAGGGCATTGGTTGGAGAAGGGTCCCAAATTTGGTGTAACGTCCCTAGTTTGCGTGTTAGTTGATAGCGGTATCCACTATTTTCCAGAAATTAATATTTTCGATCCTATCGTTTTGACCCAAAACAAAAAAAAAAAAACACAAAATGAAACAAAATAAAACAAAACAAAAACAAGCTAAAAGTATTATGTTGTTTAAGTTTAACTTTATTATTTAAACTTTAAAATGCATTCAAACTTAATTAATTTATCTTTTAAATTATATATCAATAATTCAATCAATCATGAACTGAGCTTAGAGTAATTCAATTTTAATGTTTATGCTTACCGAATCAAGTTCGGTATTAATTTTCAAAGATTTATAATATATTCAATCTTGATTCATTCACATTTATTGTTGCACTACATTTGTTCACTGTAGACTCTAGAGTCTAAAATGTAGTGGAATTAGCCAAGTAATCGGTACCCTCATACTTTTAAGTTTGATCATTTCTTGTTTTTTTTTCTTTTTTGTCTTTTTGGGGTAATGCAGGTTTACATAGTTAACGGGTAGACGACACCTTATAAAAAAAGAAACAAAAATAAAGAAAGAAAAAAAAAAAAACAAAACAAACAAAGAGACACGGTAGAATTGAATTCACGAATTTCACGTCAATAATTGCAGACGCCAACTACTCTATTATTCATCACTCTGCACGTCTGAACACAATGCAATGGATCCACCTTTGTACGGTGGAGTGGACCACGCTATAATATTATAATTTAACTAAAAGACAACTTCGTATTCAGGGCTTATAAAGAAAAGAAAAATTGTATTCATCAGTGGAACTAAGGTATTTTATCTCAACCACGTGTGGGTGGTTTATACGAGTCCTGTTGGTGCTCTTCGCATTTGGAGAAACTGTTTATTGTTACTTTTAGGGCTTTCTGGACAAAAGAGTCTTATGGGGTTGGTCCTTTACCGAGATTATCTGAATTTGAGCTACGGGGTTTCATCTAATGTGAGAGGCTTTGAGCTCTGAATCTGGTGAAATTTCTGGCAGTTTTTTGTTGGGGGTTCACTTCAACTTTGAGGCTTTGAGCTAGTGTGTTTCTGATTCTGATGCTTTATTGAAACAATGACATCAGCTAAGGTTTCGAGTGGCGGAGGGTATGAAATTTGATTTGTTGATCAAACTAAGGTATTTATCGTTCATTTCTTTTTGACCCCTATATGAAACTGTCATTGGGTTTCCGCTAGTATAACACAAGCTGTCATCTGAAATTAGGCGATTTTTAGTTTTGGGTATGAGCAATTCCACTCAAATAAAAGCGAATTTAGGTGGTCTTTATTGAGATTTGCTGAGATATCTGCAAAAATTGTATCTGATCTGATTACAGCGAAACAAAAGCAAATTTTTTGAGCTTTTGAATCTGAAAATTTGGTCTTCTAAATCAAGGGAAGTGTAATTTTGTTGGAATTTTCTGAGATTTTTGCTAGATTTTTTGCATGACCATGGAGAAGCAGAATAGTTTCCGTGGTGTGACTATGGAAAAACAGCAAAGTTTTCACGGATTGATGGAAAAACAGCAGAGTTTTCGAGGGGTCATGGAAAAACAGCGGAGTTTTCGGGATGGGGTAATGGAGAAGCAGAAGAGCTTTCGTGGATTAATGGAGAAGCAGAAGAGCTTTCGAATAGCAATAGAGAGGCAGCTCAGTTTTGGGGGTGAGAGGAAGAAGAACAAGGAGTCACCCGGAAAACGGGGCGACTATCCCCTTCATTTGGCTGCTAGAGCAGGGAATTTAAGTAAGGTGAGAGATATTTTGCAGAGGTTTGATGCTAATGTTGTAAAAGAATTGCTATCAAAGCAGAACCAGGAGGGAGAGACTGCCTGCTATGTGGCTGCAGAGAATGGACATGCCCATGTTGTCAGTCAATTCTTGAAACATTTGGACCTCCAAACTGCGTCTATAGCTGCCAAGAATGGCTATGATCCGTTACATATTGCGGCTAAGCAGGGTCATCTTGGTAAGATTTCAGTCACACTATTTGCTTGTCTTTTATAGTATGGGCTTGCTTTGTTGTTTGGTCATGGTTGGGATTGAAGGTCAAAGCAGGTTTTCTTTCAACATTTGCTTTAGTGTTCCTCTTTGAGCACGAAGATTTTTCCACTATTTTTAGAATACTTCTGTTGTAACTTCAAAGGATGGAAACATTAACTGCCGTTGATGTTACAAACTTGCCATTAACAATCTTGAAAATCGATAGGCCAATCCATCAGTTCGCTAAAGTATAAGGTGGCATCAGTATTTGCTTTTAGGTCTGATTTTCTTGGTGATGGTATCGTACATGCTTTGCATTGCTGTAGAACTTCTTCCATCAATGATTCATGTATCAAGATTGTTAGCGTTAATAAATTTCATAACTGGTCTTCATACATGAGATGCAGTATGAGTCTATCTAAGCCTTTGTTGTGATTAGATAAAAACTTGTTTGGATATAGAGCTTGCTGAAGAAGAATATTAACTGTGGACCTGTTCTTGCATTCGAAGCAATATGTATCAAAGATTTTGTATCCCTTTTGTGTTGCTTCTGTTCTTTCTCTTGCTTAAGCCTTTCTTTGGCATGCTTTTGCAGAGGTACTAAAGGAACTTTTGCATTCTTTCCCCAACCTGGTCATGACCACTGATACATCCAATTGTACAGCCTTACACACTGCTGCAGCTCAAGGACATATTGATGTAGTCAATCTGCTTCTGGAAACTGACTCAAACCTTGCTAAGATAGCCAGAAACAATGGTAAGACTGTGCTTCATACTGCAGCAAGGATGGGCCACTTGGAAGTAGTGAAAGCCCTACTAAGCAAGGATTCGAGTATTGGTTTTAGGACAGATAAGAAAGGCCAAACTGCATTGCACATGGCCGTGAAAGGGCAGAGCGTGGAGTTGGTGCTTGAATTAATTAAACCTGATCCCTCAGTTTTGAGCTTGGAAGATAACAAGGGAAACACAGCACTACATATTGCAACTAGGAAGGGCAAAGCTGAGGTGTTTCCACATTTACTTTCTTTGATTTTCTCTTTTTTCTTTTATATATTTATCTTATAAGCAAGCGGTTAGGAACAAAAAATAGCCAAGCAAGCAAGTCATGCCCCTATCTATCTATTCTCTATAGAAAACAGATGTGACTTATGCCTCTGATCTTTTCAGTAGTTTTTTTTTTTTTTTCCTTCTTTTGGCTAAGTAGTAAACATTTTCCAGTTACCTCCTATATTTTACTATTTATGTTATGTAAAGAATTTATGTTCTGTTGACATGATCAAGTTTTGTGAAGTCTAACTGAGATCAAGGCATTCGTTGTGTCCGTTACATTCTTGCATTTACCCATCCATGCAAGAATGGTCCAAATATATAGTTTGCTGCTGACTTTACTTGACAGGAAAAATAACATAAGATGAAAAATAAAATTAAAAAAGTCTGAATTCTAGTGACTACTAATTAGTCACACTGGGGATTTTATTTTTTTGCGGTGGGGGGGGGATGTCTTTTTAGCTGGAATTTATATATAGAATATTTTTGTGACTTAATGCCATGATGATATCAGAGACCTGAATCCAATTTGTAAAATGACTGGGAAGTGTCTGTTATGACTGGGTCTACCAATTGGTGAGTTCTTCTCATGTAAGTATGCAAGTTTGGATGCCAATAGCAGTTGTTAAATATTAACATGTCTGAGTTCAAAAAATATTGTAGTGATTTGTTTATTAACTCAGTCAACAACATTAACAAGTTAGTGTTAAATTGTGTGTAGACATTTGAAACAGAAATTCAGGTTGGACGTCCACAAAACACACAATCTTTATGTAACCTTATGTATGTTTAGCCTCTTCATAACGAAATTTTGTTATGCTAATCAAAAAATAAGACCACTGGGAATACATCATTTTTCTTTTTTTCTTTTCCTTCGTTTTCTCTTTTAACTTGTTCAAGAATTTTTTAATGTTAATTCTTATCATGACGCCTATTATGACTATTTTAATTATTTGACTACTTATTAGTTAAGCCGCATTTATTCCCAAGGATACATATTGTGCTGCTTCTACTGCGGGTTGTATTTCCTGACTTCATCCATCTTCAAAACTGTGTGTTGTTCTTGCATATACACAAATACCTGTGCCCAAAATTGGTAGTTTCCTTGTGAGATCTCATATCCTTGTCAAAATAAGCTACTTCTTTCCTTCTCCATGAATCCAGTAAATTGATTGGTGAAGGAAGAGAATCTCAAAGATCAATCCTCATGATAATTTCATGTGAGAGAGGAAAGTATTTACTTTCTTGGATGTAGGGTATCAGCCAAAGGAAACCACCTCCGAGTTTATAGTGGAGTTTTATAATGTTGTACACTCTATACAAGGAGATCAAATGCAAGTCTGGCTTTAACACCACTGATTATGCTTTGTGCAATTGCAGATTGTTCGTTCTCTACTATCAGCTGAGGGAGTTAACATCAATGCTATAGACAAGGCTGGAGATGCGCCTCTTGACATTGCAGAAAAGTTTGGAACTCCAGAACTTGTCACCATATTAAGAGAATCTGGGGCCATCAATTCTAAAGACCACGGAAAACCAGCAAATGCAGCAAAGCAACTCAAGCAGACTGTCAGTGACATAAGACATGATGTCGAGTCCCAACTCCAACAGACCCGTCAAACTCGCTTCAGGGTCCGGAAGATTGCAAAGAGGCTTGAAAAGCTCCACATCAGTGGCCTCAACAATGCCATTAATTCAGCTACTGTTGTTGCTGTCCTCATTGCTACTGTTGCTTTTGCGGCCATCTTTACTGTACCTGGCCAGTATGTAGAGGAGAAAACAGAAGGGTTTTCACTTGGGCAAGCCCACATAGCAAAAAATGCAGCTTTCGTAATTTTCTTTGTGTCTGACAGTGCAGCGTTATTCATCTCCCTTGCTGTTGTTGTAGTCCAGACCTCTGTTGTTGTGATAGAACAGAAGGCAAAAAAGCAACTTGTGTTTGTGATTAACAAACTCATGTGGCTGGCTTGCCTCTCCATTTCGATTGCGTTCATTTCTCTCAGCTATGTGGTGGTAGGATCAAAAGAAAGGTGGCTTGCCGTGAGTACAACGTTAATTGGTGGATTAATCATGCTCACTACAATTGGCTCTATGTGCTACTGTGTAATTAGGCATAGGATGGAAGAATCGGGGTTGAGGAACATAAGTAGAACGGGGACCCTGTCTCGTTCACTCTCAATGTCTATGCCATCTGAGACTGAGATGTTGAACGAAAAATACAAGAGGATGTATGCAGTTTAAGAGAAGGTGAAATTTTGGAGAAACAGGATAAGATGCGGGGAGAAGATTGTACGGCCTCGTGTTCTTCTATCTATATCTCAGGATAAGTAGCTGCTCTTCTGCTCTGGTAACCATTGTAAAATTGTAAGATCTCCAGTTGTACGTCAAAACTAAGGATATTGAAGGACACCTCGGTGCTCTTCGCCTCTCAAATATCCCGCTATACTAATCTTGTGAGGAGGTCGGATTTGGATTCGCATGTTTTAGATTGATTACGACAACTTGGATGTCTGATTGAAACTCGAGAGCAGACAAGGTGCCTATGGCTGATGTATTCTAATATGCATGTAAGTCCATACATATATAATACAATTCTACATGCAATGGTTGTAATGGTGGTTGATGTTTATAATGTAATAGATAAAATCCTTTTGCCATGATATGTTGCTCCTGTTTTCCTCTATAGCCCTTTTCTGTCTCCTAGTTTGATTTGGTTAGAATATTTGTCGAAGTTGTAGTTTTGTTCAGTTGGTGTGTGATATCTAGGAGTAGGGGTGCCAAACACAACAGTGGGACTCATGGAAGTGCCCTTCTGAGTTTTGGAAGTATCGGTATGTTGTAAATAATTAGTCATGCGCGGCTTCACTGGTATTTCTTGTCAAAACGCTTATGATATGAGTTATAAGCACTGATATAAACGTGTATTTCGTGTCAAAACGCTTATGATATGAGTTATAAGTACTGATATAAACGTACGAAAGAACGCATGACATTCGAGTTTGTAATGAACATGCAGGATCGAGAAGTAGTTTTCAAATCCATATATATATATATATATATACATATATATACTTTACTGTTGCTTTGGCTCCTCTCCTTGGATTCAATATAACCAAGTATTTCGTAGTTATCTAGCTTGAATGAGTTGATGCTGTTCGTTTGTTGAAAAAAACCTGGAAAATCAGACATTGAAATTACTTTTCTGCCTTCTCTTTCCCACTGTTTTCTCAGCAGCCAAACGGAGCCTAGTTAGATTCTCTTGGGAAACAGTTCAGCAATTAATCAATCAAACAACCCAATTCTCGCACTACAGAATATTACTAGTAAGCGCACCAAAAAAAAAAAAAAAAAAGGGAAGAGAATATTACTAGTAAGGGTTCTTCTCAAAGAAGAAAGCCTGGAAAAGCCAAATTGCGTTGATAGATAGATAAAAAGAAAATTTTGAAGTACGAGGACATTGCTTTGTTGCATAATAGAATCTAATGTGCGGAATTACTTACCCACTTCTTCAAACAAATAAAATGTTTCATAATCACAAGATGGTCTCAGCAAACAAGAATAGAAAACCTGTCACATCAACGATTAGCTGATAAACTTCTTCCACCTTCCAACCTTCTCTCTTCCCTGGAAATAAACTTCGTGTTTAGAGCTCTATTTTTAACACAGAATCTAACATAAAAAATGATTTCCCTATATAATTAAATTTATGATATCTGACTTCTCCCCATTTTTTCTTCTTTTTGTGTTTAAATGTTTTTTTCTCTAAATTTGAACATGGATTTCCCACTAAATCCACCCCACTAAACTTCGTGTTTCGGTTCTGGTTTCATTTTCGTTTTCGTATTCTTGAATACAAAAAATTTAAGAACGGTCCTATCGAAAACACTATTATTTTTATTTTGAATGAAAACGGTCTTGAAAACTTATAAAATGCCTTTTTAGTAGTTCCTAAAACTAGGATGCTTTTTAAAAGAAATTTCAAAAATAAGTACTGGAACCTGCTTACTGAATGCATTTTTAACTGAAACATTGGCAAATAATACAAAATTGTGGGGAAGGAGAAGGCACAAGCTTTCTGCATATTATTATGTCATGCATGGTACCTTACTAATAAAACTGTAATTTGTTCCTTCAAGATTAAGACAAGGGGAAAAAAGTAGAAAAAAGAGAACACAAAAGCTGATATACTAACTAGGGACGATAATAGCAAATATGATCTCTTGTATATATATACATATTTTTTTTGGTTGCTAAGGTGGCCGAAGCCGATCTCTTCTGTGGAATATTAAGAACATATATGTCATTTCTTATATGCTAGCTGAATTCATGGATCAGTTTCACAACTTCACATACCTTGCGAGTTCCGATAGCCAGCTCATTTTCCACAATGGATACTGCCTTAAACCCCATGGGATGCAAGACCTCTTCATATCTACACCCATGAAAATAAATTATGATTGATCCAAACGAATCCTGAGAAAAACTCAAAAAAGAATTTAAGTGAAAATAAACTAGAAGGCAGAGAAGTACGCGGCGACGGATACTTTATATGGTGGCCCACCTTCATGATCGCTAATCTGCCACCAAAAGAAATTTACTTTTCACCATGACTATATATTGGAAACAATTATACTCTATAACAAGAAGAATTGCTCTTCTAAAACCTTTATCGGATTAAGGAAAGATTTTCCAGTTTTAAGGATATGTTACTAAGTTGTTATGTTCAAGATTTCCAGAGAAACAGAATTTCCTACCAGATGAAACCAAAATTAGTAAAGAGGGGTTAAAAAAAAAAAAAAAGGAGAGAGTGAAGTAGAATAGATGGCAACCGGAAACATTAATGTTATGAGCTCTCCATCTGCTTTTAAAAGATCTCCAATTTGCCTTGCCCAAGCTGATCTCATATCAGGTTCAATTGCACAAAAGAACCTGCAAAGATTTCATTGAAGCTACTAGCAAGAGGTTTCTGCCCAACAGGATAATTAAGCAAACCTGAATCCACTAAAACTTACGTACGTGTAGTCAAAAATGAGATCAAACAACTCGGTGGGATGCCAAGTGAAGAAGTCTTCCTTTAAGAAGGTAAAATAATCTGCAGTTGGTAATGACGATGACAACTGCATTTTCACCAATTTGTGCAGAAATAGGTGTCAGAAAATATATTTCCAGAGAGTATCAGAATTATTACTGTAAAACACTAGCTAGTGGAGACATAGATGAAGTTACTGAAGCAACTAGAAAGACTTGGAAATGCATTTATTTAATAAAGAAATCATTATTGTTTGGTTTTGTAAGCTGGAAATAGGAATCGTGTTGAGTAGCTAGCAGTAATCAGAAAAATAAGGTGATGAGATTCAGCTAGCAAGGTGTTGTTTGCATGATGCAATCAGCTAGCTAGCTCTTGCCTCTATTGCTTTCTTAATTGCTTTGTCTGATATGTCCAGTCCAACAACATAGCGCTCAGGGCATGCAATTGCAACCACGTCATAACCCTGCCATATATAAACTCATTGCTGTAACTGAGCCCAAGAAAAAAAAAATGGGAAAAATTTTAAAGGAAAAAAAAAAAAAAAACCCCACTGCCGGCAACAATAGCAAGACCATGAAGCAAGTACGTCAGTGTTATTTTGGCACGTGTCAATTAAGTACATCCCCTCCTATCTAGGAGCCCGTGGAAAAATGGAAAAACTGAACTTGTATGACTTTCCTTTTGTTATATATATATATATATATATATGCATGTATATAGGCTTCATTGTACAATGAGTTCAACCTGTATATTGATGCTATTTGAAGAACTACTTATCCTAATGAGATAAACAAAATGGGGTGTCCAAAATGCCTCCCAAGTAATAAGCACATAAAAAGGGAGCTCAAGTCATGTCAGCAATGACCCCTAAACGAGTAGAACTACAAACACATCCAAATAGGTCCATTATTTTCAAACAGCAACAAAATCATAGACTCAAGTACAAGCTGAGTGCAGACAATGATCTAGTGCCAAAATCAAGCATCAAGGAGGAAACATGGTAAAAGGAGCAGTGTTCTGACGTGTCTTTTGTGACTAGAATGAGATATCAGTGGTCTCCAAGTTATTACATTGTATCCTCCCCATCTTTAATGAACTCATTTATAAATAAGGGTATATATGGCAGTAAAAGAATAGATGTTTTTTCACCTTTTGTATTGTTGAGCCAAACTACAAAAGTAATTTCATCGGCATTAAACGTTTGTCATCCCAATCAAAAGAAAAGAAATTATTCTTAGTTCATTTCCTCTCCCTTCCCCTACTTTTACTGATTTCATTTCCTTTCTTTTCTTTTCCTTCCCAAGCTGCCGAGAACACACTTTCTTTTCTCTCCTCTTTTTGTTTTGTGCCCTAGTGATTCCCACATTTGGCAATGAAAAAGGAAGAGAATGCTAAGGAAATTTGTTTTCCTTTTTTTGTTTACCATGGAAAATAATAGACAAAATAAATTATGAGGGTAAGCAGTTTTACCCTTCATTGGCTTGGTAGTTTAAGAATGACTGGTTGGGTGATAGAGTTGGATCACTTCTTACTATATATGTACTTCCCCTTCACGTTTCTTTGAGCATCCAAATGGGAAAAAGATTGATGTTCTTAGAAATGCATATAAATCTCCTTACTAATTTTACTTTTCCAATACTAACCAAACAAGATAAAAAAAAACCTTCCTTTTCATTATATTAATTTTCCTTTCCTTTTTCTTCAACTCTTACTTCCCCTCACTATTTTAGAGAACCAAACAGATTGTTAAGAGGGTAATTGAGCTTGATTCTTGATGTGGTTAATGATTAAAGTTATAACCCAAATGAAGTCACATAACAAAATGTAGATTCGACAATAGAATCCTGCTCCCCCTAGTTAATACAAGTGATTACTGGGTATATTTTGAGTGAAAGCAGATATGAAGGTAACTATTCATAAGAAGCTCATAAGCTTGCCTAGAATTACAAGTACATGACTCTGAGATATCTTACATTAAATGGCATCTCATCATCATGACTGAGACAAGACTGATACCAAAGCAAAAAATAAAAAATGAAAAGATTGAAAAATTAACATACACTGCCACATCCAGGGACCAAAGCCCTGCCTTTGGGAAGAGCAGCTGTCTGGTGAAGGTGTGCCATAACTGGCGTTGGCTGTCCCAAATCCCACGGGGTCAATCCTTGATCCCAACATTTTTCCCAACCACCACCTGAGAATAAGTCAAAACATTATTTATTTACTTATTTATTATACTCCTTTTACAATTTCATAATATGCATGAACTAGCACAGAGAGATACTAAAACTTAGTTTGGAACTTGAATTTTTTGTGAAAAAAGTAAAAGAAAATAAAAAGTGAACAAAAATTCACTTTATTTTTATTCACTTTTCCTTCACATTTTTCTTTTTCCGCTGAAAATTCGGATTCCAAGCAAATTTGATCATCTTGGACGTATCAAAGCCACCTCCTACACCAACCCAAAAATTTCCTCTTACCAGAAGAGTCGGAGTGTATGAGTTGTTGGATTTTATTGACATTGGCATTTGATTCGATGATCATGATGGTACTACCACCACGATTACTATTACTATTGCTCATCTTATGCTCTTTCTCTTGATGTTCTCTTCTGTTTTCCATCTTGTTTCTCTGTGGTGGGACTCATAAAAATGTCATTGCTAATATTAGTACTGCTCCTACTATGAATAGTTGGTACTGCAAGTGTGGAGGTGGTTTCGTGACGGCAAAGCTTGAAGAATTGTCTCTGTGGAAGCCGGATATATATATATATATATATATATGGATCAGCAATTCTATTGCTATTGCTCATTAATTTGCTATTGCTATTGTCTTTGTTTTTCGAACTTGAACTTGAAATTAATTGAATAATTAACAAACAACCACAACTCCTGAGAAACTATATCCATCCTGTGACGTGTTCAACCTACGTCCTCAACTTCCGCCCAACCATTCTCTTCTCTGCAGCATTTGTTTCCCGGGATAAGTGTTAAAGGTCATGACCATGGATATAAAAAAGATTCACGGTTCTATCCATCTTTTTCGGGTACATCTATCTCTACAGAACATTAATTAGCCCGTGACGATGATCTACTAATTAATCTTGTGACTGACTTTTTTAACTCCTATTTCTTTGTCCAAAATAAAGGTCAGATAGGTAATTAAAATGGCATTTCATCTCGATGCATCCGAGTTAAATTACTTCATATATGCCAGATTTGTAATCTTGGAATTTAATATCTCAAGATTGCTTACACCATTATCCCATCTCACGAACTAAACGTGGCTTCGTTTTTTTTTTTACTTGTGAATAAAGTGAGTGCTGGAAGTAAGAAATAAATCCCAGCACGACCGATAACTTAGTCTCCTCTCCGCTTCAACTCAACTGCCTACCTAACCTCTTAGAAAAGATAGCAGTAATTTATCATTATTATTTTTCAAGGCGTAGTAATAAATTTGCTTCATTGCAACTTGAGATCAAAGATTCAAAACATGAATGCAGTTACTCTTTATAAAAGGATAAAATTATGTACATTTAACTCTTTTCAAACCATCTAATACCGGAACTTTGTGTGAGCTGCTTTTTTTTTTATTGTCTTTTTGATACTTTTTGTTTTAGGGGCGGGAGACAGCCAACAAGAGCAAAAAGATAAAATTAAAATTAAATGAATTTAGTTTTTCTTTGTTTTATGTATCCTTTGACTTCTTCTTTTTGTTTTTTCCCTCATATGTGGACTTTTTTTTGGGTGTGTATTTTATTTATAGCATTTCACCAGCCTTCTAAGTATAACGGGTTGTTTGGTTTTCGGACTTCGGACTTTCTCCAAAAAAAAAAACCCAATTCCCTTAGGTTTACCTCCGTTCTTGGGTTGGTGCGGTGGGCTCCCCCCGCGGGCTCAAGCTCTTGGCCCACGATGGTTTTGGGCTTGCGTTCCATATGGATGTTGTGTATGTGTTGTTTATAGTCTTCCACCAACATGTCCGTTATAACGGTTGTTTGATGTTTGGGTTTTTTAAACAAATAAATATCTAAATTAAAAAAAAATGTTGGATAATAAAATTTAATTGATAAGGTGTAATGAATTATACATGTGTAATTTGTGTAACCATTTTAGTATATAAGGGTAATTACACTGTATCTCATTTTAATTCGACCTCACGTGGTTTAAAAGTGAACACATAATTATGTCATAGGAGTATTTTTATCATTTCATCTTTCTAAAATGGAACATCAAAAAGATAATTTTGCCTTTTTCTGTCAAACAAACGGATTGTCCTTTGTAGGGGCATTTTTGTCATTTTACCAAATCTAACACGATTATATTTATTTGCACATAAGTCCAAATTATAAGAGGGGTTTTGTGTTCATTTTTTAACTGCAGTGAGGTCATATAATTTTTTGCTCAAATTACAATAGGGTGAAGTGTAATTATCCTTAATATCATACATTACTTGCTTTCATCTTAATTGGGAAAATTTTTCTAGTGCTCTTACAGCAAAGAAATGTGGTGTTCCAACAGATACAATGCTTGTGGATCCCTTGATGATAAGAGGTTGGAACACTATCTTTTTTCTTTTTTTCTTTTCTTACTATAGGGTTATGACGCTTTTGCCTGATTATTTTCTAGAGTTCGTGCAATGCACCGGTAATACTATGCATAGAAATAATCAGTCATAGACAGTGTTTAAAAACCACCAGCTCTTGCTCCAAGAGCACTAAATAAATTTTCTTTCATTGGCCATCGTGGTAGTGAAGACTTCTTCCATCCAACTAATAGGAGAAACGAGAATTTTTTTTTTTTTTTTTTTTGTCAGAAGTAATCGAATCCCCACAAAATCTTGATGTGATTCGGTTCAGAAGTTAAATGGCTAAAAATCCAATTATAATTCATCGACCGTTAGCTGTATATTGAGGGACAAATTTTTTTTTTTTCGGGTGCGGGGGAAATCGTACTTCTTTGACCTGGAATTGCACAAGTTTCTTTTTGTATTTATTATTTCCTGAGTTGGATTAGTGTTAATAACCTTACTTTGATTCCATTACAAGGCTTAGCTATTTGCATGACGGTGCCGTATGGGGGTGTACGTTGTGGAAGTGACTTTATAATGGGGGCTTAGCCATAGCTTGAAGAGATTATGACAAAAAAAAAAAAAGTTTAGAAAACACAAAACAAAAATGTAATAGTTTGAAGTTTGACAAAACAAGCTTAATACCTGTTGAGTCACTATGAAGCAGTTGTTGAAACTTCTCTAGACATGGCATCAAGATTCTATATTTCGAAATGTCTTCTCCCTCTTGATTTGCTTCCATCCTTGACAAATATGGAAGCCAATTGTGATAAGTTTCAAAGGCGAAGTCTACTATTCTCTTCAAAAGTAGCCAACTCAACCATGCACCGGCAGTTTTGATGAGAGAGAGAGAGAGAGAGAATTTTAAACAGAAAATTTGGGGGTGATGTTGTTCACAAGGAAGAGATAGAATCTAAACACAAATTTGGGGTGATATTGTCCACAAGATGTGATAGCTACAAATTTCATTGTACGAGGTGGCACTGATCTTCTACTATTGGAGAGGTTGAGAGCAACTTATGTGGCAGTAAATTAAAAACAAACGATGCTACATTTGTCTGAAGGGACTTTTTAGCCTGGAAAAAGACTTAAAAATGGGATTCAGGCTTATGTTTTACAGAAAATAAGATCCAGTAGTAAAAAATTACTGAGAGATTTTTTTCAATGCTTTTTATATATACTTAGTTTGGAGTGATAAGAGTGAAAAATATGTTATGATGTAAGTTATTCACTCATTTCTTATATAGAATATTGTGTTATCTAATAATCATAATTTGCCCACACTGTTAATACAAGTGCATGTTGATAGAAATATTGGATTTATAATGTAATACTAAAAAATTTTATATACACATATTTTGAAAATAATATTAATAGAAAAATTAGTTATATCATCTTGTTTTATTGTTGGTTAATGAACCTGTCACTTTTCGGCATTGCAAAATAGGCATGATCATGTGTGGCGCTAGCAAGCATGTCTTGCTAAGCCCTTCCAAGACTCCATAAGGTGTTTTTAAGCACAAGCAAACAGAAGTTATTCAGTTTGCATGTGGCCAATTATTAACTCAACGATAGAGAAATCAAGTCACAAAATATATATTTATGACCTGAGGCAAAAGGAAGCATTTTATTACGTAAAACAATGCTTTAGAAGTAAAGGAGACAGCTACAAACAATGGCCAACAAAAACTTACTTCTAAGCATAAGCTTAACACAAGCTTACTTAACCAAAAAAATTAAAATGACATTAAATTTGAATAAATTGTAATGTTTGTAATGGCCTGGTGACATTCAAAAGAACGTTAAAGCCTATTAATTTTTTTTTTTTTTTTTTTGCTCCAACTTCAAATAATGAAGTTTACATGCTTTATATTGAATATCTTATTTTTAAACTCAAAGTTCTCAATATAATTGATGCAACAATGTCTCACCAACATTTGCTACTAATATCTCATATGTTGAATTGTATCACAAAATCAATCAGAAATTACGTTATTTTTTAATAAAATATTGAAAAACAAAATAATTTTTTAATTTCTTCCTGTATCTTTGATAAAATTGTTTGACTTTCAAATAATAAAAACTAAAAACATTTATCTAAAACCTCCTACACATGCATGCATGGTTTGTGTTTTATTGTTGACAGTCTCTTTCTTTCAAGATTCGAATGGCATGTTGGTTTATCTTTTCTTCATCTAGAAAATTTTACACACCCGTATGGAATACATCATAAACTATAGCAAGAATGCTGTTTCCTAGAAAAATATAATCTTTCAAAATTTTTATTAAAAAAAAATCACCAAAATAATGTAGCATTGACAATTTTATAATTAAAAACTTATCTTGATACATAATTTATTTTAAAGTGACTTGTGTCAATTCAGCTACACCATTTTGTATACAAGCTCTACATACTTATTTTTATTTGTATAGCATTACACTTGCACCTTTGCTAGCTAAAAAGAAAAAGGGGAAAGAAAGAGAAATTAGAAAGCATTAGAAGCGAGATGGTTAGTAGAAGCAAAATTTTCGGATTGAATACCGCTATTCCATAAATAATGGCCAAAAAGGACATTTTTTTGGTCATTCCACTGCAATCTTTTTCATCAAGAAGATTATACATAGTCTAAAATTGCTAGATGATTATATTATTTTTATGTGTATTGTGTCTAAGAAGTTGGAAGACTAGCTAGTATCTTAATAACAAAATTATTTGGTAAGCTAGTTAATAATTTTTTTTAATTGTAACTTATTAATAGCACTTCATGCTCAATGTACCCAAAAAGCTTCGTCTATATCTTGGAAAATAGCCTAAAAGGGGAGGAGAGGCAAATTTTCTTTCTCTTGGAGCATCATCCATCAATGGCTGTAAAATGACTAGGCTCAATAAACTTATGAGTACTGTAGAACTACAAATAAAATCAAACTAGCTACTAGAGTACAGTTCAATTAAAACTTGTTTGAAATCAATTTGAAAAATAAACAAGCAAAGCTCAAGCATATTTTAAAGCTCAAACCAAGCTTGAACAATTTGTGACTAAACTCAGTTCAAAAGTTTAGTAGTTAGGTAGTACAAATTTTTTTAGTATTTGTGCCTATCAAATTTTGGTATGTGTTATTTGTTCAATTAAGAGTTTCTTCATTAATAACAAAATTATGTTGTGATGTAATAAAACACTACAAATCACAATTTGATAGAGATATTGAGCAGTTGGTACTACCTAACTATTGGACCTTTTTCCCTACATCCATCTTTTTTGTAAGAATAGCATGACTGTTAGAAACAAACTTAGCAAAGCTCTATTTAAATTTTAGATGCATTGTGTAAGTACAAAAATATAACAGCTTTCCAACCATCTTATTTCACATTGCATAACCATCTACTTCTAATTGTGGATTTTAGTCCAGAAGACATTGACAGCAATGCACTTCATACCTTGCCCGAAATTTATTTTTTTAATTATTGTTTCCAAATTTTGAATCATGTGAGGATTGTTGGAAATGCTTCAAAATTTTATATATCTTTTATTCGGATAAGAGCCAAAACCTAAAGTCTACTCCAATAATAAATGTTAAAAATTGTATGGGATAGGATAACCATTATTGTTGCTCAGAAAAGTCAAATTGAAGTAGAAGCTTTCGATATTTATAGATGTAGGCTTGCTTGTTTTGCAAATTTTCCTGTAGTGAGTCTGATATGTAGAAATATCGAAGTATAACAGCTACAATTGTATAGTAAAATACCTGTGACAGCACAATGATTTTATGATTTTTAACTGCTTTATTTTTCACCTCTTGGTTGTTACAAATGTATAATAAAAACTATCAGCTTTGTTGAATCTCTCCTTTCCACCTCCAGGACATTTTGCATATGGGTCCTAACCCATTTAATGCATTAACTGTTTTTATTAACTGTTGAGAGAGTTTACCTTCTGTGTAAATAGGCACATTACTCTTACTTTCAAGATAAGTATGTTTTGGATTTGGCTTCCGTCATTTATTGTCTACGACTTTTACTTCCATTTGTTTATTTTTTTAATTTACAACCCACGGAAACAAAACTTCTTGGCTAGTGTACACCACAAACGTTAGCCACTGTATCTTGGAGGACAACCGTGTAGAGCTATTTGTACCAAACGTTCAACCAAGTAGGGGGAGAAGTCATTTATTAAGGACATCGATATAATTTCTATGTCACGGCTTTCCTTTTTTTTTTTTTTTTTGATAAGTTCTATTTTCTGTCAATTATCATTTTTATATGTTCTTTTAGTTTTATTAAACACAATTTGCATAATTTTTTTCAACAGAGTTAACAGGTCACATCTAATTCTTCCTAGCTTAGGTCTTCAACAACATAGTCCCCTTCAGTTGACTAATCTCCAAGAAGGGCGTTGATGGTCAGTCATCGACTAATAGTGGTTATCTCAATCTGAATCTATCATCAACTGGTGAGTCTCAACTGGGGTGGTTACAATTAGCTAGTGACTGATCATTAGTCACAGTTGATGGCAGCATTTTTCCTCCGAGAAAATACACGGTGGTACATGATTTCAGTGAGGGAAAAGGATCAGCAAGGCTATCTATATCATTCATGCAGTAATATGTGCTGATCACACAATCATTTTCTGTGAGAATGAGGTGGAGCAGATGCAATCACTTTATTGCCTGGTCTCTGGTTCGAAAGTGATCAAGAGAAGAATTGAAACAATTGTAGTAAGTAGTGGCAAATCCAGAAATTGTTTTTAGTGGAGGTGAAAACAACTCTTAAAAGAAAATATTTAAATGAAGCTTTTTACATTTTAATACTAGTATAAATTTTTTACTTAAAATTTAAATTTTTTTGGAACAAAAAATTATTAATTTATTTATTTTTCTCTCTTTTCAATGGAGTATTCAATAGTTTTTTCAAATAGTTTTTCAAGTTAATTAGAGGGAGAGAAAGTTGTATACCTTAGACCTTTGATATTTCTTGTATTGATAAAAATGTATGCAACTATATTTTTTATATAGTTTTTTCAAGTTACTTAGGGAAATATATATGAAGAAACTTTCTTTCTAATGTCTTGTTGCAGTGCATACCTATCTTGACCATAAAGGAAATTATGCAATATCTTCTAGCCCTATTATCACTTTAGGTTTCGTATATGTTGCCCAGATATAGATCATGAGAACATATCAAAGAACAGTTACTTGCAAGAGCTTTTTGGTAGTTTTCCGTCCAGTGAAGTAGGTGGCCCTGGGATTGCAAGATGCTGACAAGCGTGATGGAGAATAGAATATCGGATCAACGAACAACATAGCAATGACAACTGCTCCGATGAAGAAGACAACTACTGACTTGTCAATTGCAGAAAAAGTGTTTTCTTGGAGGTTTGTCCCTCGTCTTTAAAAACGCTGTAGCAATGGTAGCTACTCTACAGTGATCAAAACAGACATTGTCAGCTGTAAAAAGGTTTTTGTTTTTCCGGAAAATGAAGCATGCCAGACTACTCCCCACCCCCAAAAGAATTGTCAGTTGGAGTGAACTCATAATGTCTGATCGCGTGCGTGCCTAAGAACGTGCAGGTTATTTCTTTCCGACTAAGTTATTCATACCTTGTTTTTTTTTTTTTTATAAACAAGAGAGAGACCTGAATTATGTTTCATTCTCCCATCAAGCTTATACACCCTCTTTTGAGAGCACAAGTCAAAGTGTGAATTAAAGATTATCTGTATTTTGGCATTTGAAATTCCCAAATCATTCAGGAAATTAATGATATTTGGCAGTAAATACATATGGCAATATATCTACGTACCCTTAACATGCACTTTCATTTCCCAACTTTAAGTGCAGACCATAATCTTTTTTTCCCATTCTTCTAGATGTTTCGTTTATTTATGTCTTACTCTCTCTGTTTTTTTCACTTAATAATAATAATAATAATAATAATAGTCATTTATTTTACACATGCCAAAATTTTCAGGCTCTGAAGGAGCTCCGACTCCCAAATTGGTTAATTTGGATGACAAAAGCACCATGTGAATTGCTTGCCTATAACCCAGGGAGTTAAGATTTCCTATCTCATATACTATGGAAACATGTCAAATCATGATCTGGCTGGTAGAAGTCATTACTGAGAGTCTGTTACATCTAGCAATTTCATATATAATGCCTTCATTTTTCAGCCTTCAAACTAAAATTGTGTTTTACTATGTTGCAGATACAAAGGCTGATTTGAATTGGCCTGGCAGTGATTTTTGAGAATAGTTGGTCTTACCATCTTCATACTTTGAAGCAAGATCAGTTGTTTGCTTGAGCTGTGGAATCAGAGCGCCAACTGTCCTGTATATACATATGTTTTCCAGATGACAGCCAGAGTGGAAACTGGAAAAAGCAAAGCTCTTCCTTGTACAAATTAAATGGGAGAAGATTATATATTGAAGGATGGAGCCTGGGGCCATGTGATATTTAAGTCTGAGAATTCTGTTCATAAGAAAGTAAAGCCAAAGTTTCCACTTTGTAAAGTTTCAGAGACCGATGTAATTTTGTGAAATTCTCTCTGAAGCGTTCACTAGTATCAGTTCACTTATTTTGAATAGATGAAAACCGAATACACATTGATCTCGTGTTGATGAAATTGTTTCAAGATTGTACAAATTCTGAACATTAAATACAGGCATTTTGATTTGGGTTTGGAGCAAATGGGTTTGCCCAGTGGTAGGGCGCTTGGTAGCCCCGCTGCTCCGCTCCTAGGTTCCAAGTTGAAGCCCCCGCCTCCCCTCCCCTCCCCTCCCCACATCCCCTAGGTAGATATAATGATGATTATTCCTAATGTGTAGTAAATAAATTCGAGTCTGAAAACAATATTAATAGTCAACTGAGCACCATTGCAAAATGTGTTGGGACATACAAGAGCAACAAGCTCTCGTAACAATCCCATTTCCGTTTAGTAATTATCCATTTCTTGTAGTCAAATCTGGTTCCAATAATTTCTGAAAAAAAAGTACAAGCACATGTATTGCACATCAATTTTCATTCATATCTATGATTTTGTAGCTAAAAACTTCCCCTTCAATGAGCACAGCCAATTGAGCTTCTTTCCTCCACATTTCAATGTGCACAGAATGATCCACAATATATGTTTGTTCCATATAATTTACAAAAAGAGAAAAAGGAAAGGAAAGAAAAGAAAAGGAAATGTGTACCCTTTTCTCAAACAATGTATTGACAAAAATAGACTAAAGTTTTTGCTCCTCGTTAATCTAGGTAAAAGAGCGTCACAATCTTTCTGAGATTCTTGGCTTCTTGACATGTTTCCATAAGCAATTTGCTATCATGGAAAGCGAAGCAAATGACTTGCTGAACATGTGAAATGATGTCCATGTTACATAGCCTGCACGTTCACAATAAAAACAGGAATCAAATAATAATCCCCAAATCAAAATATAGAAGAGATAAAATTGAAGCTCAATAGCAGGGTCTCCAAGTATAGGAATAACAGATGTCCAGAGTCATGCCAAAAGCTCACCCATTTATGGACTGTTGAATGCACTCATAAACACAGATTATCAAGTATATTTTCTACACTAGACTCAAACTCAGGCTCCACTTGGCCCTTCCAAAACCAAAATGAATCCAAAGATCATGAAGCTGTGTCCACCAGAACCCCTCACAAGAAGTCACTACCCCGAGCCAACAAAAGAAGCAAAACAGAAGTAAAAGCCAGTAAGATCAAATCTGGCCATGACGAGAAAGCTGGGTCAACATATGCTGTAGTTTCCCTATTTCCAATTTGCAGCACCATAAGATTTTATATTACCTTTTCAAAGTTCTGGGGACTCTTATACAAAGCCAAAGCTTGTGCTTGGATCATCCTTGAGCTGATCAGCTTGAAATTAGTCAATTCCGAATGAGTAACACTGAAAACAGCTGCTATACCTAATCAGCTCATCAGCAGTTTAAATTTCTCAGCTGATGTATATTGAACCACTGAGTACAACTTGATACCAGATGAACATCACTGGTGGCAAAATATCCACAATGAGTCTCTATTCCAACATGACATCATTGTCTTTTGTTTCGAGTTATAGGAGTGAAAGGGAGGGGGGGGGGGGGGGGGGGGGGGGGGGGGGAGGGACAAATCAATAGACAAACAAGGGGAACAAAATGAAATGCACAGCTTGTATGAATTAAACTAGGAAAGTTGGCAACTTTCCAACTAACAGAAATTTTCGTGCAAAGGGCAACTTTGGCTTTTCATTCCTTTCAATTGAGAGAGGTTCCAAATCAGCCGCCAAATACTTACATTCATGTGTAGTTTCAATGGATGCTAATAAGTAAACAAAAAAATTGAAAAGAAAAATCAGCAGAAGTTGTAGAAAACTAAAGCGAGCAAGAGAGAGAGAAGAAAAGAAAACAAACAGACAGACAACATAAAAACTGCCTTAGTAGCCTTGCTTACTAACCTGCTGGCTTCTAGTAAAGGTAGATGATCATTGTAAGGCTTCTCTATTACATTCTGCACCTGCCAATCCAAAAATAGAGATGTTACTGACTAATGCTTTCAAGCATCCAAACCATCCAATTTACCCAATTGTACAACTGCATGAGCCCTTTTCATAAGAATACACACTGGTCAGAAACCGATCAATTTGACTAGAAACCACATTTTGCGATACAATCTACAAGACAACTTCAGCTTCAATTTCTACAAATTTAGATATAAAAATAAAAAATAAAAAAATAAAAGTGACTAGACAATCTAATTTTACTGCTATATTTTAAAGATTGTACAAGTTTTGGCTGGATGTGAAAATGATTTTCAAACCAAATGGTATTAGATTATGATGACTTTTATTCGACGTTAACCGTTTCCTCAGCAAGGGCGATAATGGAGCCTGATTGCAAAATGATATTTTGGACCTTATTATACAAACTCAAAAATATAAACCGTCTGTAAAATAACCTTTCTTTTTTCTTTTTTTCGTGTTTTTTTTTTTTTTTTTGGTGTTGTGAGTGTGTGTGTGTGAGAGAGAGGTTTTTTTTTTTTTTTATGAAAAAATAGTGGAAACTAGTAATGATTAGAAGTTTCCAAATTTTCAATTCATGGAATATAAAGCAAAAGAACATAGCTAGATTCTTACTTTTGCAAGTAATTCTTGGCTCTCAGGAGGTTGCTTTTTCAAACTTTGAGGCAATATCACAGTAAGCAGCTCCGGCTTCTCTGCTCTTAAAGCACCTCTAATAACAGCTGCATTAGTTCCCGATGCACCAGATGTAAAAATGTGGTTTTTCTGTACCCAAAGAAACAAAAACAAGCAAGAAAAATGTGGAGAAATCACAGGAGCATAACAATCTACAACACAAATCACAAGGGAGAATGAGTCCCGAGTCTCCTGACTCTTTCTGCCAATAGGAAACCACTGTGGCAAAAACAGAAACTGAAGAAATTTGAAGCATAATACCGTTATAACCATCGCATAGCTAAGAATCTCAATAAGTTCTTGATGCATGAATCCCATATTCCGTGTACCGAAAAAGCCAATAGCTCTTGGCCCTTCTTGTTGAATTGCTAGTAACTCCTGACAGAGCCAAAAAAAGACAAAAATATTGATTTATATACACACACATGCCCACACATATACAAAGTAATAGAAACCAAATGCCGATGCCCATTTTAATTAGCACAAATTGGTTTAAAGGGTGCTTGCTAGTTGCAGCTGAGCCTGAGATTTGAAACCTGCCATAAGCACCACAATCTAATATAGCATACATTCAAAAGAAGGCCCTCTACAAAATAAGCTTGCATGTCATAGCTTACCACATACACATGCTGTTTCCGAAAACTTTCTCTAAACATTCATCAAAAAGAGATCTTCTGTATAAAAGGTTATAAGTGAAATGCCATCACAAGTGGCCTTATGGACCAAGTGGTACCTGTTTGGTCTCTTAACCTGATGTTAGGGGTAAAAGCTCTAGGAAAAGGCTCATTGCAAATCCAAATTAATAGTGGCTCAAAAAAATAACAAACCTGTAGATAATCAACATCAGCCGCAGGTTTATATTCTGATACCAGTACTTCCCCTGATCCTTTTACAATAGATTGGGCTTGGGTTGGGATTTGAGTGGTGACGTCTTCATCAGAGCCAAACATCTGCAGCCAGTTTTCATCTTCATTCCCCACACTATCGACATTTTGATCTCTTTTGGTATATCCAGAAAGCCACTATACCAGCACATAAAAACAGATGCCCCTGGTAGTAAATCATTAGTGAAAACCAACCATGCAGAAAAGGACATAAAGACAAGTTCAATTTCACAATAATAGGAGGCAAATGAAAAGGGAAATAGGCATGATTCATCTCTTGAACAAATTCATTTTAAACCTTCTTGAACCTAAAGCGAGCTTATTCCATTTGATGTCCTATTTATTTAACCGGCAGTGTATAAAATGATGTAACAGCTGTGGGATGTGTAATCCACAACCTTGAAGACAATCACAATCCAAATATCAGTACATACTATAGGTATGATCACACAAGTGCATAAGTATTGTGGCTCATCACCTGAAAATGTGATCAAGAAACTTTTAAGATGACAAGATTTTTCTTAGACAAACTTTTGAAGAGAGAATAAGTGTTGCAGACCACCTCTACAAGGCTTGATTCAAATAAATTTTGTTTTACATGCCTGCAACTCAAGAAGCAATAATATCTGGTATAACTTATTAAAAATGTACTCCTAAGTTAACTATTGACTATATGTTCTCCTTTCTTGGTGAAACAAGGAACTCCATTTATTGGAAAACCCGCATCTTCTAGAGAAGCAAATTAAATAAATTAGGAAACTATCTTTGTGTTAGACCTACAATGATGAAGACCATGGGAAGAAGAAAAAAGGCAAATTTGAAATTTCCTACGGAACACACTTTGAATGTTTCATAAGCTTGTTTAGGGTCAGTTTGGGTCTTGCTTGTATGTATTCTATTGGTTAGAATGTACTGGAAAGATATAATGGCTTTTTAATAGGTTTTAGTGAGTAGGGATATTTTGATCATTTTCAAATTGTTGGACATAGGATGTATTGCTTTTCCATGGATCATATTATGGGTGAAATATTGTTATTTGGGTATTATATAATCTTTATAGGTCTAGAATATTTAAGTTGGTCAAAGCTTCTTAATTTCTTAATTTTAGAGCTAGTCTAAGAAGAATTAGAAGTCATCTAACAGCCTATAAATATGCATGTAATATTTCAACTAATTGGAGATATGTTTTATAGAATTTGTGTGAAGCTTTTGTGACTTTGTGTCATATTTTGTGCAACCTTAGCTTAAGGGGTAACTCTTAAGGAGTTCTAGCTTGGAATTCTAGAGATTTCTTATTCTTAGTCTTCTTCTTTCTCAAATCACTGTTATGTGTTACTATTCACAATCCTAGAAAAGTCAACTTTTCAGCCCCAAAACCCTAGCAAATCAAACTTAAATCATACCCAATCCCTTCCCTACATATTGGCCTTCAATTTTAACCATTAGAACCCTTTGAAAATCAAACCACATCTCAACCTTTTCCATCTAGAAACCTTGTGTTAATCTTCTTCCACTTTTTAGAACCCCAACCCGAAACCTATTCCTACCTTAAAACCACCACAAAACAAATTGTAGGCAACTTTATCACAATTTTCCTAAAGCTGTCCTACATCATACAACAATGAGAAGGAAATTGCATCATGCAACAGCATGCTTACTGAAAGGGATTATAGATCACATTTAACTATTTGAAATCTTCTTTTAAGAACCATGAAAAACCAAAAGAAATGATACTCCTAATAATGACATTTCCTGCCCTCATTGAGTCATCTATTAGCAAGTTTAAAATTCAGAAATCTTTGTTGTCCAATTTTAATAATTCCCTTGCCATAGTAATAAAGAGAGAAGGACTGAATCATCTCGAGCAGAAATAATAAACTTTCAGGCTAATCTCTTTCAAAACCATCTCTGTTTATAGCCAACAAAAGGTTCTGGATTATTAACTGAATTCAAAAAAAAAACCCAATTCATATTGAAATCTTCGTATTGGCATCAGTTTTTGTATCTCCAAATAGATGAAACCATTTTTAAAATTTGTTTAACAGGCCACTCATGTTTTCCTAATTACTTAAATTCCATAAGTCTACCATTTGAATAATGTTGCATCTTTTGAAAAACATCATTTTGGAAGACTGTATTCCTATGTCCTCTAATGTTTCAGTGATAATGCATTCACATATAATCAAATGGATGTGCATGTTATGCTCATGTGGAATTATCACCTGCAAGGAACATAGGGTTGGCATGGTAGAAAGTGGTTAGCGGTTACAACTTGAAACAGCAATATTCAGTGATTTTCTGTTGACCCTAAAGGAAGAGCGCTGGGAGACAATAATGCCTCCTTGCGTAATGTGATAGCATGGATAATATAAACTGTTGGTAACTATGGTTGCTGTTATCTAACTTCTACAATTTGAAATAACTCATTTGTAACCTACTAACCAATCGCATTAAAGGCATGAATCAGATACTGGTGTCCACAATAGCCACTATGTTATAAGGTTCAACCTGCAACCAATGCTCACATGAATAGGATTAGGGATATGGAAATCCTTGCTTTAATTTCTAAATTGGAACAACATATACAAAATAAAATGTATTCAAATGTGCAGGATGCATCCAAGCACCCATCCCCAAGTTATGGTACATATCATTGTATCTTCAAGTTTGGGGTTCAAATTGGTTCAACATGCAACCAATGCTCATACCCGAGTTTATGTAATAAGCTGGGCAATCTTTTGCCATTAAGAGCCACTAATTATAAAATCAAAAAATTGTTCCACTAATGAGCACCATCCCCATCACCACAACCAGTGTAACAAGGGCAATTTTACTATTAACATTTATTGCAGTGACAGCAACCCAACATACTGGTGTATTAAACAACATTGCAAACACCACCAACATTACCGAATCATGTTGTTTGTATGTTGTCATGTCAGAAACCTATATTTTTTCTTTTTTGAGTAACACCTTCTATACATACAAACACCAGAACTGTTTATGGAGATCGTTATAGGAAAATCCCCAATTAGAAAATTTTATATAGGTAGAGCCTTTCATCCATCCCCAAAAGAAAGCACTTGAGGGAAGTGGATTTAGTCTTTCGATCTCTACTCCATGGCAATCAGTCCTCTCTTCCAAGACTAAAACTTCTTATAGTGATAGATAGAAGGAGACAATGTGACTTAATTAATCTCACATCTAATATCGAAGGTTGTGAGTTATAATAATTTATTCATATGTCTAAAAGAGATACTCGGACTTTAATATTTAGGTCTGACACCAACATATGCAAAACAGTGTGCGTACTAAGAACCTATGTTACCTAAACTTGGGTACAAATGTTAGGTGGGGATATGTGTCTAAGTGTCGGATTCATCTAATTCTCATGCCCAAGAACACTTAGACAAGGCTAAAGTTTATATTTTTTAAATACATTTTCTATTTATTTAAAGTAAAATAGCGCTTACAAACTCATATGTATTTTATGCATAAAACAAAAGTCCTGTGCATAGTTCTATGATAAACTCAATTATTTATACATACTTGTTTAATGCATATCCAACGAACCATATCAGACACATATCCCATATCATTGTTCAAGTGTCAAGTGTCAAGTGTCCGACACAAGTATTTTACAAATTTAGAAAAGTCCAAGTAACATAGCTAAGAACCACATATGGAATTCATTTTGTTTGAAGGTAATTTCCTCACGGACCTCATCCATAACTGCGTAAGTAAACTATGCAATAACAATTTGCTAATAAATATGCTTGCCACGATTCCTTTTCTTTGAAAAAAAACCACGATCAACTCTCTCTCTCTCTCTCTCTCTCACACACACACACACACAGAGATAGACAGTCCTAATAAAAAGTTGGAAAAAAATTGCTTAAGAATTTATAACAACAATATTACCATAAAATGAGCACATAAGCTGACTCAATCGTCCAATTATATGTATGGTTTAATTTTGTATCAACCAATCACATGGTTTTTCACCTCAATTAGAAATAAAAATTCAAAAGGGATAATTTTTCTGGCCCCAATCAACATTAAAAAAGAGCAAACTGAAGAAACCCACATTCCAATGCTTCCACGGTTTATAAAGAAGAATAGAATCCTGTAAAACCATCTTCCATTTCAAAACACCCAGAAAGCCCAGCTCAAATCTGTAAATTTATTGTACCTTAAACGCTTCAACGTATGAGACACAACTCTCAGAACTCCATTTTCAAGCATAAAAGAGATGACTGCAGGCCTCACAGATATAGATACATACAAATAATGAGAGAGAGATAGAAAGAGAAGGATACCGTCTGTCTTGAAGAGAGATTGGATAGGCTGTGAGAGGATCTACTTCGACCAACACATCGTCTGTTAGAGTAAAATGATGATGACGTAGGAGAAGGGAAGGAAGAGAAACGGTTGCTGAAGGGACTAGGATTTGCAGTTTGGAAGAGATTAGAGGAATCTGAAGGGCAGAAGGCAGAAGGAAGAGGCAACAACAGCAGCCTCAAGGAGGGTGTTGTTGTCATTCTCTCTCTCTCACCACTACCAGTAAGTCCACTGCTGCCGCTGCTGTTGCTGTACTTTTCCCCAAAAATCAAAGTCCCAACTGACAGAAATTCAAGGCAGCCTTTGCCCCTCTTCTTCTAATTCCTTTTTCCTCTTTTCTTCTCAGCCCATAGGTTTGGAGAGAGAAAAGATATGGATGGGTGGAAGCTGGAGAAAAAATGGGCATTTCTTTTTAGATTTTCCTTTTTGTTCCATTTTGTTATTTAGATTGCTGTTAGTTTAAAAAAAGGCCTTTTGAATGTTGAATGGAATGTTTGAAACTTTTGAGTTTGAAAAGTAAAAAGTAAATATTATCTTATAAATTATGCTCAAGACCGCTTATAAATTACACTCAGACCTCTTAAAGGTTTCTAATTTTAAAATTCCTCTACATGATTTGGAAAATGACATGAACTTCCCACGTCAAACCCTTTTAATACAAATTGCCCCTTGCTTTTATTTATTTTTTTATTTTTGTTAGGCTTCCCCTTCCTTTTATTGACCATTAAAAAAATGAATGGAATATGGCTGAAAAAAATGCCCGACTCTTGGGCTCTGTTTGATTAAATATAAAATATGTAAAAAAAAATTCAGTGTGAAATAATTACATATCTCTAATTTTTCGGTGTTTGGCTGCTACACTGCAAAAGAGAAATTATAGAAAGCTAATGCTTTAACTTTATAGACACAAGTCATATAGGCATTTTGTTGAACAACGTGTATGCATATAGGGAGACGTGTTCAAACAACTGCATGATTATACTACAAAAGCTACCTCGAAATGGGAATTTCATTGCAAAAGCAACCTCGAGACGTGTCTGCATATAGTTGTCACTTTGACCTCCCTCTGTCCCGTAAGCTCTTCAGGTCAAGCTCTTCAAGTTAAATTTAATGCATCGACCGCGTGTGATATGGTTTGGAAAATTACTTACGGATGTTGGATCCATATGTTGTTGGCATTCTATTTGGTGTAAAATATTTTTTGACTTTGTGAAATATTTTTTGACTTTGTTTACAATCATACACTCAAAAATACTAAAAACATTTTACATCAAATCAAATGTAGCCTTAATCATATCCCCATCCAAACTGCCAATTTACTGGCACATCTAATGACATTAATGTCTTAGGTATAAATGACAAAATATAAGCGTAAGCTAAGATAATGCGTTTTACTTCATTTGGATTCAATTTTATGTAATTATTACAAAATTAATTCCCTATTTACGATAATAGCATATATCTCCACTTAACACAATTATGATTTTTGCCCCAGTAGCAAAAGAGTACAGTGCAAGGAGTAATTGTACATTGTTTTATGCAAAAAGTAAGAATTGCCTTAGCTTTTTAATAGACCTCTGGTCTACAAAAAAATTCGCTCCGCGAGTTGAAGGAAACCCCTCCACACTTAATTGAACTTTGCCTTACCTCTCCCACCTTCATTAGACCACCCTTCAAAGTTACTGCCTCTTCCGCCATCGTCCTCCCCTCTGAGAAATCCATCACTACCACCAAAATCCACATTCACCATTCCACCACTACCATCAAACAATAAGTGTCCACTATCATTGCCATTCCAAACCCAAACCAACCCCAACCCATCCACCATCACCCCCCCCCCCCCACCCCTCTTCTTCTCTTTCTCTATCTATACAAAAAATATTCCTCTTCAAAAAAAAATTCGCTTCCAAACCCAAACCAACCTCTAAACACACCCCCCCCCCCCCCCCCCCCCTCTTCTTCTCTTTCTCTATCTATACAAAAAATTAAAAAAAAAAAGTGGTGTAGCAACCCAGTATATCGCCAATTCCACTATATTGCCACCACACTCATTAAAGTTACCAGATGAGGCCACTATGATATGAAATTTTCTCACAATTACAATTTTTCAATATGATGATTGGTGATGATTTGTGTCAGGAATGCTAATATTTCAGTATTGCAATCAACAAAGTAATTTTTTAGGGTAAGTGATCATAGTAAATTGTGGGTTTCTTAACTGGTGTGACTTGATTTTGTAAGTTGAGGGAAGGGATAGCGGTAGTTCATGACGTCTAGTTAGTGGAATTGTGGTTGATTACACAGAGAATGAAGTGGGGAAGAGATAAACATAGAGACGGTTGATTGAAGAAAATTGAAGGAAGTGCATGGTCGGGTGGGTCTTTCTGAATGGATCTACCAAGGTAATTGGTAATTGAATTGCCAACAAGAAATTTGATGGTTTTAGGTTTTCACAAATATTTAGAAGGTAAATTTTCTTTATCATAAACTATGAATGGTAAAAAAGATGTACTACATTATAATTTACGACCCTTTTGAAGGGGATACTATGATCGACTAAGTGATATGATTTATTGTGAGAATTACAAGTCAAAAAAGAGGAAAAGAAAAATTAGAAACCAGACGGAAAATGATAGTGTTTTAGAGTGATAAATTGAATGAGTATGATGGCATTTTTGTGTATTGCAAGATACCAACCGGCCAAAAAACAAAAAAAAAACTATAACGAGGGTAACACGGTTATTTCACTATTATAATTAATAATTTTAGTAGACAAATTCTAATAAGGGAGATCTTGCCAGATCTTGTCATATCACAAAGTTACAAACCACAAAGAAGCGATGTAATACTCGAAAACCGTAGGGATCCGTGTTACTTTTTTTTCTTTTTCTATTAAGATGTACTGCTAGCACAAGCATAGTAACACTAGTTAACCATTTGTCCAAATTGATCCTAAAAAATCTCTGAACACATTAAAGTTTTTTCTTTTTAATATAAATATAAAGCCAAACCAACACACTCACACACAACACAAGCAAACCCACATGCACCGGGCACAAACTCCACCGGGCACATTAAAGTTGCACAATGAATGTCAAGGTCATTAATCATATTTCTTTTGGCTTATCAACGTGCTGAATTGATGAACTATTATTATTCAAAGGCCATTAATTAGCAAATATTGTGATGTGACTTGAAGTAATTGGTCACTATTACACAACCCAAGCTACACGGTCATGCCCTTTCCTTGTTTGAATAGATGTCAGAAAACTCCAATCATTATCTATGGATATGCTCCGTCTTAATTCAAGCAATAACAATGTGTATGATTTTGATTTTGATAATCTTAAAATAGACTCACTAAAGTCACTTGTATTCTCAATATATATATACAAATATCCAGATTATTTTGCACAGGAATTTTATATAAAAATGCTATGTATTTAAAACCTAAAAAACAGACAGAAAAATGCAAGAATTCAAAGATAGGAATAAGAACTGTCATAACCTTTTTAACAAGTAAGAAATAAAGGACGAAAAGGCTCGTGCGCACTCTTAACACACCCCCCTTGCCTTCTTATGGATGTAGTAGAGCTCAAACAACCTTCGCTCCAGCATTTACTTTGCGAAAGCATTTGTAATGAATCTGCCAAAAACTTTTGCAACAATTGACAGCGGTCTAATCGTGAGATGTAAAGCCAAGAGGAAAGTTGAAAGAGTAAGACGAACGAACAAACTTAATTCACACTTGAATAGGCCACAGTGAAAATTCCACCAAGCTTTGCATGAAAAATATCAGTTTCACAGAAAGGTTAGGAAAACACTACCACCCATCAAACTGTCTCATGGCCCCACACCACTACCCAATTAACCAAGAGATTAAAGGAAAAAAAAAAGTTAATTATCAGGTCAAGCATTCAACAGAGTCCATTGAAATCCAAAAAGAAAACGATGAGTAAGAAACGGTAGATTGAAATAACTTAATGTGAGATTTAGATCGAAGAGTAGAAAATGGGTTCACTAGGAATTCATGATTCGCCACCAAATAGAACCAATTTGAATCAAAGTATATGTAAAATGCAGGACCTCACTTTCTACACAGCTGACCTGGACTCCAAAAAGAAGATTTGGTGTAGGTTGACCTCCAACATGAAACTACTTTAGGAAGACTACTTTCCAACATTGGAGAGCACAGCTATAAAGTGCACCATATCCATCAAAAACAGTTTCACAGCTTCCTGTTTTCCGACCTTATTTGATATCTCACTTGTCACCGATGCAGTCGTGCTAAAAATATACTTTGAGAACCATATAAACCAGAAAGATATTGCTACTGGGGGAAATGAATATCATTACAACAGTCAGGAGGGGCCATCAGACAACAAGACTCGCTCAAATATCCCACCTCTTTTTCACACGGAACATTAAGGCTGATGATTTAATATCATCTGGCGGCACCTGGAGCATGAACTGAAGGTTCAATTTCATTGGAGCTGTCTTTGCTTTCCTGCTTTCTTCTCCAACCTAAAACAGGAGAATGACCAAGTCAACACCAGTCTCTCAATCTCATGAAAAGAAATTTTCAATAAATGAACGAATGAAATAATCAATAAAGAAATAATGTGCCACCACTCAACTTACGCTTACCTGCAGAATAATTATAACACTTGTTTCTTTTTTGGTCCATTTTCCTATATGAATATTCTTTCTCTTGGTATGCAGTCCAGAAACAACACCAAAGCTCGAGAAATCAACAAAAAGTTTCACTTAAAGTGTGTGGGTGTGGGGATTTTTTTAATGCAGTAAATTTTTGAGGCTTGCAACTTGAGACAACATCAAGGCAATAAGTATCGTCCTATAGAACCAGTGGCACTTCACTAAAAGGAAAGAGAGGAGGAAAGTATGCACGCCATTACATAGCAAAGACAAGGAAACTTGAGCATAATCTTGTCTAAGCTCATCTTACTATTTCCTCTTACAAGAAAATTGTGTAAAAGTAGATGTGTTTTGTGTTTGGGCCACAAATAGATAGAAATAAACAACTTTATTGTATCTCATTGACGGAGTTCAACTTTGAAAAGGGTCCTAATCACATTTGGGCTAAAAATAGGTGGAAACAAGCACAACACTTGTAAGATGTCATGAACAAAACATTGAGGATGTTTCTATGAGTTCCATACACCAACTACACTCCAGGAGCCTTAACACCTACGTAAAATGTAAGTTACGTAACACGGGACACAACAATGAATAAAGATCTGCTAATATGTAATGAAAGTAAAAACAAATTATTCATTCATTCACACCACAAATAAATTCTATTTGGTTAAATGACAACAATAACACAGATCATTTTCAACGTTTACATGTTACAAAAGAAGAGAGAATAGAAAGGTTTGATATTTTACTTTTAGAAGTCTCAATTATTCAAAAACAAATTAGAAGTTAAAGGTTAGCAATAAATTTATATAAATCAATATATAGTTTTTAAATTATTTGGCCTTCATTTTATTTTCTTCAAACTTCTATTAAGACCCTAAAAATGTCTCACAGTATCCAGGTAATAGACACATGTCCCACACATCCGAAACATAATAAACAATTAATCCTAAATGTGTTTAAGGCTCAACTAGATCATTTTGTGATAGTTTTCACTGATGATATTTTGATCTACACCAAAAGCGAAGAAGAGCCTAAGCAACACGTAAGGACTGCATTACAGATATTACAAAAGCATCAAATGTATGCAAAAAAGAACAAAGTGTGATTTTTGGATGAAAGAAGTCAAATTTTTAGGTCATGTAGTGTCAAAGGATGGGATCGCAGTAGACCCATCAAAAATCAAAGTTGTGTCTGAGTGGGAGAGACCTACGTCAACAATAGAAATTTGGAGTTTTCTTGGATTGACAAATTATTATAGAAGATTTGTAGAAGGATTTTCAAAGATCGCAGCTCCACTAACTCAATTGACAAGAAAATGAGCCAAGTATCAATGGAATGAAAGTTGTGAAGAAGCTTTCCAAGAACTAAAGAAGAAGTTGACAAAAACACCTATTTTAACCTTTCCCATAAGTGGTAAAACATTTGTGGTGTACATCGATGCCTCTCGTAAAGGATTAAGATGTGTACTTATGAAGGACAGGTTGTATGAATGGAAGAGACTATCACTCGAGGTCGAATTCTTTTCAAGCGAAAGAGACAAGATTGCAGAGAAATTTATGGAACAACTTGACAGGGCACAAGTACGCTAGTCGCGCCTACGTTGAAAAAGTCTAAAACTACTATGTTTTATTTAGCAATGTTTTTCTACTTATTTGTTTCCATTTTGAAGCCACCTGTTTTGATAGATTAGTCTAGTTTCCTGGCTAGCTAATTTCCTTATATGTTTAGCTAGTTTTCTTATTGTTTGGTTTCCTATTTACTATTACTTATTCACCACTCCTCTTTAGACTATATATAAAGGCTCCCTTGATGTATTAGATAACTTTTGACTAATAAGATTTCAGACTTTTGGAGATTTTACTCTTGTTCTTGGTGCGTCGATTTCTTCTTGAATTATTGACATTTGTCATAACTGTCTTTCGCGTTTTTGTTCTGTGTCAATTGGTATCAGAGCTTTGATTTGCTTGCCTTAATGGCAACTAGTGGAGACAAAACCAACAATCCTACCGACGTTAGTCATGATATTGACGATGGACAGCGATAGAGACACGACAACAGTAGCTCACCTCATAGATATTCGTGAAGCATTGTTGAGGCTCGAACTCAATGCCTACAAACATCCATTTATCAACAGGCATAGAGCCAGAGGAGTTGCCCGAGGCCAACCTGTTGACAATCCCTCTCACATTCCAAAAAGGTGTCCTCGACAACAATGCCTAACACATGGATATGACTCAGAATATGACGAAGAAGGAAAAAGAGTAAATTATGTGCTGCAGCGGGTTCCTTATGCACCAAAGCAACCTAAGTCAAATCAGCGCAACATTATCTTTCAAATTCATTGTACCATTAATCAAAAGGTTTGCGACAATTACAAAAATTTTGCCTGGAAGAGGCTAGTGGAACACATGGGATTACTAACGGAGAACCATACAAACCCTTACTCCATTGGGTGGATCAAGAAAGGGCCAACTATAAAGGCAACAAAGATATGCCACATTCCTATCTCCATTGGGAAGCACTATAAGGACAAGGTTCTTTGCAATGTCGTCGACATGGATGCTAGTCATATATTGCTTGGAAGGCCGTGGCAGTTTGATGTAGACGCAACGTTCAAAGGGAGGGATAACATCTATCTCTTCCCATGGGAAGGTCACAAGATTGCCATGACTCCACCAAAAGCTACTTCGATATCCAGCAGCCCTTCTAAGGTGGAGGGACAATCTTTCCTTACCTTAGCAAGATCAGACAAACTCGGTTACTAATGTTAAAGAGGCACAAGAGATCTATGCTGCAATAGTCAAGCCACCTATGGTGGAAGAATCTACACCCACTACAAATATACCAACAACTTTACAACCATTACTGGATGAGTCTAAAGAGATCCTTTCAGAGGATTTACACGATGTGTCACCTCCAATGCGAAATATTCAACACCACATTGACTTGGTAACGAAAGCGAGCCTATCAAATTACTGGACGAGTACTCAAGAGCATGAGATCTCATGAGAGAGGGTCGAAGAGTTACTACGTAAAGATTTCATTCTGGAGAGCATGAGTCCACATGCGGTGCCAGCCTTGTTTACGCCAAAGAAGGATGGGAGCTGGCACGTGTGTTGCAAGTTGTGTTATCAACAAAATCACAGTCCAATATGGATTTTCTATCCCGTGTTTGGAGGATATGTTAGACATACTGCGTGGAACCACGTTATTTTCAAAAATTGACCTATGCAATGGTTACCATCATATTCGAATCTGACCCAAAAATAAGTGGAAAACTGCCATCAAAATGAAGGACGGGTCATATGAATGGAAGAGAATATGACTTGAGGTCAAGCTCTTTTCAAGTGAAAGGGACTAATGTTGAACAAGATTGTAAAGAAATTCATGGAACAGCTTGACAAGGCATAGGTACGCTAGCCACGCCTATGCTGGAAAAGTCTAAAACTACTAGGTTTTATTTAGCAATGTTTTTTTACTTATTTGTTTCTATTTTTAAGCCACCTGTTTCGGCAGATTAGTTTAGTTTCCTAATTTTATAATTTCTTGTTCGATGGTTTCCTAGTTAGCTAGTTTCCTTATATGTTTAGCTAGTTTCCTTATTTGGACAATATGTTGGACATACTGCGTGGAATCATGATATTTTCAAAAATTGACCTATGCAGTGGTTACCATCATATTCGGATCCAACCCAAAAACAAGTGAAAAACCGCTTTCAAAATGAAGGACGAGTTGTATGAATGGAAGAGACTATCACTCGCGGTTGAATTCTTTTTAAGTGGAAGGGACAAGATTGTAGAGAAATTCATGGAACAGCTTCACAGGGCACAGGTACGCTAGCCACGCCTACGTTGAAAAAATCTAAAACTACTACGTTTTATTTAGCAATATTTTTTTACTTATTTGTTTCTATTTTTAAGCCACCTATTTTGGCATATTAGTTTTAATTTCCTTATTCTATAATTTTCTAGTTCTATGGTTTCTTAGTTAGCTAGTTTCCTTATATGTTTAACTAGTTTCCTTGTTGTTTGGTTTCTTATTTGCTATTACTTGTTCACCACTCCTCTTTAGCCTATAGATAGAGTGTCCCTTGATGTAATAGATAACTTTTGATTAATAAAATTTTAAACTGTTGAAAATTTTTCTCTTGTTCTTGGTGCGCCAAGTTATTCTTGGGTTATTGACGTTTGTCATAACTCTCTTTCGTCTTTTCGTTCTACATCATTTAGTCAAAGTAATATGGCAACATCATGGAGTGAAAGAAGCTGTCTAGGAAGCAAAAACTAAGATGAGAATAAAACTCCCGGAATTGTTCCAGCAAGCAAAACTGTGCAAGTTTCAAGGACTAAACTTCTTTTAAGGAGGTTAGACTACAACACCGTCAAAATCTTATTAGTTACGTTCCATGTTTTAAAACAAGACTATATGGCAGGAATTATTTAGAGCAAAATCATTTTGCAACATAATCTTCTCAGAGAAAGAATTCATGTTGAATGAGATAGAATCAGATGAAGGGAAGAATGTAGGAACAAGAGAACTTGCATGAAAGAGAGAGGATTGGAAAGAAGAGTAAACAAGGGCATAATTGATAAAGCTAGGAAGAATGTTCAAGAGAGGAAGTGGGGGGAAATGGGGATCAAGGTACAATTAATGGGAAGTCTAAAAATTAAGGAAAATACACTAAAGCCCTAAGAACTTATGCAAATATCATTTGCGACCCCCATGGTGACAAGTGTATCACACCTGCCACCCACACTCACTCACTCATTTGCCTATAAATACATGGTAAAGCTTTGTATCATGTTCACTCTAGTTGAAGCTTTCAGCATATAAACCAAGGGAAGAGAACCCCTATTCGAAGAAAGGGATACAGAGTGAGTGATATAGAGAGAGAAAGGGAGAGTCTGAAAGAGAGTTTGAAGGAGGAGCTGCTACTCACAGAACCGGAGAGGGAAAAGCTTTGGGGAAGGCTAGCTTAGGCAAGTAAAGGAGGCAATTAAGGTAAACACCTCACGCCTACTTGTGTAGGTTTTGCATGCATTCCTGGGGCTGAAAATAGTGAGAAACCTGCCACTGGCTATGGTTTCTGGAGAACTGGCAGTTTAGAAAGTATTTAGTAAATTAGAGATCTGATCATGCATGTTGATTCAGGGGTATTGGGACAATTTTCAGAAGGTTAGTACATAGTTTCATGGATCATAAAAACAATCAGAGCATGTCTTAAAGGCCAGACATCAACTATGGCCACCAAAGCATTTTTTTAAGAAAAATCATGTTTGATGGGATTGCATGCAGTATGCCTGTATTGCATGCATTCAAAATTGATTAGACGCTGTATACTGACAGTTTATGGGTTATCTTGTATTTTTTGCTTAGATTGCAGTAGGTAACTCCAGAAATAGAGGAATTAGGAAAAAATAAGATTGCTGTGTAAATTTCATCTTTGCGCACCAGAGTTCAGGGCCACTTTTGAGGGATCAAATGAACCCTGTTTCAATTTTGCCAACCATAGTTAGAAAGATCTTGAAAAATTACTTGAGGTAAACACAAATTTTCCCTAATTTGGCCAAGAAATGAGGGAGAAAAGTGGGATTGAAATCGGATTTGCAAAACAGGGGCACTGGCTGCATTACACGGATGATTAACAGTGCATGGTGCCAACCCCGACTTGCGGGTGGTGGTGCGCGGGTGCCTGTGGGGAGAATCTAGGCTGTCCGGTTTCTTCCATTGTGCTTCTCACATGCTCAAAAATATTTTTCATGTTTTGTCCGAACTGATTTGACTGCCGTACTATTTTAATAAATATTCCTTTGGAAAGTTGCTCAAAAAGGGTATTATCCGAATTTTAAAAATTTATCAAAAATTATTCCAACTGTTTTACACTCTTTATGGAGAGTAGGAAGAAAATAAAATTATTCACTAAGACTTGGAATTTTATGTATTAACTTGTACCGAAAATACCAAATTTTGAAGTAAATAAATTTTTGTTTAAAAACTGACCAAATTTGTTTCTAATAAATTATCTTAGATTTAAAAATGCTACGGTAGTGTTAGAAAAATTCTTTCTTTGGAAATCTTTCTTGAAAGAATATTATTTTCTAAATTTTAGTGCTTGTTTGAACCAAACCTGGCCTTGAATGCACCAGTTGACCCTGAATAATTTTATAGGACCTTCAAAAAGCACAAGATCAGTCTTAAGAGTTACATGCATGACTTAGTTGGTATGAAATTTCTAGTTAGTGATCGTTGTCTTATTTGACAAAATTGTCATGTCATTCGGAATTCATAGCTTAAACGATTGGAATATGAAATAGGTAGGGGAACACGTAACCTGCTTCTATAATTCGATATATTAAGTCACAATATTATTTTGTACTGCTGAACAAATTATGTTCTGATTTTATTCTAAAAGCATGTTTTACTCTATTTTATGAAATTGCTTTATAAATTCAATGAGACAGCTCGTGAACATTATTTTATCGTTTGAGATTGGAAGTGTTGTTACTGGCTCGAAAGGGGTGATGCCGTCACTGGAAGGTTGTTGACTCGAACTGGGTGCTACCAAGTTATTGTTGTGATACTCTGATGATGATTGGTTTTGGGGAATTTGTTTTCACAAAAGATTATTATTATATTTTGACTAGCTATATTACCAAAATATGGGGAAAGAAAATGGGATTTCATCAAATCTTGTTTTATGAACTGCTATCTCAATTTTATAACTATTTTATTTAAACTGCAAACTCATTATATTGTGGGTTTGCTTTTTGGCTGCTGAGATTCATAGCTCACCCCCGTTTCATGAGAAACTTTCAAATGGAAACATAGTTGGTGAAATGGAAATGTTTTCGGTGGATCATATTGGAAAGAGGGAGTTATTTTAGTTTAACATTGTAATTTTTCTTTCTAAGTAAATGTGTTAGACTTTGAGATTTAAAGCTATTGATGAAGTATTTTCCTTTAATTTAGAGATGTTTGGAGCATTAGTTCATAGTTTCATGTTACCCTACAATTACTGCAGGGTCATGACCTACATTGTCTAGGGTACGAGAATTTGGATCGTGACAGTATGTGCCCCAACCAAGATGTAAACCCTGTGCCTCTCCCTTTAAAGGTGGCAGGAGATAGGACTCGAGCTCTAAGTTACGTGGACTTGAGTGCAAGTATGTGTCTAAGTGGCAAATTCATCTAATTTCCAAGTCTATGGACACTTGGACACGGCTAAACTTCATATTTCTTAATTACTTATTTTGTTTTTTTAAGGTAAAATGGTGTTTACAAACTATAATATAACCTTTCATACATAAAATGGAAGACTTATGCATAGTTCTAAAGTAAACTCAACTACTTATACATACTTGTTGAATGCATATCCAACTAACCATATCAGACACATATCTCGTACCCTTATCCGAGTGTCAAGTATCCAACACTAGTATATTGATTCAGAAAAGTCTAGGTAACATAGTCGAGCAAACAGCCAATGGTCACAAGCTCATAAGAATTAGTGAAGTCAGCGGAGAAAGAAAAAGTTTTGAAATAATGTATCATTGCATGTTCTCAAGGTTAGATGAGAAAGAGTTTATTTAGTGTTTTCTTGTGTAACTATTAGTATGCCTAGAAGACCTTTAACTTCAAAACTGATCTAATGATACGGCCTCAACTTTACATAATCCCAAGCTCATCACAGCGATATTCAAATAAGCCTTGGATATAACTATGTGACTCCAAGGACACACACAAAGGGGGAAGGGGAGAGATAGATGATTAGATATGAGAAAGAAAAATAAGAAACACAGAAATGATATTAAGATTTCAAATAAGAAAGGAGGGAATGTGGAAAGCTCAATACAGAACATACAGCCCCTCTTCCTTCAATACATCGACATATAACACACGCACATTGTACATATGGATTATGGAGTGGGCAGCACAATTTCCCATTTTTAAAGAAATGATATAGACATCAAATTTGCAAGGGATTTGGATGCTGGGCAGTATTTGGGCTTCATAGTGTTTTCTTAGCCAAAAGCAATTGAAGAACATAAAGAAGGAAATGCACCAAAAATATGAAGAGCTAACCAAGCACTTAGAAGCCAATAGATAAGAAAATCAAAGCAAGGACAAGAATAAAATAAACAAATTCACCAAAATTAAGTAAAATAACACATACCCAAAGAGATGCCCATTCAAGTTGCACCTAAATTCACCAATTACTAGTAGGAAATTAAGTAAAAGACAAGCACATACCCAAAGAGATGCCCATCCAAGTCGCACTGCCGAATCATAACCAACTTTGAACTTGTAGTCTTTACCAACTGTGTGCTTATACACAGTACTCCAGTCGTTTGAATCAAAAATGTACCAGTAGCTGACCACAGAATAAGCAAACTAATTTTAAACAAGGTCATGGTTATATGCCAAGCAAGAAATTAGGGACTTGAAAATATACAGTGGAAACAAAAAAATAGCTGTTTGATGTAATTTACATGCATTGAACTAGAAAATAACCTTATTCATCTTCCTTTCCACTGGCAACTATAGTCTCTCTCTGTCTTTCTCTCTCTCTCTCTGTGCTGACTTCTACTATTGAAGTTTTTTTTTTTCCTTTTTTGGGAGGTCATTTATTACAACAGTTGATATAGTACAAACGAATGTCTTTATAATTCGAATTTCTTAATGATTGAGTATCTCACTTAGCGCTGATTAATTTTAAGTCCATAAAATACAAGTATATAGATAAAAATATGACCAATAGTAAGAGGTAACGCACCACTTCTATCTAAATATATAGAAGACAAATGCATATATGCAATGGGTCCCTATCCTAACCCCACCCTATCAGAAATGAGCCTTGCCCTAAGCCCATCCAATGTCTGCAATGGGTTTGCATTTTAATCCCATCTTCGAAGCACCACCCCCCCCAAAAAAAAAATGCCATATATCACAAATCTTTCAGCATAATTATAGTTATATACAACTCCTAGTGTCTATAACCCACTGTACAAAAGATTAGCATCTGTACAAACAGTATGGTACATAGCTCATGTCATGCCACTTTGATCGACTGTTTCACACGCTTTTCGTCACTGCAGCTTATTACAGGTAATGAATAGTCCAGATTGTCACATTAATCAAGCTCAGAAAAACAAAAGGTCTAGGTACTTGAAGTTTCTTCCCCTTTCACAAAAATATGTGCTTGGAGCATAAACAAATATACAAGTTTATGAAGCAATTCCATAACACGTAAGCACTAACCTAGCCTCTTTTTTTGTAATCCATATTGCCTTGCTGGCACCATAGCATGAAAATAGTTTGTGTAAAAATTAAAGACGTACATGATCATATAACATATTTTCAGCAAATCAAGACTCAAACTGTATATTGCATGCACATGACTCTTAAGCTAATTAATCAAGAGCTGAGTGAGAGAGAGAGCTCACCTCAACTTGTCTGAAGGACCAAACCGACGCTTGAATGCAAATGATAATGCATTCGAAGGCAATGAAATGTTTGGAATGAAGGCCATTTGCTCATCCTGCAAGAAATTAGAAACTCTCAACTCCATATTTTTATAAAAATTAAAAAAAAAATGGAATGCCTGGACACACATTTTATGGGAAGGCAATCGCCCTAGGTAATGATTCGGAAAATTGCCAATTCCTAAGTCCTAAACATCCAATGAGCATAGTGTAGCTGACAAAAACTAACGGTTTATTGGTTGATCATCAAAAGAAGAAATTTTAATGACAAGAACAAGAAAATTGAAGAAAACGCATTTCATGAAAACAATGATCTGAGAAAACTACCTTGTACAAGTATCTTAGATTTAAGTTTTCATCCTTGTATTGGGCTGTGCAAACCCCATTCAAGAGATGACCATTGACGATTCCATTTATTGACAACCTTCTCTTTGCTTCCTCCTCCTCTTTCTCCTCCAATGAAACTTCACCAAGAGGGAACTTAAATGTGGCTTTTGGCTGCAGCACCCGGAAGGCAACTAATGAAATTAGAAAAACACAACAATCTTGTAAAAATATAGCAAAAGAGGCAATGCGGGTTGTGCAGTGCACCCAAACTATCTTGAATCAGCAGGAAAAGGGGTGGACCTTAAGATCTGCTTTCACCAGCACAAGATAGATGAGCTAATAATGTATATAATACCAATAGGGACCCAGACCTATAAAGCTCAACAGCTCAAATGTGATGTACATTCATATACCACAGATGCAAAGAATTATGCTCACCAGACCAACTGCTGGAAGTGGAGATAACAGTTCAAATTTGCAGGAAGGACCAGCAAGATCTGCAACCATTGCCACCTCTCCTTGTTGCGCCTAAGACATGTATAGAATTCATGTAAGAAAAATAGAATGGTGTGGCACAAAATATAATTTGACAATTCATATTACAGGTATTACAAGAATAGGAACCAGTTTCGGTTAACAAGACATTGCATGAAGTTACAATGTGCTTGAAAATGCAAAACATTTACTTAAGGCCTACTTTTAGCATATAGAAGAGTTCACATTGTAAATTTGGTGTTTTAAAACTGAGTGAAGTGAGCTCAGCTTGCCTCAGCCAACATGAATCAGACGGCTGAAGTAAATCAGTACTTGACAGGAAGCTCAAGTAATTAACAAGTTTTTTAGCTTACTCTTCTTCACAGCTGTCTATTATGACTGATTTGAAGAACATATATTGTGGGAAAGATAACAAGGTGGACACATATAAATGTTATTGAACCAAGAAACTGAAGTCTTTTAAAACTCCAATAGAGGTGCAGACGAGAGAAGGTAAAGAAAGCCTTGTAGCAAAGTGAAAAGAGAAACAAAGATTTTCTGCCTATACTAATCTATGTTTTACTCCTCGTGACCTTTTTACTTTTTGACTTTGTGTAATTTCTGAATCCTATGAGAGAGATTAATTAATTGAGAGTGGAAAAAAGCAAACCTAAACAAACAAACAAACAACAAAAAAACATGTACTCATAAGCATCCATATATATAGAGATAATGATGTATGTATGTAAATGTGTTCCACAGTCTTGACTTTTTAACACAATGAAAACTCAATCGACTTTCTGAGTTGTCTCAACTCAAGAGTCATTTTGTGTCAAGGTGAAGTCTTTTGAGTTTCCAAACATTGCTTCAAAGCAATCAAGGTCAACACAGGCAGTATATTGTATTGACCAATCTAAGCAGGATCACAACTCACTACAGACACTTAGCTATCAGACTGCTAAAATTTTCAACCGAACACCATAAACTCAGAGACCATAGGTTCAACCTGGCCACTTTGATATGAAAATCTAAACTGCACCACAAGCCTACAGCCAAAACCTAAAGGTTAATTCCAAAAAACACACTAAACTTTTCACTAGAAGCAATAACCAAAATACGAATTCAACATAGGAAGTCAATGACCTTGCCAGCAAGAAAATTATTTACTACATGAGATATGCAATCATGCAGACAAGAAACAGTTAGCATAGGACATTTTTAATTGCCTCCACAATTTAGGCCTGCTGGCGCTCAATTTACAATTGTGTTAATGTCAGCTTCACCCCAAATACCTCAAAGAATAGTAACCCCTTTACTGAAAAGCCCAAATTGACCTAATGTTGAGAACATGTAATAATCCGTGATTAGTAAATAGGTTTTTACAATTATCATCTCTGAGGGAAATTTGATATCATGCTTTTTTGCAGGGCAACAAGGTAAAGAATCTTTTGTGCTAAGATCAACAACTTCAGTAAAATTTTCTTCAGATGTGCTTCAAAATTTATAAGTCAGTTTTATAAGTTCAGTTTACTGAATTATGATATGAAGAAAAAAAATGAATTAATCAAATTTGCAATTTAGACGATCCTCAATAGGCATTAATTGCATCGTTGGAAGAATAAAACTAGCAACTAGAGCATAGTCTATAATGGAGCTAATAACAATGAAACAGACACAATACAAATTTTTACATAAGATATGTATCAGGAATGCCATGACTTCAATGGTAGGATGTTATACCAAGAACTATTATAGGAAAAGTCTGCACCTTTTTCACTTCTACCAAGAAAATCAACACAAGTAATTTCAGATAGGTAAAGCAAGGTTTCATCAGAAAAAATTATGCCGAAAGGGCACCACCCACCACCCATTGACTGACCCAAAAGGAAGGAAAATCATTGACTTCAAACTGCAAAGTGGATCAAATATTGATAATCCTATATATACACCTTGGAAGCATTTTATATCCAATACTAGCTTCAAATCAGAACTCCGGTGCTGCTGGAAAAAGGCACATTGACCAACAGAAAGATTTCTCTCTTCAAAAAATTTCTGGAAAAGTTTAGAACTTTTGGGAATAGAATAGTATAATAAATAGAACCAGACTCATACTCTTCCCCCGAAATGTGCATCCCTTTTTAGGATAATAGGAAGGGATTTTGAGTTTTCAATAGCTAACCAATGCGCTACATATCAGAACCACAGGCATACATCCAAACATATAAAGGGAGCTAGAAGATGTGGAATAACGGGGAAGGGAAGAGAGTTTGGATTTTCATTTGAAACAAAAAAAGTGACTGACATCAGAATACAGGAAGCAGAGTATCGAGTTCGGTAAGTTTATTTACGATCAACAGATAAGACAGAGCGAAAAAGGAGTAGCCATATGAAACCTACTTCAATCATTTAAAAGAAGTCAAAATTTAAAAGAATTGCTAAAGCACAATGACTCAAAAGGATAAATTGATTGAATTTAACAGAGTAGGCATACACGTAGTGTGCGTATAGAGAGAGAGAGAGAGAGAGAGAGAGAGAGAGAGAGAGACCTTGACATCGTGAGCAGCTCTCAACTGTAAACCAGGTCCCACATCGAAGGAGCTCCTAACGAAAGCGTTTTGGTCTTCGAGATCGTAGAGGAGGGAGAGGTACTTGGAGTTGAGGGCCAATTGGGGGTCCAAAATCTCTCCCTTCTTGTTCCGGAAAGACAGCTTCAGCTTTGCGAGATTGTCGAACAACTTCCAGGAGATCTTGTGGAAGAATATTGAGTCGTCGCTGTCGAATTCTGTCGTCACCCTTATGCCCGGCCGCCGAGGAAACGATAAAAACCCCCCGCCGCCGCCGCTGCCATGAGTTGGAGGGGGCGGAGTTCGGGACGGTGGCAGTGGTTGAAGCGGTGGAGGAGGATCGCCGGCCGTTGACGGCGGTACAAGAGAATTAGGGTTCGGTGGTACTGATTCTTTTGTCATCTCTCTCTACGTAATGTGAGAGGGAAGAGAGAAAGAGAGCGGTGGCTAATGATGAGGCAAGTGAGGAAGAGAGGGAAAGAGAGGGAAAGCGGTGGGGGATGAGGAGAGAGAATTCGGAAGTTTGTGTGCTTTCGGGGCGGCAAATGTAGATGGAGATTTTGATTCCGATGCACGATTTCAAATTTTAAACACCTTGGGAGAGGTTGGTACCATGCAATTTTAAGGGTCTGTTTGATAAACCTTTTTTATTTTTATTTTTTCTTTTAAAAAAAAAAACAGTGTTTGTTTTTTGTTTTTTATTTTTAGTTATTTACAAAATTCAAAAAAGAAAATAAAAAACACTAAGCTATGTTTGGTAGCGCATTTTATTTTTTTTTTTTGTTTTTTTTCAAAAATTTAAAAAATAATGGTTGTTTAATATTTTTTTGTTTTAGTTGTTTAAAAAATTCTGAAAAAAAAATTAAAAAAAGGCCAAAATAGATACAACAGTAACCTATAAATGTCCATTACCAAATCACAAAAAATACACAAAAAAAATATATACCAAAAACACACAACAAAAAATAAAAAATGACAGTGTTACCAAACGGGGCCTTTATAGTTGTGTTCTGTGTTTTCAAAACATTAGTCTTGTACTATTGGCATAACGATAACCTACAAATAACCATCACCAAATCATAAAAAATATACAACAAAAATACACAATAAAAACACATAACAAAAAATAAAACTAATAATATTATCAAACGGACTCTAAAATTGCAAAAGTCAAAAGTAATTATGACCAGTCCTCAAGTATCTAATTAATACAAAAACTACAAATTTTAATTTTTTTGGTGATCGGGGATGGTTGTGTTTAGGCGGTGTTTAGACCAATTTATCAAATGACTTTTTTAAAAAATTGTGTTAAATATAAGCGGCTTTTTTTAAGTTACTTTTTTATGAACAGTCAAATACAATTCAAAAAAAGTCATAAGTTTAGGCCGTAAGCTGCTAAATAAACTATAGTCCAAACACCCCCTTAGGCTTCGTTTGGAATCCGAATTTTCAGTAGGAAAAAAAATGTGAATAGAAAGTGAACAAAAATAAAGAGTATTTTTTGTTCATTTTTCCTTCACATTTTTCTTTTCCTTTATTTTTTTTATCAAAAATTCGAGTTCTAAACGAAACGTAGAGTTTTAAAACGAGTATAAGGATATGTTATCATTTTTCAAGCCCACACAACTCTAAAATATAGCTGTCAATATTGTACAATATGGTCATTATGTATCACATTGAATAAAAAACAGTATAAAAAATAATGAGTTTTGTATCGGTCAATATTGATCGATTACCAAATTTGTTTTAATATATATTAAAATAATTTATTTTTAATTTTGATGGTAGATGTCTATTAGGACTTGTATTGGATGTGTACTAGGTAATTGATATGTCTTTTGATTATTTTTTAAATATAAAATTGGGTTAGATAACATGTTTATATTAATTTAAAAATAATTTAGTGTAGATTAATACTTTATATGAATAATAGTGTAGTATTAAATCTTTATGTAATAAATTCGAAAGGGTGCTTGCCTATGAAAGAGCAGTAGCAAGGGCAAAGTAGTATGCTAGCTAGTATAGTATCAACAACTATACTTAAAGAAAATGGAAGAAAATAGAAAAGATAGAGAAACTATAGGAAAGTGATTTTTTTTTATCTTTTTGATTTTGGAAAGCCAAATATAGAAAGGAAGAAAAATTATTATTTTATCCTCATTTCCTCAACTTCCAAACAAGCCAAAAGATTGTGGGGATTGTTGTTTATTTTGAAGCTCAATCTTCTCAGTAGGCTAAACTCAAGCTATGTGTTGACCAATAAAGCAACCCAAAATGGGTGAATTGGGTTTATTTAAAAAAAAAAAATCAATTGATGCAATATATAATTTTCAAGAAATTATTCTTCAATCTAAAATTGATTAATAAAAATGAGCAAACTGAAATACAGAAATGAGAAGACTCAAATAATACTTCAAATAGATAGATTTAGTTACAAAGAAAAGAGTAGACCCAAACTAAAATGAGCATACTCAAATGCAAACTTTGAAGAGATGTTTTTCTTGCAGAAATAAAAACAGACTCAAATTTGAATATGAGAAATCTCTAGGGCCGGCAAAACAAACCCATAAATATAAAACTGTCCACGTCTACCCATGTTCAATGGGTATTGGGTCCAGCAATTATAATAAACGGGTTTTTATTGGGCTGGTAACAAAATATTTATTCATAAATTGGCTTAAATGGGTTCATCTATCAGACCTATCACACACCCAATTAAAGAAACCCAAACAAATCCAAAGCCTAACCCTCTTTGTATTCCCGACTAGGGCTTTTCAAAAGTTCTCTCGCCTCTTGCTCTCTCTCTCTCTCTCTCTCTCTCTCTCTCTCTCTCTCTCTCTCTCTCTCAAAACCGAGCAGCTTCCTAATATTCTAGAGAAAATCCAAGGACACAGAGATGGATGTCCGCATCGTCGACGATGAAGTGACTATCAAACTCTCTCAGCACAAGAAAATCAATTCCTTGCTGCTACCTGTGTCGAAGGTCCTCTATGAGCTTAAGCTGGATATCCACCATGTTACTAGTGGGCTTGTTGGTGATAACCACAGTTTTCTGTTCAATAGCAAGGTGAAAATGTTATTCACATTTCCAATCAATTTTACTTTGATTTAGTTTGGCATATGGTGGGTTTTAACAGTATATATATATATATATATATAATTATATGTCTTGATTTTGATCATGTTGCAAATGTGTGAAGGTTCTTCTGTCTATGCTAGTGCAATAGTGAACAAACTCATTGAGGTTGTGAACAAACAGTAGCTATTAGTCTACACGAAAGCTTCTATGATTCGGTTTTCCTTTTTCTCTCTGAATTGATTAATAGATTAGTGAGTATTAGTAAATATCAAAGTTAGTAGAAGGTTATTATGTTGTTATGCTTAATGTGGTGTTGTTTTTATTTATTTATGTGGTTATGTGGATTATTTTAATATTAGGCTTGATTATTTTGCGATAACAGTTTTTTATTTTGGGTCCTTTACATATGAAACATGAGACTCCTGATTGTTTTTGTTTTTATTTTAATACTCCCAAACAAGTTCTTAGGTTCCAAAAAAAAAAAGGTGAGATATGGGTAAATGGGTACATTTGAATTGAACCTTTTTAACCCACAACCCATTTAGAACCAGCCCAAACCCGTCCAAACGTGCCCATTTGCCACCCCTAGAAATCTCATACACCATGTCAAAATGAATAATTGCAATTTAAGTAATGCACAGATTATGAATAATCCAAATGTTCAAGTGTAGGTATTGTGTACAAGATTTATATCAAGCAAGATAGAACAATCATAAAGAGAGGGGGAAAGAGAAAAAAGAATATGACACCGAAATTTTTTCATGGATTGGTTATGACTTCAAAACATACATCCATGCCCAAGTATCCTTCCTTGAGTTTTCTCTCTGTTAAGAATTTATACTAAAAGACATATTTTGTGTAATGGTTTTAGTATTTATTAATAATTTAATTATTCCACTCTAATGAGAATCTGTGTGAACAGTTTTTGTCTTACCTTATTTATTTAATGATTATGAGTTTGTGTTTCTTATTCTATATAGTAAACAATCTGATGTATAGAATTTGGTTTAGACACAAAATATTAGATCATTAGTTCTTGTGAAATATAAGCTTATTATTCATAGCCTTAGATGAAATTGAACACGCCATCGATAAGACTGTAGCATAAGATTTTAATAAGTCTATATTGACTATAGAGAGCAGTATAGTTCCAAGTCTTTGTACTAGTATACTTTGTATGTATTGTGTTGACCCAATGGTTGATGTTGGAAATTATACTATTTTTGTGAAGTGATTCCATTTTAATGATTGTTTGCATTGCGTTATTTATTTAATGATTATGCATGTGTGCTTATTCTATATAGTAGATGATTTGGTGTGTAGAGTACGACTTACACACGGAAGATCAATCATCGGTTCTTATGGAATATAAGTTAATCGTTCGCAGTCTTAGATGGAAATGGACACACCATCAGTAGACTGTAGTACAAAATGTATTAATAGGTCTGTCTTGACTGTGGGGAATAAGAACTTTTAGTACACTTTGTGTGTATTGAACAGGACCGTGTTGGGGTAAATATACTGACTATAAAACAATTAATACCTCATGATTATATGAGCAGTAATAAATAGACACGTGCATGTAGTATTTATTGTGTTTTGATTCCTTTAAAATAAATTGTGAATATTTATTATATTGATACGTCCCCGTATAGGGATTGATGATACCCCCTTGAGGATGCTTATAAGTTATGTATTATGAATCCGACAATCAAAAGTTAAGTGGAAGGTCTCAAGGAATTAAATAAGTCTATTAAATTTAATTGTCAGTAATTTAATTTAATAGACGGGTATCTGTAATCTTAACGTGGGGAGTTAATTAGCATTTAATTTATTTAATAATATGGAGCTCCAGAAATAAATTTCTAGTATAACAGGGAGTGCAATTAGGTATGAATTATAATACGTATTAAAGATTAATCCTGGTTGATAGGAATCTTATTTGCGTAGGAAGCCCTAATAACTAATCCTATGGTCCCTGCTGTAAAATATACGCGCTCTAAGAGCTGCTAGGGTTACACACTCTACACATAATTGAGGATACACGAACTCTATAGAGCAAGGCGTGTACTAGGAATACTCCGAAGGTTGAGTTCGAGCTTGCTTGAATGTGCTTGGTGCTGATTCTTGTTTTCCATTAAACTAGAAAATTTCTAAGGTGAACTTTCTAATTCACGTAGATTAGGCTATGCTAATCAGATCAGATTTAATTTTGGTAGTATGCGTATACACTATAGCCAGGTCGTGGGAAATTCCGCAGTCCCACTAATAAGATGATTTTAATGATAACAAAACCTAGTTATTATAAACTACTGTGTATAACTTGAGTGTGCAGTCTAGTATGATAAAACCTATTTAGATTTATGGGTAACCATGAACTGTGGAGCACCATAAAAGATCTTGTCAGCACTCAAAAGAGTGACAACACTGTTAATGGCACATGTGAAGTTTGTGACAAAAACAATATTCATAGCACCTCAATCAAAGTGATGACATTTGCAGAAGAAGGATATGGGCTTGAATATACATGTGATTACTAATATTCGTGGCAAGTGAAGACCCTTGATCTCCATGTTTATATCAATTCATTTCAAGTATCAGGAAGCTTAAGGAAGTCGTCTTTAAAGCATTGTGGAAAAAGCTAATAAAGGGAGTATATCAAAGATTGTCGACAAGGTAGAAGATTGATGGCACCCTATAGCCTGACAGAGTGAAAGTTTTCACCAGTACAAGAAATTTCTTGATTTCTAAATAGTTGGATGGACAAAGGGCTACCAAATGATAAATATACTTAAGAAGTTCATAAAGCGATTGAGAAGATCAATAGAGCTTAAACATATTCACACCATCAAAGATTGATTAGCAAAAAGAATAAGAGATATCTATGAATTGCAACAACAACTGTAGTAGAGAACTAGATTGCTAACACTAACAAAGAATTGCTGACAATCTTGTGCAAAAGCAAAACGGCAAAAGAAGCAGGGAGACAGATTGGTAGCACAAGATAAAGACTGTTGACAATCTTGTAGAATAATAAATAGTAAAAGAAGCAGCACGAGATACAGAATACTAATATTTTTGTTAGAATGGCAACATCAAAAGAAGTGGCAAGCCAAGATTGGTGACACCAGTGAAACAATTGCTAATAATCTTGGTAAAAATCATAGCGAAAGAAAAGTGGAAGTCAGATTGGCGGTACCAACAGAAGATTACTAACAATCTCAGTAAGAGATGAGAATTCGCTCCAACGGTTAGATTTTTTAATCTATCTTAGCCGCCCGCGCATTTAATGCACCTTCAACGGCTCTAACGGCTATTTTTTCTGAGAGACTATAAATATATGAGTTTAAACTCATTTATGGGCAAGAGACCAAGATCTTAAAGTGCAAATATTCAAAAGCCCCAAATCATCCTCATTACTCTACAACTACCATTACCCGAGAGGAACTATTAAGCTGTAACATTTATTATCTTCACTTCTAAGAGTGATACTCAACATATTGCAACATCATTACTTCTGAAAAGGTTGTAAACTTCTAGAGTTTAAGTGTAGCTTGGGTAACACACTCGTAGAATCGAGAGCTTGGATTGAAGCTTCTCGGTAGTAAGGATTTCATGTGAATCTTTGAATGTAATAGTGAGCTAGGCACTTAAAAAAACTAGCAGCTGTATAAGGAGAAGATTACATAGTGGAATACCTTTGAGGGGATCGAGGAAGATAGGATGTAGATAAGGATTAAACTGAATCTCTGTAAATCTCTTATTTTCTACTTACTGCTGAATATGTTATGATAATTGCTGAATGTTTGTGAATACCACCTTGTTAACAATCTTAAGTGGCATCGGTATTACTTAGTGGTTGTCTTCATCTAATTAGAAATTGATTTTATTTGTACTAAAAGTTCCACCTTAAGTTCAAAATGAACCCAGTTCACTCCCCTCTTGGGATATTCTTTGCGCCAACATATTGAACATGAGGTATTGAGATATTTGTTTTTATAATGACCATATAAAACAATTAATGACTCATAATTGTTATAAGTGCTTATGTTGTTAACCTAATATAATTATTAGACACGTTTATGTAGTATTTATTATTTTTGATTCATACAATATTGAGAGTTTTTATGGTCAATAAACTCAGTGAGATGGACGATAACATTATATGTATGGTGAATATTAATTATTTATGGAATTCACGTCCTAATGCAGGAATTTATGATACCCCTTGAGAAAACTTAGAAATTTTGATTATATCAAACTATGCATTTAGATTATGAATCTGACATATCAAATAAGTTAAGTGGAAGGTCTCAAGTAATTAAATAGATCTATTAAATTTAATTATCAGTAATTTAATTTAATAAATGGGTATCTGTGATTTTAACATGTGGAGATAAATAAGTTTTTAATAACATGGAATCGGAACATATTTTCTAGTATGACAAAATGCAATTATAATTTTTTAGTGGTATTGTAGGTGAAATTTTTAGGAAGGCCTGGTTAAACTTTCAAACCGAATTGACGAGCACGAACAATTTGCAAGAGAAGAAAATGATAAGAATGTCTTGACGCTCTTTGGGTCGATGGCACTCCGATAATTAAATTAGCATGTCTAGTCACAATGAATCAAATAAAATATTGAGAGTTAGAACTCAAGTGAACGTCTCTTACACCCTTAGTGCATAGGGGTATTTATAGGTCTCGAAATGTCATGTTTCCTTTGGGAATTAAAGTCAATTTCCTCCTAGGAATCTTCATTGATTGAGTCGGTTTAATGTATTGGACTTATCTTTTGTTTATCCTAATTTACTTAGGAGTAGGATTTGTATTTATGGACTTTATTAGTCTTAAATACATTTTGGATTAAGATCCATATGCTAGCTCCTTTAGGTCATTGCCTCTGGTCGACATTGGCCTAGTTCGACAGGTTGGCACCGATGAGCCGACCTTACTGAGCTGGTTTCTCCTGGTCTTGGGTTTGGCTCTTACTAGGCCCATAAATGCCCTCCAGTCCTTATGCCCTGTTTGGACTAACAAAGGGGTTAAGGGCTGAGACTTGCATTTAAAGCTTGTCTTTTAGCCTTCTCGTCATTTCACACCACGTGGACATTCTGTATTGGCCATGCAATCGAAGGGGTGCGTCGAGTGGAGTTTTGAGGTGATAGTTGGGTCCAGTGTCATGATTGTTGCAACTGAACCGACGGCATGGCTCATTATAAATTGGGCCTGTTTTCATCCATTCTCAATATTTGAATCTGGCTTAAGACTCCTGGTGAGAGCGAGAGAATGGATCTTGCCCTAATACTGTAAGTTCTTTGAACTTTTGTTTTCCTTTTTCTGCCCTACTCTTCCGTGATTGTCCCCTAATGGCGGCTCGCTTTAGGAAACTTATGGACAACCTAACGGCTGTTGTTGCCTTTAAGTCTAGATACAACATTGCCGACCAGGTCGGCATTGAATTGGTTGACTTAGATAGCTATAGGATGGAAGAAACCAAAAAGGGGATGCCCTTCCCTATGATTTCCATCGTAGAGGGTAGTGTTAGATTTTCCTTACACCATTTTCTTGTAAAATTCCTTCAACACCACGATGTATGTCATGCCCAAGTAAGCCCAAATACTTACCAGATTGTAATGGGAATGCTTGAGCTGAACCAAATCCTAGGTGTTAACCTACAGCTTGCAGAGCTTGACTTTTGCTATACTCTATGCAAAGTCGGGATAACTGGAAAGTTTACCTTAGGGCGATCAACAAAAGTAGGAAAATAGTAAAGTATCTTCCATCTTCGGGTAAGGACGTAGATGATGTCAGAATTTGGGTTTCTGGCCCTTGGGAATTTGGCGACCTTCCTGCCAACCAAATGTCGTTGAGTCGATGTCGTAGAACCCCCATAGAGTTAGGTTGGTGCTGACCCCTTACTTTTCATGTGTATTAACTTGTACATGTTTAACTTACTTTGTTTTGATTTGTTCAGCATCTGGTAAGAACAAGAGGTAGACGTGGGGTGTCAACTTGAGCAATCTGAACAAAGTTCTGAACTACAGAGGCTCTGGTTAGTTTCGTGATATTGCTAGGACCCCTCATATCTTGTTAAACTACTTACTCTGGGTTTTCACCTTCACCGCCTTGTCTGGGATCCCAACAGGTATGATTAACAAGCTATCAAAGGAGGGTGCAGCTGGTGAGTTTGCCGAAATCCCAGTAAGGATTACAACTTAGCGCATACTCCTCGACGACCAGGTGACCATTGCCGACCTACCTTCTGATGCGCTGCCAGACGTGGGATGTCAACTTGAGTGATCTGAACAAAGTTCTGAACTACAGAGGCTCTAATCAGCTTCGTGATATTACTAGGACCCCTCATATCTTGCTAAACTACTTACTCTGGGTTTCCACCTTCACCGCCTCGTTTGGGATCCTACCAGGCATGATTGCCAAGCTATCGGAGGAGGGTGCAACTGGTGAGTTCGCTGAAATCCCAATAGGGATTACAATTAAGCGCATACTCCTCGACGACTAGGTGACCATTGCCGACCTACCTTTTGACACGCGGCCATTAGTGAGGACTTTGGAGACTTGAGTCGTTAAAGACGCCATCCCAGTGACCTCAGGAGTTGGCTTCCCAAGTTGGGCGTCATTCGAGTTGCCCCCAACCATTACTGACGCAGCAGCCCATCTTGAAAATTATTTAGTCCAAGACATATCCTCAGATCAGTCAAGTTCATTCGAATCCACATCAACTTCAACTCCATTCACAGTGCCCAACCCCCAAGCTACAGTGAAAATTGGGCAAAAGCATAAGCTAGTATACCCTTCGTCCTCGAATTTTGATACTTCTGATATGATGAACTTGAAGGAGATGATGTTGCAGAAGGCGGCAAAGAAGTTGAAGAAGTCAGGGAAGTCAGAGGATGAAATAACGAAGTCCATTCCCCCTGCCCCCATTGTAGAGGTCGGTTCCTCTGAACTCAAAAAACAGAGGAGGGAGATGAGGGCATTGAAGAAAAAGCCAATAGTGGGGGATGCACTGGTTGAGCCTGCACCGAAGAAAGCCAAAGTTGTGCCGACAGATCCCCATCCAAGTAGTAGTGTCGTATCTGATGATACCGACTTCGTGGTTGTTAGACCGGTTGTTGGTGGCCGTCGCATGTTACTGAACGAATCCTTGATCAGGTTAGTTGAGGTAGCTATGGGGGTGATTGAGAGTAATCTCCAATAGGTTGATATTGACTAGTTAAAGAGTAATGAGGACCTTTTTGTCTTTCTAAGAGCCTTCCACGAATCCTTGCTGGAAAGTTACTTCATGAATTTATTTTCAGTAATGACTTTTATTGGTTATGTATTGACCTTATCAAATTTATTTAACTTTCAGGGCTCTCTCAACTCTTTGGAGGCCATGTGCCGTTTCCAAATTCTATCCAGAGAGCACAACAAACTTATTGAAGATCATGCCAAGCTGAAGAGGGAGTGGATTGAGGAAAAAAAGGCCCAACTGACCACCGCAAAGGAAACTAAGAAGGCAAAGATTGCCCTAGACCAGGCTATAGCCAATCTGATCAAAAGGGAAGACAAAGTCTCAAAGTTAGAGGTCGACAAGGCCATACTCTCGGTGGACTTGTTCAAGTCGAAGGCCCAAGTCGAGGGACTTAAAGTCAACCTTGCAAAGGAGAATGTCGAGTTTAAGGAGAGGTATAAAAAAGGTGTGACTGCCACTGCTGATGACTTTGCCCTTTAGATGGTAGATCTCTCGCAGTCGATATTCATTGAGGGCTGGCACAAGGCTTTAAAGGAAATGAAAATTGAGAGCTCTTCCAGCCTCCGGAGGAATATTCCGAACTACTTCGAAACAACTCTGGGGGGCAGCGCTGAGGATACCTCTAAGATGATTGAGGGTATAGACATTTCGACAGTTCCTGTTTTAGGTGCATCTGAGACAACTGAAGTTAATGTCCCCAAGACGGCTGAGGTTGACGTGCTGAAGACGGCTAAGGCCGATATCTCAAAGATGGCTGCAGCTAAACCTGTTGTTTTCGACTGGGCTAATCCTACTGTGAGACCTACTGAAGATGTTGTGGCTTAGGATGTTCTTTAGTTTTCTGTTGAAGTAATTGTATCTTTTTGCAAAGTCTTGTAATGGATTGGCTATTTTGAATGAATGTGGATTTTATTTTTTAAGTTGATTATTGTATGGATGTTTCCTAGTAAAATCACACAATTTTTATTCTTGTTGTCTTGCCTGCATTGGCCAAGACCTTCATTGGCCAACCTACTTAATTTTTTGGACAAGACCAAGTTTTTATACTTGATTTTTTATGGCCTTTGTTGGTCGACCTACCAACAAGTTGGATAAGACCAAGTTTTCACACTTGGTTTTTTATAGCCTTCATTGGCTGACATGCCAACAAGTTGGACAGGACCAAGTTTTCACAGTTAGTTTTTTATGGCCTTCGTTGGTTGATCTGCCAACAAGTTAAATAGGACCAAGTTTTCACACTTTGTTTTTTATGGCCTTCATTGGCCGATCAGTCAACAAGCTGGACAGGACCAAGTTTTTACACTTAGTTTTTCATGGCCCTCGTTAGCCAACCTGCTAACAAGTTAGACAAGACCAAGTTTTTGCACTTGGTTTTTCATGACCTTCGTTGGCCGACCTGCCAACAAATTGGACAAAATCAAGTTTTTACACTTGATTTTTCATGGTTATCCCCTTTTTATGCTTGTCTGTAGATTTACTGAATCTCTTGCAACTTTTGAGAAAAAAAATAATGTATTATCATAAATTGTCGTAGATCATTACATGATTTGGGAAACACCCCTACTGATAGAATTTTTTGAGATTGTTAGCGTTCCAAGGTCGGGTTAGTTATCGCCTTTCTTCGACAGTTTCTAGTTAGTATGCCCCCACACCGACTTGGAACGTAACTCTACAAGGACCTTCCCAGTTTTGGCTAAACTTCCCCACTGCTGGATTCTTAGTTGCCCCCAATGCTTTCCTTAGCACTAAGTCATCTAGAGCAAAAGCTTTTGGCTGGACTTGTTTGTTATAGGCTCGACTAAGTTGCTAATGATATCAAGTAAATTTGAGTAAGACAGCCTCTCTCTTTTCTTTAATCAGGTCGAAGTCTTTCGCCAAAGTCTGGTTGTTGAGGCCGGTGTCAAATGCTACCAATCTAATGGTTAGAAGTTTGACCTCCAACGGTATTACTGTCTCCACCCCGTATGCCATTGAGAAAGGGGTTTTCTTAGTAGATATCCTCAGAGTGGTTCTATAAGACCATAAGACACTAGGCAACTTTTCTACCCATCTTCCCTTGGCTTTTTTCAGGCTTTTTTTTTTATTCCATTCAACAGGGTCTTGTTTGATATATCGGCTTGCCCATTGCACTGTGGATAGGCCGATGTCAAATAGTAATTTATGATCCCAAGCCCATTGCAAAATTCTCTGAACATGTTACCGTCAAACTGGGTGCCGTTGTCTGAAACCAGTGCATGGGGTATCCTAAATCTTGTAATGATGGTCCTCCATGCAAACCTCTTAGCATCAACTTCTCTGATAGTCGATAAGGGCTCTACTTCCACCCATTTTGTGAAGTAATCAGTTGCCACTATGAGGTACCTTTTATTCCCTAGAGCTCAAGGTAGCTGTCCGACTATGTCCAACCCCCATTGTGCAAAAGGCCAGGGGTTGGTAATAGTTGTGAGGTCCTCGGTGAGCTAATGAATTATCGGCGAAAACTTCAAGCACTTTTCACATTTCAGAACATACTAGGTAGCATCTTTCTGCATATAAGGCCACCAATAGCCCTGTGAAATAGCTTGATGCGTGACAGATCTTTCACCGACGTGACTCCCATAGATACCTTCATGAATTTCAAACAAGATGTCTTACGCTTTATTTGGGTGAACACAATGCAAATAGGGACCGGTGAATGCTTTTCTATATAGTTCCTTATCGAGTGATAACTAGTACTTCAACAACTTGTGCTTGATTTTTCTGGCCTCATTCTTGTCTTCTGGTAGCTCATCCCTATCGAGTAGGAGATGATCGAGTCTATCCAGGATGACCCTAATTGCTCAATAGCTAAAGCTTGCACTTTTTCTTGAAATATGCTTGAGCTAGGCAATGTTTCTAAGTGAATTATTCTCTTGGATCCCGACTTTAGGGCCACTGCTAGTGTTGCCAAGGCATCGACATAAGCTTTGCTGTCACAGATGATCTGATGGAGCTTGTATTTATTGAATTTGCCAAGCAGCTCTCTTGCTATTGCTAGTTACTGTGTCATCCTGTCATTTTTTGTCGCATAGTCACCCATTATCTAGTTAACCACCAACTGGGAATCTGAATAAATGACTATCTTGGCAATCTTAAGCTTTATAGCTCGGCGTAGGCTAGCGAGCAGAGCCTCATATTTTGACTTGTTATTCTTTGTAGTAAACTCTAAATTTATAGCCTACTCTAATGCCATACTATTTAACGTGATTAGGACTATGCTCGATCCTACCCCCCTGTCGTTGGACACTTCGTTAACAAAGAGCTTCCAATGATCAGCAATTTCCCATAACTCCAAGGGGGTTTGCAAGTTAGTTAATTGGCATCAAGTGTCTGAATGGCTTCCTGGGGTAGTTCTACAGAAAATTCAACAATAAAATTAGCTAGTACCTGACCTTTCACTGCCGACCTAGGTTGGAATTTGATGTTGAACTCTTCCCACTTCACCGCTCATTTTGCTAGTCTTCTCGAGAAATCTACTCTTCTAAGGAGTGGCTTAAGTTGATGGTCTGTGAGGATGTTGATGGTATGGGTCTTGAAGTAGTGCACCAACTTATGTGACGCCATTTCTAATGCTAAGGCCAGTTTCTCTAGTGGCAGATACCTGCTCTCCGCTCCGAGAAGAGTTTTGTTGACGTAGGACTAGCCTTTGCTGCTTCTCTTGCTGAAGGAGTAGGACGGCGCTTATTGTATGGTTTGATGCTACTAGATAGAGATAGAGCTCTTCATGTTTAAACGGCGTAGAAAGTAGTAGTGGCTGGGCCAGATATTTCTTCAGATCAACGAGGGCCTGGTCACAATCAGGACTCCAATTGAATTGCTCCCATTTTTTCAAAAGTTAGAAGAATGGTTGACACTTATCTGAAGATTGGCTGATAAATCGATTGAGAGCTGCTACCATTACAGTCAACTTCTGTACTTCTTTGATATTCCTTGGGGCTTGGATATTTTGGATTGCGCTTATTTGATGCGGATCCTCTTCAATTCCCCTGTGTGTAACCAAAAATTCAAGAAATTTCCCAAAGCTTACTCCGAACATGCATTTAGAGGCATTCAGCCTCATCTTATAGTTTTTGAGGATATTGAACACTTTTTTTAGACTGCCCAAGTGTAGTCTGCCAGCCTTGCTTTTGACCACCATGTCATCAATGTATACTTCGACAATACTGTTGATGTGTTTCTTAAACATTTTGGTGACCAATCTTTGATGCCCCTTAGGGTGATGAAGGCAGTTTTTTCTTGTTCCTCTTCATGGAGCGGGATCTGGTGGTACTCACAATAGGCATCTAGGAAACGCATTCTCTCAAATACAACTATTGTATCCATAAGTTGGTAGATCTTTGGAAGAGGGAAATGGTCCTTGGGGCATGCTTTATTCAAGTCGGTGAAGTCAATGCAAACCCTCCACTTGCTGCTCTTTTGTTTTACCACCATTGTGTTGGACAGCCAACGTGGGTAGTAAACTTCTCTTATTGCCCCTACTTCAAGGAGCCTGTCAACCTCTTCAATTACTGCATCCACATGTTGAGTAGCTGCCATTCTCCCCTTTTGAACCACAAGTCGGCACTGTAAGTCCACGCTAAGTCTATGGCAAGCTACATTGGGTCAATTCCTGGCATATTATAAGGTGTCTAGACGAATATTTTAATGTACTCTGTCAATAGATTAATCAATGATTTCTCCTCAGATTTGGGTAGCGAGGTTCCGAGAACGAAGTACTTTTCCTCATCATGCCGATCTATATAAACCTTCTTCAGGTCCTCAACAGCCTTAGTTTTTTATGACATCCTTACATCATCAATCGTGGGCGTGTCCTCGTAAATTTCTATCATCTGAAGCTTACTTGTCTTTTCCTTCATGGTGCATGCCATCAGAAAACATTGCTTAGTTGCTACTTGATCCCCTATGATCTCTCCTACTCCTCTTGGAGTCAGGAAACGAATTAGTTGATGATAGGACGAAGGTATGGCCTTCATGAGGTGCAACCATGTCCGACCCATGATTGCGTTGTAGGGAGAAGGCACTTTAACCACAAGAAACTCCGTCTAAATAATGATTTCTCTCGTAGTAATCGGGATAGTTACCTTTTTTATCGGCCAGACCGGGTTTGAGTTGAATCCGATCAGGGGGTTCAAAGATGGTTAGAGATCAGAATCCTTCAGTCCTAGCTTTTTGAAGAGGTCGTAATACATGACTTCGGAGGAGCTTCCATGATCAATCAACAACCTTTTCACATAACAATCCCTTAATAGTAGTGTTACCACCAATGTGTCATTTTGTGGCAGTTGTACCCTTGCCAAGTCATTATCAGTGAAGGTTATGGCCTCAGCACTACCGCCGACCTTTGCCTTTTTATTTGGGATTTCTAACTGCACTACCTCCCTAAGGTGTGTTGCTTTCTAGATCTCTACCCGGTATCTGTGTGGGTCTAACGTTGTTGATTCTGCCGATCCATAGAGGACATTGATTACCCAGGTAGGTTCTGTTTTGACTTTCTTCTGTGGAATGGCTTCCTACTTTGTCTACTCCGCCTCCCGCTTTGTTTTCTCCCGGTTAATATATTAGTCAAGGTGTCCTACCTTTGCCAATTCCTCCAAGTGGTTCTTAAGATTTCAGCAATTCTCCGTCTGATGCCGTTTTTCCTTGTGGTAAGAATAAAACTTTCTCTGGTCTCGGGCAGCAGGGTCTCCTTCCAACTTTGGGGGCCACTTGAAGATGGGCTTATCTCATATTTAGGGCAAAATCTTGTAAATTGGGTCCTTGAAGACTATGTTGACCCTTTCTGTCGCTTTCTTGCTCTGATTGTTGTTGTTTTCCTCACGCTAGGCTTTTTACTTTCACACTCATCTTTCTTCTCGGTTTTCTCGCCAATCTTCTTCTGTGTCAGTTGTGCTACATCTTCTTCCACCCGTGTATACTGTTCAATCCTATGCGAGCATTAGGTCTTGTATCTGGGTGACTGGTTTCTTCATGAAGGATTACCTCAACTGGTGTTCTCTGGGAAGGCAATCTTGAACTGTGCAATAGCCAGCTGCTCATTGCAGTTCTCTATTTCATTATAAGCCTCCCAGTATCTCTTTGCATATATCCGTAACCCCTCATCATCTTTCTTCTGTAAAGTCAGGAAGTTATTCATCTCCTTGGGTTGTTTGCTATTTGCTATGAACCGGTTAGTAAATAGCTCAACAAGTTGTCTCCAGCTTGATTCTAATCTGGACTGCAGCTTGTCGAACCATCATAGGGCCACCTCTCATAGGCTTGAAGGGAAAACTCGACACATAAGTGAATCGTCACAGCTCTATAGTACCATCATTTACTTATAATGCCAAACATGGGTAATGGGATCCGACTTCCCATTATAAGGAGTGAACTTTGGTGGGGCGGATTTTCTGGGAGGTTGGTAGGTCTCAATCTCTTTTGTGAAGGGAGTGGAAGCAATTTAGTCCAAGGCTCTTTTTGTTATATCTTGGGTTGTCTGTCCCTTATGATGCTTATCCCGGTTGTCTAGTCGGTTTTTCAACCACTTGTCTCAATTCTGCTGCTTTGGCCCGACCCTTGCTAGGTCTCTTGCTGGTGTCCAATTTCTTTGAGGTTGCCGATCTTCCTGTCGGTCCATATAGTGCCCTATACTAGCAATGTAGCTCTCTGTCACACATGCAGCTGAAGGGCTTGTGTTTCTTGAATTCGTCCTCCTTTTCTACAGCCGATTTGGGGATCTGTCAGGCACTCGTCCATCATCTGGCAATCGCTTCCCTTATGGCTTCAATCGTTGACCTGAGGTGGGCGGTCTCTTCATCCTGCTACCGGAGCTCCTGCTCAGTTATTCGGAGTGTTAAATTACTGGGTACATAACCACTGGATGGTAATGGATTTAGGTTCCTGATGTGGTTCCTTCGACAGTTTGAATTTCAGGCATACTGCGAAGCCCGTCCTAGACCTTCCTATCATCCCAAAAATCGTATCTCTGATTTGATAAAACGTCCTCCTGGAGTTTGCACCAAATCATCGTTATGCCGACTTGATTGGTGAGTGTCGTCTTGACTATGAACATCATGGTTGTCCTCTAGTTCCCTGTCAGTGGGATCGACTCCTCCTCTGAGATAGTTAGTATTCATCATTGTGTAGACCTTCTCACAAATGGCGCTAATTGTAGGTAGAATTTTTAGGAAGGCCTAGTTGAACTCTCAAACCGAATTGATGAGCATGAATAAACTGCAAGAGAAAAAGACGATAAGAACCCTCTTTGGGCCAATGGCACTCCGATGATTAAGTTAACAAACCTAATCATAATAAATCAAATAAAATATTGAGAGTTAGAACTCAAGTGAACATCCTTTACACCTTTAGTGCATAGGGGTATTCATAAATCTCGGAATGTCATGTTCCCTTTGGAAATTGGAGTCACTTTCCTCGTAGGAATCTTCATTGATTGAGTTGGTTTAATGTATTGGACTTATCTTTTATTTATTCAAATTTACCTAGGCATGGGATTTGTATTTGTGGACTTCATTAGTCCTAATACCTTTTCGATTAAGATCCATGGGCCAGTCCCTTTGGGTCTTTGTCTTTGGTCGACATGAGCCTAGTCCGATAGGTCGACACCTATGCGCCGACCTTACTGGGCTGGTCTCTTTTGGTCTTCAGCTTGACTCTTACTAGGCCCATAGGTATAAATTATAATTTACGTAAGTAGAGATTAATCTGGGTTGGATTAGGAATCCTTATTTACATATGAAGCCTAATCATACTGATTATGTGGTCCCTACTGTAGCCTATATATATACGCACTTTATGAGCAGCTAGGGTGACAATTATAATATCACATATACTTTTTTATGAAATAAAGAAACCCTAACAGCTGCCAGCCCACTCTCTCTGGAGTAAGGTACAAACGAGGGATACAGTAGAAGTCTGAAAGTCACGTTCGAGTAGTTGATTCATACTTATTGTTGTTCGAGAACAAGTAAAGGGATTTCGAAGATCATACTTGTTGTTGTTCAATATGATGGATCTTGAATATATGATACTAATTTCATAGATTAGTTTCTGTCAATAAGATCATAATTTTTTGTATTATACGTATGCATTATAATTGGGTCTAGGGCTATTTACCCTTTCACTCTCTATTATATCCAATTATTGATTTAGTCACTAGTCTTCGTTCACAAGTGATCCTCTTATTTCAACTAGATTTTACTTAAGCTCTAGTTACACCTAACTAACTAGATTTTTATAGGCTCTAGTTCCACCTAATCTTAACTACTTTATCGGCTATAAATCTCTCTTTACAAGAAAGAACTATAGTACAACTACTCTTGCTTTATAATAAAATTCTTCTAAAGAATAGATGTGCTAATAAATAACAAATATTACAAAAATTAGAACTTGTACACTCAAAAGCTTCTTGACATAATTTTACTTTCTGTGATCGGTGCTGCGACTATAGCAATGCTAACCCAAGTAAAGATTTTTACAAAGTAATACTTGAAAAATTTGAGGTCGAACCATAAGGAGCTGATATGGCAAAGCTTACAATGAGACTAACTTTGAAGAAGCTAAGTCTAGAAAACAACTCACAATAACTATGAAATTGAAATGAAAAATCAATAGTGTTTGGTTTGAATTTGGTTGTTTGAAAATCTAGTTTGACTTTAGAGGTCTTGGCAATGAATGATCCGATTACTCAAGTAGATTAGTAATTCCTTAAGGTATTACTTATCTCAATTCAATACCATCAATCGTGGTATTGGATCGTAGGATTTATCAATGAATTCCTGAATTGGACTTATGAGAATTCAATTAGATTGTAGAAAATTAAATCAAAATACTTATATTAGGGATTTAAGCAATCCTCATACAAAATCCAAATTGTGCATGAGAATTAAAAAATGTAATCATAAACACTTGAATTCTAGAGAATCTAATATGAATCAATCACAAATTCATGTAATCAAAAAAAAAAAAAAAAAAAATTGAATACCTTATGAAATCACCAATCTCCTAACTAATCTTCATATTTTCTTGCCAAGAGAGAGATTAGCTATCTATAGACATAATTGAATTGCACTTGAATTGAAGAAAATTCAATTGAATTACAATGAATTGAAACATACAATAAAAAAAATGTGTTTCTCTCTCTCAATGTATAATAAGAACTCTCCAAAATCTATCCCTCCTTCTCTATAGCTCATACATTGCATAAATTGGGGATTTGAAACAGTTATAGGGGCGTATCATCCAGACGACACGGAGGATCATTCGGACAACTGTGGGACCCATCCAAATGGTTGGCATCTTATGATTTTACACCTTCTTTGATCGTCTGGATAAGACTGTTTTTCGTCTGATTATTCTTACTCTTTGAACATCTGGACAACGCTGATTTTCATCCGAACGGCTTCTTCACTTTTTGCCTCCAATTCCTACAAAATGTACAAAAACCATTGTTAGAAACAAAAATACATTAATTAAGACTATCTATAACTATTCTAACACTAACAAAACACAACTATAGGGACTTAGAATACATATTTTATGGTGTAATCATTCGGTTGTTGTAGCTTTCTTCTTTGTAGTAGTTAGCTTTATATAGGGCTTGATATTGGTCTTCAATCACCTAAATGTTAGAGAGTTGTTGGTGAATATCTTCCAGAATGTTCTCTTGCCCAAAATAGCTCAGATCTTCTTTAGGTTTGCCGAAACATGCTGCTAATTTTATGCTATGCATCTTCAAGATTTGAATGTCTTGCCTCATCTAAATATTATTCACATGCTCGAAAATATCTTCAGCTATCTTTAATGTTTGAAAAGCTTGACCAAATCTTGTCATTTAATAACCCAAGGCTCTCTAAGAATATCTTCAAAATATTTTCAGCTTCGAGACTTGACCGAATCTCTTCATTTAATGACACAAGGCGCTCTAGAATATTTTCAAAATATTACCAGCTTTGAGCTTCTTTTAACCTTGCTGTCAATATTAATGATTGACCAATCCTTCCATTCTTGTACTAGAGTTTATTCCAATAAATATTCATAACCGAAAATTGTGGATATCACCAATCTTTGAAGACTAATAACCATATCTTCTGGATATAGTATCATTGAGAGTATATAGAAGGAAATCATGTCCTCTGATTTTTTCATTGAATCAAGTTTTCTTAAAATACTGATTCTACACAATCTTCACATATATTACAATATAGCTTTTATACTTGATTGCTTTAGAAAATTTTCCAAAATATTTTTGAATTAAAATTTGAATGTTTTCTAGAAAGTTTCTCGAAATAAACTTGCATTCAAATTTCAAAATCCACATAAATGCTTCATGAAGATCTTGGTCATATTAGATTCTTCATCAATCAAATACCAAAATATGTTATTATCAAAATCATATTATAAAAGCATTTGAAAATTCTTAGGGCTAACACTATATTAAGAGGCTTTAATCCTCATCTATAGGATGGCTTTAGGGTTTGTGTTACTGACACATTCTCTCCCTCTCTCATTTTTTTTTTTTTGCATGAGGAGTTTAATCATGTAGATGATTAAAATGTGATGTTTCATAAAATTATGTTAGGGCCTTCCTTTATTGTCTTCACGTTAGAGTCCCATAAAATGGTGTAGGCAATAGTTTAAATATCAAGGCTCTCAACAAAATTTTTAAAAAATGGAGAGAGAGAGAGAGAGCAACAAATATTTCTCTTGCCAGCCTCAAATGTTGATCTCCACTAATATATGTAACATATAATGATACCTGAGGAAAGAAAAATACCAAAATTTGGGATGTTTCTCCAAAGCTCCTTACTTGGGGATACAAAAACACTTACTATTACTCAAGGACCAGTGGTATCAGATGTTCGGATAAGCCTTTTCGATATCATTTACTAACCAGTAATCCTGTTTGATGCTTTTGTTTTTCATTATCAACATTTTCAAAAACTTCTTTGTTCGCCTTTCCATATTTGCCAGAAAATTCAATGGTGGCAAAGAGCACGTAACAAGATATCTCCCCAATGAGTTAGCCTGCTCTTGAGGTTACTGGTCATATTATCTTGTCTTGGAAGAGAGGCTTCCTAAATTTCCATTTATAACAGAAGTCCAAATTTCTTTAGCTTTGCTACACTTCTTAAAAAGATGAAGATGGTCCGTATCCTCCATTGTTGTATCACATCTAGGGCATATAACTATTACAATCTATTCCTCCACTAGCTCTTATTCGGCTATTGTTTTGTGGGACCTTAAACCTCTTATTAGTTATTGTTGGTGTGAGGCGTAGGAGAGGAAATTGCCAAGGGGCGTTCTCTTTACCACCAATCTGTCCAAAGAGAGATTTTCATCTCATTTCCCACCAGCCATTTATTGCCAGATTTGAGAGTGTCCCTAGTTCTCATTATTGAATTTTTTTAGATGTGAGGATTCATCTCAACCTGTTTGGGACTTGGGGTGGGGAGGGAAGGGAAGGGAAGAAAGAGAGAAAAATAAACAAAAGTATTTTTTCTTTCCTATTTTGTTTTGTTAAAAAAATGAAAGGATAGGAGAGTGAAAAAAAATTGTGCTTATTCTGATAATTAGCTTTAAGCACCCTAACCCATAGATGCAGCTCCTCATACAACATTTTCTAACCCAGCTTAGTCAAAATAGCAAGGCTATATCTTTGACTTTTCTTATCCTAGAAGTGGACATTGATCAGGTTTTGATCAGACTGTTACTAAAAATATTTTCATCAAGCCTAAAATCAAATCTCAAATCCGTTCAAAATAAAAACTAATGCCAACCTCAATGTTGATCTCCACTAATAAATGTAACATATAGATGATCCCTGAGGTTTTGTAATAGAATTCTTACATGAATAAAGCCCAAAAGGAGAAAAAAAAATACCACAATTTGGGTTGTTTCTCGAAAGCTCCTTACTAGGGATACAAAAATACTTATTATTACTTAAGGCAACCTAGGACCAGTGGCATCAGATGTTCGGAAAAGTAATGTTTTGAAAATCGAATTGGACCGGTCGGTTGAACCGTCAACAGTTCTGATAACGGTCCGGATAAATTGTCTAAACCCTCTAAACCGTTCAACATCAGAAACCGGCCTACATTTTAAAAATTGTCTAAAAGCGTGGTTGAACCGACGATTCGTTCGAACCGGTGACGAGTTGCTGTGACCATCCGGTTTGATTTACCTCTTCGTCTCCCCATTTTTCGCCGATCAGATCTGATGAAATACATCTCCGGTAGCCTCCATTTCAGCCCAAACCAGCAAAGATCAAAATCTCTCACTGTCCATAATCAACTTGAGCGATCCTCAATGTTTTTGGGTGCTGCAAAACTGATGGCTATGGTTTGGCTGTGATCGTGTGGCCGGAGAAGATGGTGGGTTGTTCGGCCGCCATGGCTTTCCGAAGTTTTCTTCCTTTCCCCCCTCTCTCTCTCTCTCTCTATTTATGTCCACTGTCTATCTCGGCTAATTTTCCTGACACAGAAAAAAAAAATTTAGTTCGATTTGGTGCTGATTCAACTATTTAAGCGCAATTTCAAAAAAGATTTTAATTTAAAATATCTTTTGAAATGACGTCTTTTTAAAATTTTTTCCATCCGTATATCTGACAAATAACTTACAACCGCAATTTCAAATGACCTTTTTTTCCCTCCACTTACCATGAGAGAATAATTCCGAAGCTTGCTCCTACGCCTCCTTGGATGGCTCAAAACACATCTTCTCCCATGGACTTTCTGTCTAGAATTTTCCCATTAGCATTAACAATCCGAGCATCGACCATGTGGACAGCTCCAAGGCCGTATTTTCTCATCATGGAACCATAGGCCGTATTAGCAAATAACAGCTGCTTGGACATGGGACTCATACAAAGGTGTGAAGATCAGTTGCGGTTTCGGCACAGAAGGCAGCAAGTACCTGGGGTTCTGGGCAGAAGACTTTTTACTAGATATGCAAGTAAAAAATACTTAAAAAAAAGGGTCATTTAAAAAAACATTTTTAATAAAAATATTTTTTAAAATGACATTTGAGTTGAAATGTTAAATTAAGTTAAATCAATACTCAAAGTTATGAATAAACTTCAAAAAGTCATTGTACCAGAAAAATTAACCATCTATCTCTTCGTCTGCCCCTTATTTGCACTGAATGTGAAAGTATCTCCAAATTACCTTTAAATCTTCAAATTTAAAAGTGAGTTGTAAATATAGCCCCTCAATCCACTTTTATTCCTTAAAAAATTTAAAAAAAATAAAAGTGGCTTTCATATGAGGCCTTCAAATTTAAAAGTTCTTCAAAATATTTGAAGACCCCTTCATTTTACTATTCACGTGGGGTTAAAACACTAATTATGTAGGACCCTTGCACTAATCATTATTTAAGTCTAAATAATGCATTATTTATTATTTAAATAATATTTTAATAAATATTTAATTTAAACTTTCAATTAATTCATTAATTTTTTTTACTTTGTTAAATATTTATTTAATTTGAGATTTTTTTATATGTGAAATAAATAAATTATTTATATTTTACTTGCTTTTATTTATCTTAAAATTATTATTTATATATGAAATTAAAAAAAAATTATTTTTTACTGATTATTTATTTATACTAAAATTATTTTCATCCATGGAATCAATGAATTCTTTTTTTTTATCTTACTACTCCACCTTTTTTCTTTGTTTTTTTTTTTTTTGCAAATTTAAGAATTAATCAATCTTATTCATGTTTGTAATTTTAATTTTTTAAGTCTCATTTTATATGTTTTAATTAGTTCCTTATTGTATTTTAATTTTTGTTAAATGTATTTCATTAATTTGCAATGGGTTTTTTTTTATTTTTTAATGTAATTTAATTTTTAATTTCATGGGTAGATCATTTAGTTTAAAAAATATTAAATAATTTAATTTTAATTAAATATTTGATAAATAATTATAATTTAAATTAAAATATGATAATAAATAATTACATTTTGAATAAAATAGGAGTACAATATGTAATTTTTTACTTTTTTTTTTATAAAAGAATAGTAACTTAAAGAATGAATAGTAAAATGAAAATTGTGTGAGTTGATGTAATAATATAAAAAAATAAGATTCATAAAATTTAAATTTGAAGAACATGTCAAAATAAAAATAAATTTAAAAGTTTTGGATTGAAAATGCTAGGATTGACCCTCTTTACTTCGCATATAAATGTATATACACGTTGCCCAAGAAGCCTCCTCTGACTTGCAGTAAGTGGTGGAGTCTTTCCCTCGCATCCTTTTCTCTCCCCTGTGCAAAAAAATAAATAAATAATTGTTGTACACTTGTACACAGTGCGCACGGCCTGAAAAATAGCATTTTTCAATCACTACAATATATAAAAAGTACATTACATATATGGATGTAGACATATATGCATAGACGTATAAAATTATAACAAAAATAATAGAACAAATTACATCTACTTCTTTTAAGAGTTTAGACTATTACAATTCATCCTTTGAGATTTTAAAAATTATATTCCTTCTCTTGAGATTTGAGGTGAGTTATATTTTTCTCAAATGTTAAATTTTTTAACAGAATATATGTGATGCTAACAAAAAAAAGTAAGTTCATTATTTAAATTGCCCCTAATATGTATAAAATGACATAAATAGAGTTTTTTTTTCTTTTAAAATTAATTTGTGTTAATTTTTTAAAAATTTATTTTCTTGCTTCTAAATTCTCCCACATGTGTGTTTTTTTTTTTTATAATATATACGACCTAAAAAATTTGATACAATTGATTTTCTTAAGTTAAACCGTCCTATTTTTAATATAAGTTAACTAACATTGTTATTTTTTTATATTATTTTTTATACGGCATTTTTTCTCATATTGACTAGAACTTTTTTGTATAAAAATTTATAGAATCTATATAAGGCTTTAATTATAGCATATAAAGTTTTAAAAAAAATATGAGACTTATAATTTATTTATTGATTAAAATGGTATTTTATACAGATGTGATATTTAATTTGCTCTTAGAATCTTATATTGGTAATGCATCTTTTTTTTTCATTAGAAGAATACTCAAAATTAACATATAACTCATCTCAAACCTTAAGAGAGGGAAATGTCATTTTTAGAATCTTAGGAGGTGAGTTGTAATAGTTTGAAACTTAAAGGGAGGTGGATGTAATTTGTCCAAAATAATATTCTACTTTATGTGATTGGCAAATGGATATTTGCCTTTTATTGTTTCTTTCTTGTTTTTATTTTATAATATGTGAAGCTGGTTGAACTAGCAAGAGCTGAAATTGCATGCCAACCTTAGTTCTTAAATTTTAATATTTATTTAGCACTTCCATTAAAATTTTAATCTCTATTTAATATTTATTTAGCACATTACATGCGCATATCTAAGAACTAAGGTTGGTTGGCTTGGAAGTGTTATATGTCTTTCTGTGATTCTTTAACTATATAGTATAAGTTATATTGTTAAATTGAGTTTTTATGCATTTATGATATTCTATTATTTCAAAAATTAAGGAAACCGTAAAAAGAAATATTTAAAAATGCTTCACATTTTTTAGGCAATTGTTTGTAATTTTATTATCTATTTTTATATATATTTGTATATATTTATATCATATTTCTGACGTCACAGTTCGTGTAACACCCTAAATTTTATTGACTGCATTAGATCCCTATTAAGAGATTAGAAGTGTTGTGTTTTCGTTTTTATGTCTGAATAAAACACGAATGATGAGCACCACCATTTTACTACCAAAACAAAACCATTTTCAGTTAATTGCCTGTTTCTTCCTTGGACCGAAGAATCGAACATCGGCCTATTAGACACACTGTTCTACACCCTTCCCTATGAACCAACCAAAACTTGCACCGGTATAAAAATCTAACCAAACCGGCCTACTATAGGCTGTTGGTCCAAAAGGCAACCTAAGAGGAGGTGAATTGGGTTTTTCGAAGATTAAAAACAATTAAGATTAATTAAAATTAATCTAACTAATGTAATAGTGATAAATCAATATGTAATGCAATATAATAAAAAAAATAAAAGAAAACA
>CM065399.1:515000-610000 GCA_033060915.1 Euryodendron excelsum | reverse complement strand
GAAATAATTGGATAAATAAAAGAACCCAGGGTTGATATCATGGGTGACTACTGATCAACTGGTATCGGGGCTACCACGAATTAGTATTCATCAACTTGATATGGGCTAGATAATCATGGGTGGGCCCCCACTAAACTTGAAGAGAAGAAGTGTCAAGGGTGGGTCCACTGGACTTGATGATGCCCTAGGCAGGACATACCTGCAGGATCCTAGTGATGACACTAAGAAATGGGTACATATGCATGCCATAGCATACATTTACTACACTGCACTTTTAAACTTGTATTTTATGGAATCATGATAGTTCTATTGGGTTTCGCAGCTCACTCCTATTTTATGGGATAAATTTTCAGAAAATGAGACTTCAGCTGGATTCCAAAGAAATAAGTATGAGAAATGAACCACAGTTCAGTTAGAAATTGCCTTAATATTTAGTTTGAATTGTATATAAACTAAAGCTATGGATCTTAACTATCAGAATAACGTTCGTTGGATGTGTAATCATTTTGGAAGTAAACCCCTTGTCCCGATCTAGAAGATAAAATGAGTCGTGACAGTTCGTTAACGGTTGACCCGACGATTAAACCAATAACCTGTAACTTGGTTCCTTTTTGGATTCGCTCAATAGTCGGGTTTCGAAACATTGCAGAAAAGCTTCTTTGATATTGTTTACCAACCAGTAAGCTTGTTAGATGCTTTTCTGTTTTTCGTTGTCAACATTTTCAAAAACTTTTATGTTCTTGTCTTTCCAAATTTATTTAGTTTTGCTACACTTCTTAAGAAGATGAAGATGATCCATATCCCTGATGGTTGTATCACATCTAGGGCATAAACCATTACAATCTATTCCTCCACTAGTTCTCATTTGGCTTTTTTTTTTTTTTTTGTGGGAGCAGCCTCCAAATCCGTTGTCAATCCTTCTATCAAACAGGACCATTAATGAAATCATAAACAACTGCGAGAAAAAAACATACCAATAGAGGAGCCAATCCAGTGCATAGTGTCAGGATAAGTGGCATACTTAGGGATTTAAATCCTATTAATGTTAATAATATCTTGGTGGAACAATGAGTTGATAATCCTGCTTAGATCCGACTCTTCTTCTTCATTAATGATGTTGGAAACTTTGGCTTGATTGCTGGTGCGAAGCCTAGGAGAGGAAATTGCCAAGGGGCATTTTCCACATGCACCAACAATCTGTGCATGGAGAGATTTTCTTCTCATTTCCAACCAGCCATTTATTTTCAGATTTGAAAGCGTCCGTAGTTCTCATTATACTTTTTCAGATGTGAGAAGCTCATCTCAGCCAGTTTGGAACTTGGGGGAGAGAAGGGGAGGAAAAGAGAAAAATAAAGTAAAATATTTTTATTTTTTTGTTTCATTTTTTAAAAAACATAAAAGAAAAATAGGAGGAAAGAAAAATAAAAACAATTGTGCTTATTCCGAGACTTAACTTTAAGCACCCTAACCCATAGATGCAGCTCCTCCTATAACATCTTCTAACCAGTTAGCCGAAATAGTAAGGCTATATCTTTGACTTTTCTTATCCCTACCCACGTATCTTTAATTTTTACGCACTTGGTTCCAATTGGTAAGGTGGATATATTCCTTTTTATCCTTTTAGTGTCTTCCTAAAGAAAATATCTACTTAACCAACAGGAAGTTAGTTAAGTAGAAGTCGGTTGGATTCCAAAGCGCTTCAAGAAAGTAAGTTTTGGGTTTGAAATTTTGGAGGCGCATCTGTTGAGAGGGCCCTTACCGTTCGGCTCTCAGCCAAGCGAGATTAGTCGAGGTATGCATAAGTTGGTTCAGACATTTCATAAAAAATAAAAAAAAGAGAAAATATCTATTTATTTTATCAATCCCTTTGCAAATACTCACTGTAATATTTGCAATTTGCAGAGTGTCTGTGCATGAGAACAATAGCATTCACAAGTTGAATAAGAGTAGCTCTTCCAACCATGGAGAGATTACTAATTTTCCAACCAGCCAATCTTTGCTGGAGCTTTCAATTATGCATTAAACAAGTTTTTTATTTTATTTATTATACTACGTAGAGTATGGGCTCCTAGGTGTTTTCTCAGGTCCTAGATTAAAGGAATGCCCCACTAAAAACTAGAGTCATACCGTTATTTCATAGTCTCACAATTCATAGAGTCAGCATTAGCAAATAGCAAGATATCATAAGCAAAGAAATGTTGAGAAATAGGAGGGGCTTCTCTTGATGCTTTGAGCCTTTTCCACTTTCCTTCATTAACTCGTTGATTTATCATAATGGTGAGTACCTGATCAACTTGATTGGGTCACGTAGGAATAAGGATCAAGTTGACCGGTTTGTTATGATGCCAATAACTTTGATTCAGATTAAAAACCTGTGAGATCTTTTTTTTTTTTTTTTAAATCTAAGATATTCTATCATGGGCTGTCTTTAAATCAATTTTCATTACCATACCCCATTTTTTTTTTTTGTCCTTTTTTTTTTATAAGAGTATAAATAATTTTATAGGTGATAATGATATTATCAATGGTCATTCTCTCAGGCACAAAGCTACACTAAGTTGGATTAACAACTTTTTCCGGAAGAGATCTAATTCTTTGCAATAAGATTTTGGAGATTATTTTTTTTTTTTTTATAAGAGACATTGCATAGACTGATAGGCCTAAATGTAATTAGTGCTTATGAGTCCCCAACCAGATTAGGTGAATCTATTAAACGACAATCTTAAGATGACTAGTACAAGGAATACCAATAGCAGAAAGGTGGTTTTTCTTTTTAACTGCTATATATATATGCATTGATCTTGAGGGGTATGAATAAATGATGAAGATAATGCTATTCTGAAGTTTGCAATGGCATATGACATTGTAATAGCAAACAAAAGGCATTTTTTTATGCTTCAAATTCACAAGGCACTTTACTAACGCCCTCTAAGGCTTGGTTTGGAACACGAATTTTTGATGACAAAAGAAAAATATGAGAAAAAAAAGAACAAAAATAAAAAATATTTTTATTTACTTTTCTTTTACCTTTTCTTTTTCTTTTACTTTTTTAACAAAAAATTCAAGGTCCAAACAAAACGTAAGCATATTTTGAACTTACTAGGTAGGTCAATTCAGATTAGCTCCTCCACAGGAAATTTCCATCAAATGGGATTCCACGGCCAAAAGGGTTCCTTTGGCAGTAAACTGAGCTATATATGTCAGCCTAAATCCAATAATTCCTATAATCACGCCATAACAACATCCCTCAAACTATCAACACCCTACAAATCCACTCCATGTCATGATCCTCCAAAAATGATTGCTTGGACCAAAGATGAAGAGTTCCAGGGTTTCATGGACTCAAGCACCAGTAAACTTAGTTTGACATCCAATCAGAATGGTATAGTGCAAGATCAAAGAAATCTTATGTGAACTAGAAAGGTAAAAAGGGATGCAATATTGTTAAAGGGAGACAAAATAAGAACAAACTAGAAACCGGCATATATCTTCATAGAAAGAAAACTTAAAAAGACTACTTTGCTGCAATAACTTCATTGACTTCGCAACTCAAAATTACAGTGCCAGACAAATGTTTAAATTTTCATCATCATCATCTTCTTCTTATTTAATCAGCTCAATGTTCGGTAACTGACAAACTGACTAGAGCTAAGAAGAAGCTATTGTCGCTTGTTTGTTTGTTCTCGACTGGTACTTAGTCTTAATAGCTCCCCAAAAGGCAGGTATCGCAACATTATCAGGCACTTCCTTGAATGATGGAAGGTAGTTTACATCTACAATAACATGGTCACCAGTGTTTTCCTAAATCTGAAAATTCCACAAAATGGTTTAGAAGGACGAAAAAAAAAAAAACAGAAGTCAAGACAAAAAAGGCACTGAAACCAGGGTGTTACAGGAACAATCAAATAGTCCATCCATCCATCCATTAAATGCTTAGAACAGGTTGCCCAATCCCGAAACCCCAAGGTGTTGGCCTGGTGGTCAAGGCTTGGGGCTTGGGGGTTTGCTCCTTGGGGCCACCCCCAGGGTCTTTGGCCCTGTAAGCACATGCTGCCACATATTATTAATCTATGGTCCTTGCTTTTGCAATCCACACTAGATGTGAGACAATATGAACACAAATGTCTAATTAAATGCTTCTAAAAAAACATAGACCTTTGTTATATCCGTGTTCATTGTCGTCTCTTGTGGACAAGCGCCTAATGCATGACCATAACTAGTACTCTAATTCATAGCCTGTTTGTTGGGAAACATGTTAATGGAATCTCTTAAATTTCATTTCTGGCTTTCTTCTTTTACAATGTATTTTAATTTAAATATCATAACATTTTGGATCAAAAGCTTAATTGCAATAGATTCAACAAATTACTGCACCCCGTTCTCTCTTTCTCCCCTAACGTTGATCCTCGCAATGATCTCACTTCATCATCAAGCAACCACTGCCACGATGTCCCACAATTATCACCACTCATCTTTACAACCCAACTCTACAATGAAGACATTATTAGTCATCACAACCACAATCCAAACCCGTAACCATTAGCCATCACACATCCACCAGTAAGAGATGACACCAATCCTCTCTTTCTCTCTCTCTCTAAACTAACCCATGATCTTCTCAGGACCACCACCGCCGTCCCTCCAGGATTTCGGTGATCTGCCCCATCAACACCCAACCCACATTCACTCCCCACCATTTCCCATTGCAGCACCCAACCCACACACTATCATGCCAACCAGAACTAAACCCACAACTAGAAACATCATCATCCTCTCTCATGACCACCAACTACCCATTTGTTGTCAGTAAGATCCTCATGTAATCTCATTGAGGAACTTGCAATAAACTAAAAAAATATATAGGTTCAACTACTTTAGGGAGGCAGTTTCTCGAATTTTAGAGAGAAAAAAATAAGAGATTTTTAATACTTTTTCTCTAAAATCTGAAAATTTTAATTTCTCCACTGAGATTGAAATTCATGTAAAAAATCATGCGTGATCTAATTATATATATTTGTATTTTAGTTCTGGTCAAATTATTTATGCATGCACTAATTTGGGGAAGTGAAAGACAATAGGTGGTGGATGTGGTTGATAGAGTTGTAGGTCTATGTGGGCTTCAACCTTTAAATCTTGTGCTTTTCTATGTTGATCACAGTGGTCAATTTGTTGGATTAGTTTATTTGCACAGTTAATAGCAACACGATATATGGGTTGTTGATGCTAACAAAAAATTGGCGTTGCTGGGGTTTTTTGGCAACTGTGGCAGGACATGGGTTGGTGGTGGGTCTTGGAGGTTTGTGACAGTAAGATGGTTTTGGTTATGGTACACTGGAGGGTTTGCTATAATGGATCATCAGTAGTGGGGTATCCTTTAATAGTAAGACAATGGTAATGACGACCACGGTCACTGAAGCACAAAAGTAGGAACTAGCCCAACATGACGTAGAGAGAGGAAAAGAGGTGGTGACGTGTGATGAAATTGACAAGGGTAAGAATAGATATCTAAAAAACGAATATATCAGATGACATCATCATGGGAGGGGTGAATTTGGTACTGACAAGTGAGAACCAAAGTCGAAGGGAGGTTAGCGTAGTTCCCTAAACTGAGCGGTAGCGTGTGTAGTTTCATGAAAGCCCAGGGGAGGCCGATGTAATTTACACAAAATAATTTACAGAAAAGCTAACTCAGCCTTCCTGACGGTTATATTTTGTTGCACTGGAAACTGCTAGGAATAGTTCTTTAAAGAAAATAAACTGGCTACTCACAACAACGTCAAAACCAAAGATTGTAAGGTCAAGCATTCTCCTGAGCAAGCATGCAGCATCATTCACCAGCCCAAGATCAATCTGTTGATGATTGGCCTTCTGACAGTCCCCAACTCCACGATCCTGGTTTTCTTTAGTGGTAGGTAGAGATTTTAAGCTGCAGAAAAACCACAGGGTTATGGTTTGTCAATACATGCTCCAGAACAAAAACAAGGAACACCAAATGAGTAGGTAAGAGAAGAAAGTTTATGGGCGAAGATATGGTACCTGTCAAAGAGTAAAGGTTTGAGTCCATTTTTCTCTGACATTTTTACCAAGCTATCTGCATTAGGCGTAGATTTCTTAACTGCATAAAAAACTTTCTCACCCAATACGTAGAATTTGAACAGAGAAGATGAATGATCCACATATTCCTGCATTTACAGTTATTTTCATCATTCATACCAAAGAAGAGACCCATGGTAGTCAGTGGTAACATAAGTCTTGTCAGAAAATCCAAAAGAATTTCCCAACATCAACATACACTAGAATCAAAATCTTTTAAGTTCATTATAAAGGCTTGATTAAACATTCATTCTTTATGCCTATTATAACACATTAAACTTTTGACATCCCAGCTTCATCATCCTGGAAACAGCAGTAATTCAAATATATTAAATAAGACCCAAGAAGAGTAGGCTTCATTATTGACGGTACAATTACTCTACACTTAGGGCAAGTAAGAGATGTTTTCAATGCTTGATATTGATACAGACAATGTTGTAGATTTAACCATCAATGAAGATTTCCATGCAAATGACACTTGAAGGTATTAGATAACCAAATCAGCACCAATTTAACTTGAACACCAACATGTGAACACACACATCCACAGACACCAATCACAGATCATTAAGACCAAAAATCTTGGGCTTCATATGTGTTCCATGAAAGAACTAGCCATAAAATAAAATTATATCAGTCAAAAAGCAAATTGAAGTAATCTCAAAGTTATTTTATGACAAAGAAGATAGTTCTTCCATTGTCACTGTAGTTATATGGTAGCAAACTTTTGCAGATGAGGCCATTTAGACAGTGTGATGGTGATCATTCAACTCTTGATTCAGTGATTACTAATTCATCCACCAACCACCAGACCACTCCTGGTCACATTGTATTGAACTATCGTCATCATCAAAGGAAAACTTTCTTGCTTACCAGCACTACAGCTGGAAGAGGAACAGTCAAACCATTGTAGTCCTCAGCTCTGAAGACAATCGCCTGTCCATTGCAGATACAATATTTAAAAATAAATAAGCAAATGATTAGAACTTAGAAATTAACGGAGAAAAGCAGCTAGAGGAGCTTGCTAGGTGCTTGCTGAGCAAACGGGGAGCAATTCAAGAAGGTGCCTATTTTGATTAGATAGAGAAGTTGCTAGCAAGGTAAAAGAAATGTAATTTACTTCAGAGTAACATTAAGTGTAACAAGCATCAATGACCTGCATCAGTGACAAACACTAATTGCACACTCAAGCAAAGGTAAAAGACATGATCAAACCTAAATTGACAAACCATAAATTTGTCCCAACCTTTGCAATCACTGGGTTTGGCATATAGTTCAAAAATAGGCAAAGTATAAACAGAGGATTCACTAACAACTGGAACTTGAATTAAGAAAAAAAAACCTTTTAAACTGAAACAAAGGAAGGGGTTTTTAGTTATACGTGTCGTGTAATACTTGACATTCTTTAACACTAATTATGGCTTCTTATTAATGGAACTTGGGGCAATGTTTTGAAACGGACCGTTGAGCGAACCGGTAAAAGGACCGGGGTCATTGGTTAGTGGTTCAACCGTCGGGTCAACTGGTATTAAACCGTGATGTCATAAATATATAAATATAAATAATTAATTAATATATCTAATAAAGTAGCAAACAAATATTTCTTATTTTTAGTTTTGATCTTTAAAAAAATAACATTTTATTACCTCATTTTATTTTCTTATCTTCCCCCTTTTATTTTATTTTTCCTCCATAAGACCCAAACTTTGCCTTGGATAGATAAGGTAAGATAGGACTTATTGAAAAATTTTCATGATGTTATAAATTTCAAAAACTTAAAAAAGTTTTCATATGACCAAAATTTTTATATTCTTATAACATGGAAAGAAACTGGTTGAATAAGTTAAAAGAGTAAATTTTTTTTTTACACCTTATTCCCCCTCAATAAAGAGTTCATTCACTTTGCCCTAACGTAGAGCCATATAAAACCACCAGTTAGGTCTTTTCTATGTTACATGGACTCTTCTAAATATGTGAAGTATCCGTGTTGAACACTTGACACTTGACACTTAGACATGTTGGGGACTGCGGAATTTCCCACGACCTGGCTATAGTGTATACGCATACTACCAAAAATTCTGATCTGATTAGCATAGCCTAATCTACGTGATTGGAATCGTACCTTCGAGATCTCTCTAGTTTAATCCCGAAAACAAGAATCAGCACCAAGCACGAATCAGCAAGCTCGAACTCAACCTTCGGACTTCTGCTGTATTCCTCGTACACGCCTTGCTCTATAGAGAGTGGGCTCGCTGCTGCTAGGGTTTCTCTTCCTCACAAAATCGTGTATCTCTCAATTATGTGTAGAGTGTGTCACCCTAGCAGCTCTTAGAGCGCGTATATATATAGGCTACAACAGGGACCATAGGATTAGTATAATTAGGGCTTCCTACGCAAATAAGGACTCCTAATCCAACCAGGATTAGTCTTTATTTACGTAAATTATAATTCATACCACTAAGGAATTATAATTGCACTCCCTGTTATACTAGAAATTATATTTCGAGCTCCATATTATTAAATGCTTATTTATCTCCCCACGTTAAGATTACAGATACCCGTCTATTAAATTAAATTACTGACAATTAAATTTAATGGACTTATTTAATTCCTTGAGACCTTCCACTTAACTTATTTGATATGTCGGATTCATAATCCACCTGCAGGGTTTGACATAATCAAAACTTATAAGCATCCTCAAGGGGGTATCATCAATCCCTATACGGGGACGTAGATTCCATCAATAATAAATATTCACCATACACGTAATGTCATTGTCCAACTCACTGAGTTTATTGACCCTTAAAGAATCTCACTCTTCTATGAATCAAAACAATAAATACTACATGCACGTGTCTATTTATTACATTAGGATTAAGAGCATAAGCACTCATAATAATCATGAGGTATTAATTGTTTTATATGGTCAGTATAAAAACAATTACCCCAACACGGTCCTGTTCAATACACACAAAGTGTACTAGTGCAAGGAGTTGGAACTATACCATTCCCCACAGTCAAGACAGACCTATTAAAACCTTGTACTACAATCCTACTGATGGTGTGTCCATTTCCATCTAAGACTGCGAACGATTAACTTATATTCCATAAGAACCGATGATCTGATCTTCCGTGTGTAAGTCGTACTCTACACACCAAATCATCTACTATATAGAATAAGAGACACACATGCATAATCATTAAATAAATAACGCAATGCAAACATTTCTCACACAGATTCTCATTAAAATGGAATAACTAATTTATTAATAAATACTAAAGTCACTTCACAAAGCATGTCTTTTAGTATAAATTCCCAACAAGACACTCGATACTAGTTGGACATACATCCAGCAAGGATGTATAACTAATTGAGTTTACTATAAAACTAAGCATAGGACTTTCATTTTATATATGAAATGTTATATTTTAGTTTGTAAATACCATTTTACCTGAAAAAAATAAAAGAATTATTTAAAAAATATGAAATCTAGCCGTGTCTCAGTGTCCTTGGACATGAGAATTGATAAATTCGACACTTGGACCCGTATTGGTACTCGACACTCGTACCCGAGTCCAAGCAACATAGGGTCTTGTTATCTTTATCATCTTCGAGATTCAAGTGGTTGCCTCTCTCTCTCTCTCTCATAGTATGTATATAGCATTTGGGGGATTACTCCACGAAGTTTGGATCTCTGCAGGTCACAAGAGAGAACCAAAGAGTCTTCGATCAATGGGGTTTTGATCAGCAACCCAAAAAATTCTGAACTTTACAATTGTTGATATCCAGCCAGTTCTAGAGAACTGGAACCGGTTTGCCGGTTGAACCGACAGCTCAAACGGTTTAGGCCAATTTTTTTCCCAAAACGGTTTAGGAGTTAATACAAAGCATTTTATGGACCGGCTGATGGTTCAACCGGTTCAATTGGCCGGTCCAGTCCGATTTTCAAATCATTGACTTGGGGCTTGAAAGGGCTATACTACACTCATGTCCCTTATATTATAATAATAATGATTATGAGAGTGACAATGATAAAAATAACGATAACACAACTTATGGCTTCTCATTCATTGAACTTCGGGCTTGAAAGGGTTCAAAGATTACTCTCAAAGCACACTTGAAATAATAATTAAACGGACGATGACAGTAATTTTTTTTTTCTTCTAGGTGATAATGATAATGATAGTAAAGAAAGAAACATGAGAATATAGGCAGAAGCAATGAACTTTATTTTGCAAAACTTATATTGGTCAAGGACTTAAGTCACTTAACAAAAATAAAAACTTAAAATGGACGCAAAAATCCAAAATTAATGGAATATTAAAACAAGAGTTCAATTGAATTCCACTTTCACTGGAGTCCGTGATCTTCGCAGATGTTCACTTCTTATGTAACCATTCAATGATGTGACACCCTGCAACTCTTCTTGTTTGTTGTTTATTTCTTTCGTTCATCTAATGCCATCCACCTTCACACAATTTGCATGATAAAAAAATAGCTAACATTACAGAGATCGCGCTATTAACATAAAGTCTAACTTATCAAAAAAGATATTCCTGGATATCTCGTTCGTACACATCTTGTCTCTGTTTTTCGGGCCCTGATGTTAAAAGGTCAAATCTTTGATAATTATCACATTGTATCAAGGTCAGACACACCCATGTTTCCATTTTTAATCAACAGATTAAAACAATGTTCTTAATATTCTGAATAATATTATACTTTCTGACTAGAAACTCTTAGCATAAAGAACTCCATATAGTTCTAGTGTTTTTCAGTTACTTATCAAAAAAAGGTCTATTGTTTTCCAGAAAGCTCTTCCTTGCCTTTCCTCAATGGGGATTGGATTTTCCTTCCATCGGAAAAACTTATACCATACTAGAATTCCTAGGTAGTTGGCCCTTACGGTAAAAATTCTTAGTCCACATCTGATCCGTTGAGTGATCTAGAAGGACAGAAATCTTAATTACTGAAGGTAACAAAACTCTGAAGATGTGGAAATGCTTCCATGGTGAAAAATATTAATCTGCTTAAGGCCTAGTGCAAAGATGTTGATCCAAATACAAGAATTCCACCTATCAAGATATTAAAGCCAAACCCTGGTTAAGCAACACCTAAACAACCAACTATACAAAAATTTGACAATATGACTATAATCAGTTGAGCATTGTTTGTGAGCTCAACCAGATTGTAGAGGGAAGAAGTTTAGAAAGAATATTCACTGCTAAAGCAGATAAAATATTTGGGCGATCTCAAACATCCAACTAGTTTAACAACCAAGCATGAAAATTCAGATTGTGTAATACTAGAACTAAGAACTCACTGAAAGTAAATAAATCATTTACCATACTGTGAGCATCTGCTACACCACAAGCAACTTGAGGTTTCACTATACTAGGTGGCGTCAGTTTAGCTTCTAATAGCCTCTGTACCAAATTCAGCTCATTGAAATTGTCAACCTGCACAGTTAAACGCCCAATGTAACTAGATTTGAAGTAAAAATTACTAGATTCTGTATTCCCCAATGCAATCGTAAATAGTGACTAGAGTAAAGAGCACATTTCACTGGCTAGTAAATGACCCAAGGACCACATATTACATGCTAATGACTAACTTTAGTAAAGATCAGTTCTCTTAATATGACGGACAAAGTAGTAAGCCAACAAGACCAAGCCATGTTCCAAAGGCAGGCTTCCCTCATTTCAATCATGTGAATTAACTGTTATCGAGAATACAATAGAACTTCCTCTGTCGTGAGGCTTTCCTCTGTCTATTCAATACACTAAGGTCTGTGTGCATATATAAAGAAAGGACATGACAAAATCCACAGCGAAATGCTACTACCAGATCTTTTTTTTAAAAAGAAGATAAAAATACCAACCTAAGTTTTGTTTGTAAGACTACAAAAGTAACCAAGTATGAAAAATATTTTTCCAGAATCACGAGCATTCCTACCATCTTTGTTAAACTCAAACTCACTTACAACATTTCCCCATCAAGTGACACCTATGGGGGGACCCACTTGAACTTCTCTTTTTTCACCTTTTATGCAGAGAGCATAGCGACACTATTAAATGTTGATCCTTATCATTTTGAAAAGACAATGATAAACACACCAACCAACCCTTCTTTGATACAAGCTCAAGTCATAGAGGAATCTTATGCTCCATCTCAACCCCAGAACAAACAAGAGAAAGAGAATGAATTTCACTTTGCTTCCTTTCCTTCACCTAGTGTACATTTGATCCTCAAGAATTCCCATAAACTCTAAATGGTCTGTTGAAAGAAGAATTGTGGAAGCAATAACTACACAACAGCAAAAATGTTTCTTAGTCTCCTACCAGATGGTATCAATGCCCCAACTTAAAAAAAAAAAAGAAAACAGAAAGTGTTTGAGCGCATTTAGTTCAACGTAACAGCATAGCTTGTAAATTAGTAAAAGCAACCCTGGAAGAGATAAAGTATCAGAATTCTGATAATCAAAATTGACTGGGTTATTTTTATCAACTTCTGAAATCGAGTATGCGAATAAGATAGGTGCCCTGCTGGCCAAAAAAGACCTTGAGAAAATGAGGGGCCCTGATTTTACAGCGACCTTCCATGTTGAGATTTTCCAAACCAAGCAGAACCTGTTGTATTTTTAATCGATCCAATACAGGGTATATGCTATCAAGTGGGTCAACTATACAGATATCTGGCTGGTGTTCGATGTACCTGCACAAGCAGCAAAACATAGTAAAAAGGATCTTAGTGAAATTTTCATAATTAACTCTCAAAACTAAAATTATTTCACTTCATAGACAACAAGACAATGCTACGTCATTATACTCTAGAAATTTTTCTGTGGGAGTCAACAAAATTTGCTGATCACGTTAAAGAGCTAATGAATGGACCAACAAAAATCTCAAAATATATATATATATATATAACATAAGTGAACAGCATAGAGTACTTAATAACAGTACATAATTTTCAAACATATTTAGCTTGGATACATATTGAAAATGAAAGCCACAAATGGTTGACCTGCAACATAACTTTGGAAACAAACACAAGTATTGGTGTCTGAGATAGATGCAAGAGCACATGGGTGTCTGGCAAAGAACAATGGAGCCTACAGGTAGAAAAGTGGGCAAAAGGAAAAAAAAAAAAAAAAAATTCCTTGTTATAGAGTTCTGCAATTTAATTATAGAATCTCCTATAACCAATCAACTATTCATGTAGTCTAAACCAGCGGTGCATAATACATTCCTTCCCATATCAATGATTAGCATTTACGAAACTTGCTCACATGATCCACATCAACTTATATCATATGAGTTGGTAGTAAGGAAGGAAGCCTTCCTTCGTCGAATGCACGGTGGGTGGCAATCACATGATTACAACTTCTAAGGCAGTAGCTGTAGTAAAAGGTTCCATGGTCTTGGTCTCACGCAAATTTCAGACAAAAACTTCTCACAGTTGCTTGCTACCGTATGCAGCCCAACAAAAGGATTTGAGGGAGGCGTTTGTGACGATTGAGGTCTCAATATAAGGCTTTTCCTTAGCAACTTAGCTCCATGCAGTTAGATTGTAATAATCCTATCCACATTGGGGTGCTAAGTCTCACATTGAAAGCTTGCATGGGGGTCTTGGGTGTACAATTGGGAGCAATGAACCTGAATGATATCCCCTTAGCTAGCCCTATTGAGTGAGGTGAGGGCATGTGGTTGTTACTTTGGTAATCTCATAAACACAAGGGAAGCGTGTCATGAGTAATGGTTTAGCCTTCAAAATTCCAGAAAGACTATTGTGGAACATCATATCTAGACTTTCACAACTTGTTTGGCTCAGTTGCAAAGAAAAGGAAAAGGGGAATCTTAACTCATTTCCAGAGATGAATCATTTCATGCATCTTATTCAAGGCTCATACTAAATCACCCACATATTATATGAAGTTAACTAAAAACCTCTGTTGAACATAAAAAATTTCAAAGCCGCTGATTTTTTAAAATATTTTAATATGACAATCTAACTTATCAAAAAAAAAAAATCCGATAGTCTAATACTTTTGCACATTACCATTACTTATGATGTTAATAAGTTTTGACGGAGATATTACAATTCAAAATAGTTTCTCAGTCATACATTAGGTTCATTTTGGGCCCCAAACAATTTAAAACCATAGGTGCCACCACACTGCCATCAATGCAATGGCATAATTCCCCAAAAGCATGTAATTCTACCCTAGCTTGGAAGTCATAGCATTGCTAAGAAGTAAAATGTTGTTCTTTCCTCTATTGATCTGTCCACCCAATGTCAATCAAGAGAACTTTCTAGACTTTCAAACTTACCTTGCCAAATCCTGCATGCCCCTTGTGTAAGTAATTTTGTCAAAAAATTCTGAAGAAGTGATCATTTCGATGGAGATAATTTCATCGGTTGCTTTGTGGAGAACTATGTCAATTTCTTGCAATTGAGATGATATAGGAAGCTCAAATGTGATTGGCATAAATATCAATCCATTTTGAGAAGGATATAATGGGAATGCACCTCTCTGCCACAATCAAAGTATCAACATGTTTAGCTTTTACTGCCATAAAAATAGAATCCATAAGGAACATAAAGCTCCGAGGACAATCTATAAATGAATCAAGTGTGTCATGGCCATGTGTCACGGACTGACACTTTTAAGTGAGCAAGACCGTGTGGCACTTGTCTTGGGCGGCACCAGACAAGTCAACCAAATGGGCATCTCACAAATTAAAGCCAACACACACCCCAAAGGTGCACAAGTGAGCAAATTAGAAGCAACAAGCCAAGAACATTTAAAGCAATAACCGAGACAAATGGCACACAATTTGCAAGCAATAAGATCACTTTTATTGCATGTACAAAGCAATTCCAGACTACAATTAAGTGGGGAGTTTAGTTAGCTAACAACCAACAAGCTAGGGACTTGGACTCACTTTACTATCCTCCCCTATATATGCTTTTTGTGCCATTTCAAAACTGATATAAGTAAACATAACCCTTTTTTGAGGAGTCATAATGGGTTTACAAAAATATATACAAGGAATTTGACAAAACCCTTTCACATAAATCTATATATGACCCTAAACTAATTTTCTAACCCTTCGAAAAAATTACAACACCTCTCCTCGATAGGGCTAGGACACGACTAACTTGGATGCCGCACACCTTGACATGGAAAAATCTATGCGTGCATCCGACACCAAATCTACATTTCTACACTCTATACAAATATGTACAGACATGATAGAGTTGGCATGAGGCTGAAAAATGAGGGCATGGGCCCGGCCTTGAAGTGCAGCTCATGACACCATGCAAAACCATGGCACTGTGACTCAGTCCTCCATCAATCTGTCACATTCCTCGTCCAATGAATTACAACAATTGGATCAATCAAGTACCCTTCACAGGGTACAAAACAAAAGTACAGCATTCAGACACTATAATGAATCATGCAGATTTTTCAGTCGAGTATCACACCAATGTGTATGCATACAATGTGATAAGACCATCTTGTATTTAGTACCATCAACTTTTTTCTTATTCCTTTTTTTTTCTTTTCCTTTTATCCTTTTGGCCCACACTGTGTGTCTACGCTCATTTCACATAGAGTGCTTACCTTTGCAAAATCTTCTTCACGTGATGGCTTCATAATATAACCAACTGTCAAATTGTCATTCCCTATCGCCTGTTTGCAGTATCATAAAGTAGAAAAAATAACAAAATAAAGAATGGAAAATAAAAAGTCAATAATAAATGCAACAATATGACAGACTTAATCATGAAAACAATCAAATTTTGAAAGAAATGAATTTTCATAAAAGGATTCTATACAAGAGGATATGTTACAACATACAAGATTCCCTAAATAGTACTGGAATTTGGAAGTGATGGAAAACCCTTGCACAAACTAACTGATGAAAACATGTCCCTTAGAATCAGTGCTCATATTTTTTATCAAAACATTCATGATTTCACACTTTGCAAAAGAGAGCACAACTAGCTCAATGCTATCTAAATTATAGCAACCTGCATATTCAAGAAGCTCAGTAAGGTGAACCCATGGAAGCCTGCAATGTTATGACTTGCAATTCACGGATATTCAAGATTCTCTATCAGTAGACATGGGCCATTAATGGTATGTCATCGATGCACCACAAGGATTTAGGTAACCAAGTCTCATACTTTTATCCTTTACGCTAAGAGGGCTACAACACAAAAATTTACTAGAGTGACGACTGAATTATCTGTCATAATTGACTCTTCAAGAGCACCAACAAGATTCCCTTATCTGCACCAATGAATAGATGCTATAACATCTTATAAGAATTGTCTAAACTCAATTTAGGAAACATTTGAATTAATATGTATAACCTTACATAACAATAGTTTTAGAAACTATTAAAACCTATGGTGTGACTGGCAGAGAAACCATTGTCTAATGTAACAAGACAGATATAGTATCACTCATGATCTGGATTGGTTCACAGATTGTGACATTAACTGTGAACAACCAATGGAGGGCTTAGGCATCCACAAGACTCCTAAGTAAAACCTTGAGTCAAACATATGGATGGCTTGGTGGATGACACGTTCACATTCACAACAAAGGCGATATCTGATAGTGAAAATAGACATCAGATAGTGAAAATAAATGCAAAACGAGTAGGGGGCTTAACAGGAATTTTCTTACGCAGTCCACCATCATTGTCTCCACAACAACCCCCCCATCCTGCCCCAAACAAGAAAAAAAACCTTCTTCCAAGCGATCTTCTCTCAAATGTCTCCCCTAAATCTTAAACTGATTTCAATTCAAATGTTGACCCAACCTCATTCCTACATATGAATAGTACCCACGTTTCAGTGCATGTCCTCCAGACATCTCTTCCTTTTCTAGCTAAATACCAAAATTTGCAGTTCAACCATTCTCTCCTCTCATACTTGCAAAACCTCCATTGACTGCGCCTGAGACCTGCAAATCCATTCACAATGCAGATATACACAGTCAAGCATCAATGTTTCCAACAACTCGTAAGTATTCTATTAAACATAATCTTTCTTCATTTTACATCCAAACGAAACTTCACAGATGCCATATTGCCTATTTTGCATAGAGGAGTCACAAGGGTATGTACTTCACCATCTGATATAGGCACAAAATGCTAGATGCAAAAGGTAATTTACTCAGTGTTGGTTCTGCACGTGGAGTATCCTGTGAGGGTTTTGCTAGGCACAAAACTTACCTTGTTGTCAAAAAAGATTGCACTCACAATCAAACTTTGTGTTCTGATGCTTGACAGGCCAACCTCTTAATTGCATCACACAACACCACCTAGTGCCAGATGCAGTATGTTCACAATATATATATTTTGATATGCATTATGTTCACCACACTGTGGTATATGAAACAACATGCTACAACATGCTATAACTAAATATACGCGAGTGTTAAAACATGGAAGTAAACAAAAAGAAATTATATTAATTGCTTTATATATAGATCATATCAAATAAAATATAGATCTCCAAGTGCGTACAGCTTATTTAAAGTACCAAGCAATATAGATCATATCAAATAAAACAAGTCCACTTTCTACACGTAAAAAATTAGAACAGGACTATCCGTAGGAACAATGGTAGCGGTATGAGTATGGGGTCAAGAATCACCATTAGCAACCTTTCTATTCAAGTGGCAAACAGTTAAAGGCAACTCTTCTAGTTTGTCAATGTCAAGCAAGCTAGAATTCTCACCGCCACTCCCAGTGTCTGAGAGAAAGGAGATCTCACTTTTAGGATAGAATGAAACTTCAAGAGCTTAGCAAAGTCCAGAAAGCTCAATCATGTTTTCCCCAACAAATTAGGGAATAATAGGAGGCAATACTAAATGAAATCCACAGAATAAGCAATACAGCTGGAACAAGATATACAAGTAGCATTTTATACATGAAAGGGAGTAATGCGTACCATCAGCTGACCCTTGCCCAAGAGATCCTGCAGAATAAAAACTATATTAAGAGTGGCCAATGATATGACTGAATCCACTTTTTTGGTACAGATAGAAGATGCATGTACAACAAACAAAGCTATGGTCACCCAGGCAGGTCAGGATCTTAACAGATGGAATCCCCAAGAGAAGCCCATTACATGGCAGGTCAGTACTTGTACATTTGCCATACATACATCACTATACCATTGTGGTGTCTATCCTACTTGGTCTATGAATTCACATGAAACTGAATTACCTTTCAAATTCAACATATAGTGGAAATGAATTGAGATAAAAAGGTTTTAATCAACAGCAACTAAATGACAGTAGGCATTAGATCATCAAAGAAGGCACTGCACATCCCTAAAATAGGGTGACCCACTATCTCCTTTTTTGTTCATCCTGGTGATAGAAGCTCTAAGTAGACTTATAGTTAGGGCTGTCCAGGGAGGTAGGCTATGGGGTTTCGGAGTTGGAATAAGGGGAGGTAAGGCAGAGAAGATTTCTCATTTCTGGTTTGCTGATGATACAGTCATTTTTTGTAGGGCAGAGAAGGAGTCAAGATAACTCACATGTATTATCATTTGCTTTGAAGCTGTTTCAAGACTTGAAGTAATGTGGGGAAAAGTGAGTTAATTCCAGTTGGGAGATCCTTGATGTTAGGAGTCTTGCAGATATTCTGGGTTTCAAAGTAGGATCTCTCCTGAACACTTACTTGGGACTTTCCCTTGGGGTCTTCATTCAAAGCCACTTCAATGTGGGACAAAATTATAAGTGATGGAGAATAGGCTGGCTATGTGGAAGAGACAGTACCTATAGAAGGGAGGGAACTTACCCTCACCACGAGTACTCTATCAAGTTTGCCTACTTAATTTATGTCCCTTTTAACGATTCCAGCATTGGTGGCAGAGACGTTGGAGAAGCTCCAAAGAAACTTTCTTTGGGGGGCCTGGAAGATAAGTTCAAGTATCATTTGATGGACTGGGACAAAGTGGGCAACCTTTTTGCATAAGGGGGCTTGAGGATTCATCATTTCAGACCTTTTAATCATGCCCTGTTGGACAAATAAATGAGAAGATATGCTTTGAAAGATGTGAGCTTGTGGTACGGGGCGATTTATTGCAAGTATGGATCAGAGACAAGGGGTGGGTTCTCAGGGGATCATATGGAGTAGGATCATGGAAAGTGTAGAGGGGTTGATATGATTTTCATTGGTGATGGAAAAGTCAAATTCTTGCATGATGTGTGGTGTAGAGACATCCTTTTATCAGTGAATATAATATAGTTGTGGATAGAGATGCATAGGTGGCCGACAACATGAGGCTCCAAGATTCAAGGGTGGTGTGGGAGCCTCTGTTTATTCGGATAGTGCAAGACTGGGAAATGAAGGCAGTTGGTGAATTTTTTCAACTGTGAGAGACACTAGAGTTAGAAGGATAAATCAGCATGGATAGATAATTCGGGAAATTCTAAGTTAAATCCTCTCATTCCTTGATTTGGGGTGGAGGTGGAGCAAGGTTTCCTTGGAGGAGCATCTGGAAGACCCAGGTTTCAAGAAGTGTCTTTCTTTTGTGTGGGCTGCGACCTTAGATGCCATTCTTACTATAGTAACCTGGGGAAAGAGGTGCAATGCTTCTCAATTGATGTTGCATGTGTAGGAAAGAAAAGGATCAGTGAATCAGTTGTTGATGCATTGTGAGGTGGCTAGAGATCTGTGGAACTTGTTTGTTTTCCATTTTTGGTATATGTTGAGTTATGCCAGACTCGGTCACTCATCTTTTTGAGAGTTCGGCAAGAGGTCGCTGTGTGCAGAGGATAAGGAAAACCTAGAGAGTAGCACCTTTATGCTTGATGTGGTGTCTCTGGAAGGAATGAAACTGGCACAATTTTGAAGAGGCAATCTTACAGATTAATAAAGTTAAATTATCCCTTTTACACTGTTTCCATTTTTGGCTGGCAGGGAATTTTTGTGAATCTTTTTTTCCTTTTGTTGATTTTATTGAAGTGCTTTCCTTTGTAAATGTTGTATAGCATATGTTTCGTATACCCCTAGTGTACACAGGACACACCACCTGGTTTGGTGCTCTTATTATACTTTACCCATCAAAAAAAAATATCCAACCAGAATGCAAAAGAATCCAACAGATCTTTGGGTTGGAATCAACAAATGCATATGTTTCGTATACTCCTAGTGTACACATGACACACCAACTGGTTTGCTGCTCTTATTATACTTTGCCTATTAAAAAACAAAACAAAAAAAAAAAAAAATCCAACTAGAATGCAAAAGCATCCAACAGATCTTCGGGTTGGAATCAACAAATGGTTCATCATCCCTCTTTATAAGTTAGACACTTGTATAAACGTAAACAAGTTCACAATTGCTGTGCAAGGCTCATATTACATATGCTAACATAAAAGAAGATTCCTCCTGGAGCCAGTTATTTGAGAACAGTGGGATAGAAAGGTATAGTAGTACTCACTTAGAAGGATGATCAACCAGCCTCTACCATGTAGTTTAGGAGACAGGTCCTTGTGATCAGAAACTACAAACAAAAACCTCCCTCCACTTTCATGCCAAGCAAGTGCAATCTTATTTACAGTGTCGTCTACAGAACGCACATTCATGATAAAGCAATCAAATGAGTATAGCTCTGCAGTCCTTTCAAGGAAACTAGCCTGTAAAAAGCAGATATCATTTTCAATTACATCACGAAGAAAAATCATTGTACATCAGAGGGTAGTTTCAGCAGTTAGCTGAATGAAAATGACAACTTCAATATTAGACATAATGACTACATATAACACATTAGTCAGACAAAAAAAGGCAAAAAAGAAAATAACAACGAAGAAATGAACAATCTGCAAAAATGTATGGCACGGAACTTCAGGTTGCAAAAAGAAAGAGCAAAAAGAGCATTTCAGGAACCCCCCAAGAAAAAAAAGTAATGAAGAAAAACCAGTGTGCAGTTTGATGAGGAAAATAAAATTATAACCCAATGTGTCACATCAAGCTCCCTTGAACACATAAAATCTCCATGCTGACCCCAGAATATGCTGTGAACGGCCAAGCAAAAATAGTCTCAGCATCAGGAACATGAAAAAACTGGGACGCCCATAGCTTAAAAATCTTAACAACTAATCTGAAATGCATAAATCAACAAAATTCAGGTTACCTGTTTCTGGAAATGGGAGGCCCAAAAGTGCAAACAAAATACATTCTATCTGTCAATAGATTCAAGGAGCACAAAAGTTAATGTAATTTTGAGTAGGAAAATTTTAATGAGGGAGAATGAAGAGTTCCTTGCCCGTGTAATAGAGAGAAGAAAAGAGGACAATTGCTCTTGAGCATTTTGAGATTGTAGAACCAAGGTGGCACAGGGTTACCCAAAGCAAAGTAAGGACTTCAAGCCTGTAGCCTCTAACTTTGAACTATATGATCATCTTAACATGGTTCTTAACTGTGAAGAAAAGAGAAAGAATCAAACTATGAATTATCACCTAGTCAATGATATTTTATAGCCATAATGCTGGGCTGTCAATCAACAACATGCACTACTAGCTAGCTATTTTCTTTTCTTTCTCTTCCTTTTGCTGCTTTGTCTCCATCAAAGATACCTTATTCTTGTCCATGGTATTCTAAAATGGATACTCTCACCCTTTCGCACCTAGACAATGCCTACTACGCTAAAGTACAATGCCTATATATGCACATGTTTATATCTATTTTAATATATAAACGCAGCACCCTGGATATTTTATACCATTCCAAAAGAATCAAGGTCAACTAAATAAATTACAGTTCAAACCCCTAATGCAAGCAGTTAACTCTAAGGGCAAAGATGGAAGATCAGTCCAAATCAACCCACGTCCTCCCAACTGCTTCAGATTTTGAAGCTTGTTGGACTCTTCAGTTTCCCATTCTCTGCACCTTCTTTGGATTGTCAAACTACTATCTCCGGCCAGCAACATCATCCCCACAAATGAAAAATATCTATATTCTACAAAATCACAAGTATGTTTCTATTTATGGTTTCTTTGTTCATCTTTGATTCATTGGCATGTCAGAAAACTGGAAATTAACCGTTGAAAAATAATGTTTTCACATCTTGGTCACTGGGAATTCCCATTATACGTGGAAAAATGCTCCTGGAAATTTGATCGTCAAAAAGTGATGTCTTCAAATCTGGTCGCTTGGGAATTCCCACTATACGTGAGAAATAACATTGGAATCATTAATGATTAATGATTCAATGCCCTAAAACAGGAAGACTTTAACTTTTTTAACTCCAAAAAAATGCCATGACAATCACTAATGATAAAATGCTGGAGAACAAGAACTCCTTAATTTCTTTAACCGTGGAAAATTAATATGTTTGAAACATGTAACAAATGAGTTCTATCTCCATAATAGGTGGTTTTATGCTCTTAAACAAGCCAATTCAATTATTCTATACAGTTTTACGTGCTTGATGTATTCATAGATTTTATCCAATGCATATGTTATACATGGAAGAAGCAATAATCATTGGCAATTACATGAGCTCTTGATCAATGAAATTAATGCAATTGCATGGGTTCACATGTGCTAGTGGAGAATTAACTTCCCTGGATATTTTTTTTTTTGTTGAATAAAAAAGGTGAGAAGGGGCAACTAGCATAGCAACTCCCCTTGGGCGTGACCATAGGAGTTCCCACCGGCTACTGACCTGGGAAGAACGAGCCCATCACCGCAGCCCCACCGAAATACAAGTGACATTCAGCCCATTCTCAACAGTATCTGGTTCACGCAACTACTACCGCAAGCGGGTTTGAACATGTGACTATTGAGAGAAAAGCGAGGTTTTAAGCCTAACTGCTGAAGCCAACTCAACTACCACCTTGGTGATAACTTCCTTGGATTTGATGTGCTGACTTATATTACCCATTATAAGTTGTGTCGATATAGGTTCCATGGCTTTAGGTGTTAGAAAAAGCATGGACTAGCTAGCTATGATATTATGATATATAATATGTTTATCCACAGCCTCACACACACATTTTATCCTTCAAAGAAAATTTACTTATAGGCTTTACATGGATTATAATTTTATCATTTTTGCTATGCTTTCAGAAACCCCCATTTAACTACTCTTCCTAACTTTTATTCAATTTGGATGGATTTTTATGGGTAGGTCATTCATTATTTGTTGATATTGAGGTTGGGAAAAATGTAGGTCATTGATAATTTGGAGTGCTACTTCTATGTACCTACTTATGATGCAAAACGCTTCCTTGGTATGTGATTGATCATTGGCTTCTTTTTTTTTTTTTTTGTGGAGTGAAAAATTCATTCATGGCTGTATTTCGCTCAATTAGACGATGCTTTTGCAATTGGTCTCAGTATTTGGTGTTCTTTCTAATAAATGCAATATCTGTTTTCTTTTTAATTGTATTTGGTATTATTTTTTACAGATGTAATATGCTAGATTATGATGATGATTTGGCGATTAACTTTGTTTGCTCATTGATCATGTTTATTTGGTTTAATTCCTAACAATTGGGTTTTGTTTCATCCTTAGAGACCGGAAAAAAAGAAAAGAAAAGAAAAGAATATGCTCTCTTTTAGTATCAACATATTTAGTAGATACCTTTTGGTCTGAGATTGCATTTGAATACCTAATGTAAAACACAATTGAGTCTTTTTGGCTGTTGAAAAGTACTCATATTCATATTTATGTTTATATTTATAATGTTGAATATAGTAGTGCACACACATCGCGTGTGCCCCACCCTCTAGTATATATAATACACCTGCAGAAATATGTGGATTCTATTTTGTATACTTGTGTATGTACACGTGCACATTTGAATTGTTTACCAATGCAAACTAGTTTTACACACATTATGTTTGGAAAAACAGAAAACGAAACCTCTAATATCAAAGAAATGATAAGATGGAAGCTTCAAGTTTATCTCAATTACATGTCACTTTGTCTCTAAAGCAATAAAAAATATATATAAGGAGCACAATAACAATACACCTAATTCCCAAAAATTATAGTTCACATAACAAAAAGCACGATAGAATCACCTTATGAGCTGAAAGGCCAAGTCCATAAGATATTCCCTGCAAACAAAGGAACACAATACAGGTCAGTAGTATTATAAAAAAGAAAAGATCAATATCAAGGCCCAAAAAATGATCCAAGGTTTAAAAGATAAACATTAAGAAATAAATAGCTAAGTTATTCCACTCTCTAATAGCTTAAGCCTTCAAATGAGTTGGTGGGCAACAACTTAACATGGCATCACAAGGTCTTGTGTTCAAATCTCACCACCTACCCATTAAATACTTTCATGTATTTGGTCCGCTTATGGTGGGGAGCCTGGCCAAATGTAAGGGGGTGTGTTAATAAATAAATAATTTACTTCTCTCTTAAATTATTCCTCTCTCTAATAGCTCAAGCTTTTAGATGAGTTGGTCAACAATTTAACAACAAACAAAGGAGCAATTCACTGCATTCATTTATGGCCAACTTCAGTTTCAACTTTCAATCACTTCACAAAGAAATATATACAGATTTGATACTTTTTCCTCTATTAATCAATGTGCAATCTTGTAGGGGGTCTGTGCCTCAAGTGAATTATGCTTGTCACAGCCATATACCATCTCCCTACCAACCCATGAAATAATAAACATCAACTCCAATCCAAAATTATTGTATGGTCTCTCTACCTCCACAATTTTGCGCAGATGTTCCTATTCACCGTAACAGTCTATCCATATTTCTCTTCCGACCATAAAAGCAGGGGTTTTATATTCCTCCGTGAAGTCATTATGGTAACTCATTAAAGTTCTCAATTAAAAAAGAAAGACACAAAAGAAAAAGGTATTTTCAGTTTTTAGTTTTAGGGGGAAAAAAGATGATACAATATGTTCTTCACTTCTGTTTAAATTAATTTTTTTGTTTTTTTTTTTACAAGTTTTACTTTCGTTTAAATTTATTAGACTCTACTACAACGAACTCATATTTTTATAAATAAAATTATCTTAAAACAAGAGTATTGATAATGATGTATAACATGTCTGCTTTACCCTTTTAAATTTAAGTAACATATAAAACATTAGAGTAACCCAAAGTAATTCTTTAAGATTTTTGTAACGTCAAAACAAAAAATTAAGAATAACTTTGAGAAATAAGTTAAAAAGGGTGACCTAGGTTTGAGTCCCACAGAAAATGGGTTGGTTGGAAGACAATGTCCCGATATAAAACATTGATCCTTTAATTCCCGGAAGAAAGTTTTGATTGTGGGAAGAATTAGCAATTAAATAAGACAGAAATGATCACAAAACAGAGCGAAAATGTTTACTCCATTTTATCACTGCACCGTTGTTCGAGTATACATAGAGACTCATTATCCCTTTGAGTCTATGACAGATATACATATACATGTAGAGATATAATACCGTAGGGATGTTGGAGTAACGAAGCTTTCGGAGCAGATACTCAGCTCCAGGACTCAGAGACGCATTTCCATGTTCGTCGTCGTTGGTGGCCAAGAGCACTGAGCCGTCCAGTAGAATCCCCCCTACGGCAGCCATTCTATTTCGCTTACGCAATACGCATACAACACTCTCTCTCTCTCTCTCTCCCTCTCTCCGACTTTATGAGAGGTGCTTTTCCCCCCTGAAACACCCCCTCCCAGGCCTCATTCCAAATTTTAGTTATGTTTACTCTTGTACCCTTTTACACATTATCCGGCATTAGTTTTCATTAGTTTTCGCCCAGTTTCGTTTCGTTACTCTTTTTTTTTTTTTTTTTTAATAGTTTTGTTTTTTTTATTAGTTTTGTTTTTTTTTGTTAACCAATTTTTTTTTATTTTTTATTAATTTTATTTTTTTATCAGTTTTATTTTTCTTTTTGAATAAAAAGTTTTTTTATTATATGTTTGTAATCTTTTGTTTATTTTTTAGTTGTGGATTTTAGAAGTCATTATTTGTAAAAATTTAAAAAAGTATAAAAATATGGATCAAAATAAAAATTATATATATGAAACTAACCAAAATACTAACAATTAATAGTAAACACATTTACAGTTTACGAACAAATATTTTTTTTTCAAATAAAGAGTGCATGTAATAATACACAAAAAAATACACAAAATATATAAAAATAGAAATTTTAATCAATATTGGTTCCAAATTCTGCCTCCAAACAAAACTGAAAAAAAAAAAAAGAAATACACGAAAATATATAAAAAAAGTTAAAGTGTCGAGTTAGGAAGGTAATTTAAAAGAAGGGAGATATTCTGACATATGTTAAAAATTATATAAAATAAAAAAAATTGATGAAAAAAAAATAATAAACAAAATTGATTAAAAAAATAAAACTAAACAAAAATTAAATAAAACTGAAAAAAAATACAAGTAAAGGAGTTCAAATAACTTGTTATTTTAAAGAAGAAAGAATGATATAAAGGTCATTTAAATAGGGAACAAAATCTGCAGCCGGGGGGGCTATGTCAGCGGGGGACGGGAGAAACAATTTGCCGGCTTTATATATACTAGAAGGTGGAACGCGCAATTGCTAGATATATATCGCCGGAGATAATAGTTGAATTACCGAAAAATGATCATATCAATATTAGCAAATAAATTGAATACACACAGTTTAAAATTTATAAATAATTATAATTTAAAATTTATAAATAACTGTAGCAGTTATCTGCTGTTAACTCAATTTCAAAAATACTAATGGGTTCTCTCTTTATATATTAAAATAAATTTAAAGTTGGGTTAATAGTAGTTATTAGGATAATTGCTGTAATTATTTACAAATTTAAAACTCTATTTACTCTATTTACTTGTCGATGCAATTATTTAAAAATTTGAAACTTTGCTTATTCTATTTACTTGCTGATATTAATCAGATCAATCGATCACGATGACTATAATTTTCAACGATGACTACCATCTCTGACAATATTCTAACATTGTACATGCATCGTGTGTGCTCACCCTTTAATATATATATATACGTAGGTGTGTACTACACATATAACTATTAGAGTTCATTAAGAGATTCTTTTCCTCAAAATTTCTAAGCATCATGATCTCACGTTGGATAGAAAAGTGGGAGGTCTTGGACTTATACGGGAGAATATGTGTACCATCCAATGACTTAAGTTTTTGGGACAGATGGCAAGCACTTGGCTCATGACAATGGTATTAGAGCCACCCAGGTTTTAGTCCGATTCTACGCCAAGCTCTTAGAGGGGTAGATAAGGTGCTCCATCATGGATTCGGATGGATATGTCACAATCCCACATCGAAAAGAAAAGAGAAAGGTCTTAGATTTATAAAGGAGGGTAGGCAGCACCTGATGATTTTTGTGGGCTGATCATCTTCGGCCATAAAAGAGTTGAAATAAATAATTTGGACAAAGTCTTTTATTATCATAAATAATTAAAATAGCTAAAATAATTTATTTATATTTGGATCAAAATACAAAATTACTTTTTGTTGAATTTGTAAACTCGAAATTTAATGTTGTGACATTTCTTATCTCTGGTTTCTCATTGAGTAAAACAATTCTTTCTCATTATTTTCTACTTACTCTGTACAAACTCTATATGGGATAAATTTTGGAGGGGAGAGAAATTAATGGGGATAAAGATCACCAAACAAAAAGTAAAGATTCCAATAAATAAATAGAACTCGTGTTTTTAATAACAATAGTCGATGCTATCTCACTACTAATAATTTGTACTAAACAAAAAAATTGAAATAACATCTTAGGCTCTGTTTTTTCATGAAAAAATGTATTCTAAAAAAATCAAACTTTCTATGTGTTTATTTAAAGACGACTCCAAATTTATAATAAGATTTTCTCAATTTAGTGAGTCAAAGGAAAATGACAGTTCCAAACTTTTTAACAAGAATTTATAGGAGGGCACAATAACAATAGAGTTATGCAATAATTTAACATTTACATAAATGTTAATTTAATAATCAAACAGCAACCTAACAAATATTTCTTCAATAAATATAAATAGATAATTAGCTCAATGTTAGGTACATGGAGTTTGGGAGTTAATAATGTAAGATCATTGTAATTTGGCAAACCTGTTGATTGAAACCTTAATTGTAAAATCATTCTTTTTCCCATATAATTTGCTAGTTAGATGGTTGATATGTGGTAAAGAAGTTTTTTCTCGTAAAAGTTGTTCGGGCCAAGTGCGATTTAAGGTGGTGATTCGAGTTGAAGCTCTCTGTCTGTTTCACCCGAAGAATATCGCAAAAAAAAAAAGAAGGGAAATGAAAGAAGTTTTTTTTAATTGGTTGGAAATTCTTAAATCTTAGGAAAAAATATTACAAATATAAGGAAAAAGTTAGAAAATAATGTCCGACATTTTATCTTAGAAATTGTTTTCCGTGGGTGAAAGAATTGAAGGATTTGATCAAATCTCAATCTCTCCCTCTCTCTGTCAATAACTTAAACCCTTATAATTCTACTTTATAACGAAGAGTTCTGATTTTTTATAATCTCTTCTTCTCTCTTAATGTTTGAATCACTATATGTTGTCCAAATAACAACTGTGAATAAAATAATTTCTTTACAAAAATTTTGTAATTTATACCAAACAAACTAAAAATAAAGGAGAAACAATTTTTTTACTATCAAATACTTTCCAAGAATAAATTTTCTTTTCAGAATTTATTTTTTGGCAAACAAACAGAGCTTAAAGGCAACTTGAATTCTCTTGTTGAAGGTTAAGAAATTCAAAGACAGCAAGCTTTGCTCTATTTCGCCTCTCCTCCAGCTAGAGCGACTGAGCGAAGAAAGGATTTTCAAGAATTATTTGGAGACAACAAAGTTTCCTCTCTTCTTGCACTTCTCTTGCTATGGCAAAGAAAGCTCTGTCCAGAATCATGAAAAACAATGGCCTTCACTCTCTTCCTACTCTTCTCTGGCTAGAGTAAAGTTCGCTCTCTTCTCGCTAGAGCAAAGAAATAGTTTTTCTGTCAGAAGTTTGTAAGTATCCTATTTTTGCCCGCTTGGCAATATTCGGCCTGACCAAACTCCCTTTCAAAACCCCGTAAGCACATTCCAGCCCAAATCAACTTTCAAACCCCTATCCAATCAATCAGCCGCTTCTTGGGCCAGCTAGGCCCAATGGAAGCCTAATAACCAAACCTATCCCTTAGGTCTCCAGGCACGTTTTGAGAAAGTTCAAAATCTCTCAAAACGGTAAGTCCACTCTTCTAAAATGTTACTAAACTGTTAGGCGTACTCCACACGCCATCCGGTCTAATTTCGGTTCCATTCCGGCTAACTCCGGTCAAAATGACCGTTTTACCCCTAAATGCCCCAGCTCTGCACAAACCCCACCGAACGGTAAAGACTTTCTCGTAATCATCCCTGAACGACCCGGCACGCTTAACATAACACTCTAATCCATTCCTGATCATTTTCAACCAAAACTAGCCAAATGACCATTTTACCCCTGAAAACCCAAATGCGTCCCGAAACAACACTAGTCCTAGGATATTGAGCAGCGGGTTTTGTCACACACCCCTGTTTAACCTAAGGAGGACCTTACGATGCTAAACACCCACCACTCGATAAAGGCTCCCTAGAGCGTCTCGCAGACGCTCCTCCCGAATAGCTTTTCCTCTTGATTCCCTGGTTATAACGCACTGTCAAATGACTCGAGAAATGTGTAAACCAGGAAATTTCCAAAACCTCATCCACAGATCCTTCCATTGATACGACTCGATCGGATAGATCGCTCCGGGAAGCCCTTCATCATACGGTGCAAAAACTACAACTTCTAGCCTCCCCCTTTGCATATTCCATCTCCGAAATTGATGCGAAACTCTGCTGAAACTGCTCCAGAACCTCGAATCTCCAAACATATTCTCCTCCAACACTTAGGCTAGATTCCACCTCCCTCAAGCCTACACACTTCATCTACAAGGCCTTATACACCATTAAACACTCCCTTCCAACCCTTCAAGCCTCCTTGAAGTAATTCAAGCTCCAATCAAGACATCCATTGAAGACTACAAGAGTGTTGAAGGCAAAAGGTGGTATCCCTTTTACATTTTTGTCTTCTCCCACCCTTCTCTTCTCCCTCTTAGTCTACTTAGGCTATTCTCTATTTTAATCGCCATCTTCAACCCCCCATTCTTGCATGCTTGAGCCAAGAGGGCTCTTAGATCATGCCTAGAGGAAAGCAAGTGAGAGCCACCATGTATGGGGATCTCTCACTAGCCTACTTTAAGATGGTATGGCCTAGGAGCCCCTTGTTTATGTGGTGTAACCTAAAAGCCTTATATGTGATCATGACTCCTTGCATATTATTATTTTGATCATGTCTTGCGTACTTGGTTTCATTTTTATGCTTATTACCACGTTCTACAATGCTTACATTACTCTTAGTTCCATACCATTTCTAAGCTCTATATTTATTTCAAAAATAGTTTCAAGAGTTGGCTCCTTGAAGTTAAGACGAGATCTTAGAAATCATGCCCTAGAAGATCCCCTACTAACCCCCTAACTCTCTTTTTGGCATCATGGTATTTTGACTTGCATAAGAATTGTTTTCAAGCTCTCCAAATTCCAAGGTTTCCATTCTTTTAAGTTTAGTGGTTGAAATGGCCCCATAGAGCCCTCTCTTCAGTGGTCTCCCTTTTGTTTGGTCATAGGAACCCTCTCTTGTTGGAATGGTCTCCTTAGAAAATGGTTTTCAAAAAGCTTTTCCAAAGATGGTTTCTAAAAATTCATTCTCTCCATCTTTGCATTAAAAATGGTGCTTCAAAAAGTTGTTATCATATTGATTTTTGACCCCTTGCACTCTTGCCAAGATAATGGTTATAATAGCCATGATGGAGCCTTCCTTGGAATGGTCTCTAAGCACCACCCATACAAACTATACTCTTGGCTAGAATCAAAATTTTCATGAAAATGATCTTCAAAAAGATGCCTTACCAAAGTTCATTGCATAACATGTTTTATTTTTCAAAATTCTTTCTAAAAGTGCATCAAACAACTTTTCAAAATCATCTTCCAATTTAACCCTAGGTTAACTTGACCCTAGTTGTCCAACCCTAGGTTAACTTGACCCTAGTTCACTCACTCTAGTTAGTTAACTCTAAGTCACCTTGACCTTAGGTTAACCCTACTCTAGTTAATTAACCCTTAGTCATCTTAACCTTAGGTTAATCTTACTCTAGTTAGTTAACCCTAGGTTACCTTAACCTTAGGTTAACCCAATCTTAGTTAGTTAAACCTAGGTCACCTTAACCCTAGGTTAACCCAGCCTTAGTTTAACCTTAGGTCACCCTTCACCTTAAGCTAACTCAATCTAGGTTAGTATACTTCAAGGGTCCAACTCATGGACCCCCTTTCAAATGACCTTTCTATTTAAAACTATTTTCATAACCCACTTTTCCAAAACTTCCTACTCTCTTGAGATTTCAAAAAGCCAACTTCATAACCTCTTTAAATCCCTTACGCACTAACTTCAAGGCATTTCAAAAAATGTTTTCAAAGGGTCACAAACCTAAGGTGTCCTTAGCCCTCTTATGGTTAAGGACCCCAAAGGAAAGTGATATATCTAGAGCAACCTCTAAGGTTGTCCATATTAGGACTCCAAACCCTTAGCCGTTTTCAAAAGCTACTTTCAAAAACTAATTTATCAAAACATTCAAAAGTTATACCTCCAAGGTTTTCAAAACAAGACTTCAAAAATACTCTCAAACTCTCTTGATTTACTCCAAAGCATTTACCAAAAATCCCTTGATTTGATCCAAAAACATTTTCAAAACACTCCGCTATCCCATTCCAAGTCAAAGCTTTCGAGACCACAAAGCGTCTTAAACTTTTTCAAAGACCTCAAAGTGCCTTAAACCTTTCCAAAGACCTCAAAGTGCCTTAAACCTTTCCAAAGACCTCAAAGTGTCTTAAACTTTTCCAAAGACCTCAAAGTGTCTTAAACTTTTCTAAAGACCTCAAAGCATCTTCAAACTTTCCAAAGGCCCTAACGCACCTATTTTCCATTTGGCTCTTGCCCGTACTACAAATGACCTGATTCTCGCCAAATGAGATACGTAGGCAGCCTAAAAAGTGCGGTTATAACTTCTATTTCAACCCCAATCCCCTTTTGAAAAGTTTCTATCAATTTAAAGTTTCGATCTCAAGCCCCTTAAAACTCCCATGTTTCCAAACTTCTTCCAAAACACTTGCATCATGTATCATTCATCCGAAAAGTGATGACTAAATCCCCGTTTCAAAATTCTAAAGTGGATATTGAGTAGAAATGGTAACCTGTTATTCTAGTGAGTGAACAAACGGGTGATTAGACATGTAGGTACTGAAAGGGCAGGGTAGGGTGATGATCTTAGGATATTTTTCCTACACGTAACCAACCCTCGGACTATAGATTTCTGTTTTCAAGAGACCAAAATAGAGTTATTTTCAAAAGCGCTTAAATCTTTCCAAAGGTTGCCAAACAACCTATTTTATTAAAAACCCTCTCTTGGGGGAGTTTTCAAAATCTTTTTCAAAAACCTTAAGTTTGATCTTCGGATTAACACTTAGTTTTAGGTGACCTAACTCACCTTAATCAAGTTAGGTGGCGACTTTTATTTTTCTGAAAAGCCCTTAGTCAAACCCAATTCTCAAACCTAGTTGTACTTGTCCTTCTAGGAGGATAAGTTCTAGTGACAGAGTTCCGTGTTTTTGGTCTCCAAGCCGAAAAGACCTTGGACATCCCAAAAACTGGGGCATGACAAAGTTTAACAGTGGCGTTTGCTCCAATCTCTCTCTCTTCTCGCTGGAGCGAAAAGGCTTGCTTTTCTCCACTCTCTTCCTATTAGAGCGACTATCGAGACTTTCTATTTTGGAACTTCAATTTTGTACGTGTTTTTTAGGCTTTCTGTATATATCAGACGTCTGTTTAGGGTTGGAGACAACTCTTATTATTCTTATATACATCTAAGGTGATTCCTTGAGCCTCCTAAACTATCACGTCCCCAAATCCACTTTTTGCGAATTAGAAATCATAACCGGCCAGTAGCTTAGCTACCGAAGGCTAACTAATAAAAATATTGATCACCTGTATATAAGTTAATAACTGCAGAAGCATAATTAAAAAAATATATATGTGTATACATCCTCATATCAGAACAAGTGCCTACGTTATCATTGACTCATGCCATAAAACATCAAGTCGTTAGAACCATTAGGTTTATCCCAAGGCCTTTCATCCATATATACATAACATAGTTTTTGAAAAGTCTATTACAAGTCCAACATAGTCCAAAAACTATAAAGGTACAACATGCAACTTCAAACAAAATTAACATAAGTCTCAAGCATTCTCTTAAAGCATTTTTTATCAAAACAAGCTCTTAAGCATAGACTTTCACTCTTGATTCCCTAAAAACATTAAGTAAAAGCATGAGCTAAAAGCCTAGCGAATAATAAAACAATTGAAGTATGAAAATACCATGGACTTGTTTTGAGAATATCATAAGCATTTGTAATATAAGAGATTGAGAATAGATCATATGATATACAAGAATCTCATATAGATGTTCCATTTATAATATGCTTATATGGTTTTATGAAGACAAAAGCATCTAAGTATCAAATCATAAACATAATGATTTAATATGTTTATGCCCTTGGCTAGACGAGAGACCTGTAACAAGACCCATTCACTAGTGGCGCATAGCAAGACGACATAGAGTTGTGGGGGACATCTCCCCAATCATAATATATTAAGTTTTCGGCTTATTTTAAGTCCCCTAGTGTGGGAACCCCCGAGAATGGCACATATTAGCTTCACATACATATTCCAATTCACATTTATATAATTAAGTCCATGAATTTGCATAAATGATAGATACAATACTTAGCATCAAAACATGGTAATTATACTTGAAAGGTACCATAAAGAAATGTTGGTATTGAAAACATATCAATTGTACAAGTTTGTAGTAAAGAAACCAATTGTATAAAAAATACAATAAAATTATTCCAATCACTTCATTACTCACCCTAAGTTCCTTAGGGCTTTGAATTTTCCTTTATATTAATCCTACACAATCAAGACATAATGTTTAAGAAATAAGTCTTAGTTCTCATTCACAGGTCCTTAAATAGTGAAAAAAGTATTTTAGGGTGAAGAACTTTTGATGTTATAACTAAAGTGTAAACTTCTATTTAAAGTGTTAACACCTGGGTAAAAGGTATTGACTCTTGGAATGAATGTGTCGACCCTTGAAATACAGGTATTGACCCCTTTTTAGAAAGCTTAGATTCAAGTTTTGGGTTCAGATGTGTCGACTTCTAACCACAGGGGTCAACCCTTGTATACAAAAAGCAATTGGGGACTGAAACAGGGTTCTAACTTCAAACCGTCATAACTCATTCATTTGAACTCAAATTTTGGTCCATAAACTATCATTAGAAAGGTATTAAAGTCTATTTCTCAATAGATCTAGATTTGTAGCAAAATTCCAAGGATTGTAGACTTATGGCAAGAAATTACAGACTGTCTTAACATGTGTATTCAATTCTAATCACAATCCTCATACATGGTGTTCTTATGGAGTCTTAGCCTTGACAGTAATAAATCAATAGAGTTTAAGGGTCTCAAATTCATTCTCAAGTCATAGCTAAGTGAGAAAAAGGGTTTGTCATAGTCAATTTTCACAAGAATTCTTCAAGAACACTCTAAGAAATTGGTCTATAAGACCAAAAACTGCGTTTATCTAAACTGGGTTTTATCTTATGATTTTAGTCATCAATCTAGAACATGGAAGTAGTATAAAGAGGATTTTAACTAACTAATTGCAAGTATGTAAGAACCAGATAAGATTTCATACCTAAATCCCAAGTTCTCCTTTAATTTTTCCTAATTTTCTTCCTAGCCAAACACCAACGGCTGAAACTCTCTCTCTCTCTCTTTCTCCAATGGAGTGCTAAAGGGATATACCGCCTACTATACAAAGACATGGAATGTGTATAACTAGAGACTAAGTGGGACAAATGTTCTCTTGGGGTGTCTCTCTATATGAGGTGGTACCCCTTCCCCCCCTCCCCCCATGCTATATAGGTTATAAGTCTCTTACCCACTAATTAAATATGATTAGTGTTACAGACTGTGGAATTTTTCATGACCCGGCTATAGTGCATACGCATAATACTAAAAAATCTGATATGATTAGTAGAGACTAATCTACATGATTAGACTCATACCTTCGAGATCTCTCTAATTTGATCCTAAATAGCAGTAGGTATGAACTTTTAAATCCTTATCATTCAATTAGTGAGAGTTTTTAGTTTAATGTTAAAGTTATTCTAACATTATAAAAAACTAAAAATCCATAAAAATTGGATTGAGAGTTTAATGATAACGTATTATTATAATATATAATTGATTTTGACATATCTATCTAGTATATGCAAAATGTTAATAATTTGATGATACATGTTCTTTCTATTTTAAAATTTTAAAATCTAATATATGATTAATAAAGATTCTTTAAGACAATTATAATTAAAAAATTTGAAAATTTTACTATAATTATCAATGGATAACATTTATCAATATAGAATTTAAAAGTTAAGAGCAAATAAGAAAAAGTTAAAAAGAATCAATGATATTTTGACAAATATATGTTGTATAACAAAGTGCTATTAATTTAATGACATCTGTTCTTTATATTTTAGAAATTTAAAATCTCTTTATGATTAACAAAGATTCCTTAGGAGGATTGTAATTAAAGAAATTTGAAAATGTTACCAAAACTATCATTGAATAGCATTTATGAAGTTTGGAATAAATATAAAATTAATTAAGAGGAACCAATAAAAATATGGCCAATGTATTTTATTTTTTTAAAAATTAAAATTTGGAGAAAAAAATATTAAAACGTTCAGCTTCAAAGATTTTTTAACCTATTGCTATAATATATAGTATAGATATGTAAATGTAGTAGGAGGCTCTTAGGCTTTCAATATTCAATCTCTATTTTTTTAAAGATCATAAAAAACTACGATGCCATGTGGTACACCTAGCTCCACCAACTAATCTGGCTTTTCTATCCCTCTGTTATAAAGGAAAAACAAAAAAATAAAATAACAATTAAACAAAAAATTAATCATATAAAATAATTAAAGAAGTTAAATACTAGCAAGGAAACACAAAAATCACCTAAAACAAAAAAAACCAATCTATGGAAACTAATAAAAACTAAAGGAAACAAAATCTTCAAATTTGCTTGCTGAAAAAAAAAACCAATCACACTTAATTGCCGGCCGTCCCTCCCTCCCTTTCCTAAATAGAAAAGTAAAAGAAAACCCTAATAACAACCAAGAAATTAAAAACCCAACTCAAGAATTTTTTATATTTTAAAATTCCATTCAGACTTTGATCCCTTATCTATATTCTCTCTTTTAATTGATTAGAATACTCATCCCATTCCCAAAATTTCGCATAATCCCTAAAGTCTCTCTTTAATTGATTAAGGAAATCTCCAAAATTTTAGATTAACACATATTTTGTAGACTATATTCTTTTCTACCTATATTTTGTTTCATCATCTTGTGTTAGGGTTTTCTTACCCATAAACATATTGAAGATGTGCGGGCAGTGAAGTTGAAATTAAAAAGCTTTCCAGGTATTTTTGCATCTCTTTTTCTTTCATGTGCTACCAAGTTCCAACTCATTATGTTATTTCTTCTCTCTATCATTGCAGTTTGTTTCTTTGGAAGAAAAATGACTCTCACAAGAGCCTGTATAAAGGTTACGGCTATCAATGAATTTTGTTACAAAGTTATTCTTTGCCCACTTAATTAGTGTCTTGATTCTCTTTTCTTTTTTTAGTGACTTTGCAACAATGTGTAGGAAATGGAATCGCACATACCCTGCGATTAGTCGACGTTTGTGAAAGCTGGCTTGAACACTCGGTTAACCAAAAAAAAAAACCAACAACGTGTTGTCCTACATAATCTCACTACTAGAAAGTCAAAATGAAATGCCATCAGCTTCTTAAATTCCTTTTTTTTTTTTTAAATTATAGTTTTTTTATGTGGTGTTGCCAGGTTATTTTGGTGGTGGTGTTTGTGTGCGTCATCGAGTTATAGTAGTTCCAGTCGACAATGGCTATTCTTTCCAATGTCTCCACCACTCAAGAGTCACTGTACGATGACGATCTCCAAAAGGATGTCATCAACACCTAGCTCTTTGACAAATTATTCGAGTTCAATGCCATGGCCTCCGTACGCAGCTCCTTCTGTTACAGCTGTCAATTTAATTCCTTTCCAAAAGAGTCACACCGCCACTGATCGCAATGCTGCTTCTGCTTATTGGAATTCTCGATCTATTTCTTCAATCTAAAACCTTTGATCGTAAAATCTCCGTTAGTCTTGTCTCTTAAATTATGAAGTATTTCTTCAATCTAAAGCCAAAGGCCAGTGGTAGCACGGGTCAACTCAATGTTTCTATCTTAAACCTTTAATCATATTATATTATTTTTGGGTCATTTGTTTGTTAATTACTTGGTCAATTTTTTTTTAATAAGAAGTGCAATTTTATTTTTCTTTTAAAGTTAGGTAGATGATTGGGTTCCATTACTAGATTGCATTTTGCTTTCTTTCTTTGTCAATCACATTGACAGCATTTAAACGACTCACAGTTTTTTTATTAATCATAATTCGACAGAATATCTAATAATATTGAAATAGTAAATCGTGTTTGGTTCAAGTGAAAATGTTTAATGAGGGAAATCCATGATAGAACATTAAGGAGACCAGTTTAGTTTAATTTTCTCCCAGAACTTGCAATGGGATGTTTGTGCTAATAAGTCAATATAAATAATTCTTTTAACTTCTCGGTCTTTAATAACATAAGGGACTTTATTGTAATGATTATTATTTATGGGCATGTAGTCCGCTTTACTATCTTTCGAGATTTCTAAAGTGAGAATTTATAAATTTACCAAGTGATGATGCAGTAAACTCGTGGTGGCTTGTCCATAGGTCCAAGATGAGTCGCCCTCTAGCTGGCCGGTGATCTCCTGCACTAAAGCCCACCGGTGGGATGAGAGCCAAAGGCCCTCTGGTGTTCAAGTTAGATTCAAAGTGTTGGAGAGGAAATCTTAGGGTTCTCCTTTGGGGTTGTGTCTTTGCGTACCTTAGAAGAGGTTGAACTTTTCCCTTGTATGCCTGCATGGGGTGGTAGGTGGTCTCTTCACGTGGCAGTCTCTGGTTGGAGGGTCAAAGTGGTGTCAGAACACTCGAATGGGTCATTCTTACACTCGAAAGTAGAGTGTGTTAGAACGGTGTTAGGGGAGCGGGGGATTGTTGCGATTGCACGCCACCCACGCCCCTGATGTTTGCCAAGGTGACCGGTGTCAGAAGTGGGCCCTATTAGCACGGTCGGGAGCCGATCCGATCAGTGGGCGGCTACGGGCATCCATTTGGCTCAGGAGGGCGAGGATGAACATCCATGTGACCTAGTCAGGAGGCGAACGGGCGACGTGAAAAAGACGTCATCTAGCAAGTGCCGGTCAACCAATAACACGACCTTTGGTCCGGTCAGGAAACCATCGTCACCAGATGCCCCCAATTCGTCTGGCCATATGCTTGGGTTTAGAGGAATTCCACAGGACGGTCCGACCGCAAAACAAGGAGAGCATTTATAGCAGGGCAGCGCAATAATGACGGGCGCTGTCGCGTCGTTTCACCTGCCCCTACATGGCAGCGGGGGATTGGTCGTTAGTAGTCGAAAAGACGTGTCACTTTTCAGCCGTTGATGTCCCATCACCACAGGCCATCTGGGCCATTGATTTCAAAGGTATGGGGGGAGTTTTGTGAGGTGGTTGCCCCCATTTTCCCCTAATGTCTTTTTAACAAATATGCAAAGAGAAAAAAGAGAAAACCTCCATCTCCGTCATCTCCGGCCAGTTGAAAGGGGCACCATTCCTCAAGTTGAGTCATCGGCTTGCTTCGGAACTCACTGCCAGTGCTTCGAGACCCACTGCCGGTGCTCCGAATCTTGGTAAGCTTCGCTCTTTGGTTGTATGTACTAGTTCATTACTCGTTGCGTGTCCGTTTTCGAGGGAAGGGGCTAGATTCCCGACCTTTCGAGGTTTGTTGACAGGCCGAAATTCTTAGAATCGGTCCTAGGGGATTTGTGTGAGTTGTTCAGGCCAGTGTTTGATAGGATTGAGAGCTGTAGGCCCCTCGGGACAATGTTGAATCCGGAGGGGGTTAGCTCATATTTGGAAGGGATCGGTTCTAATGGGTATCGAGTCGAGAGGTGTCAGACCCAGGAAGAGGCCTCTGTGGGGAACTCCGGGAGGTCCTAAGGAGTTCCCGAGTCAAGGGAGGTCGGGGCCGCCCACTCTAGCATCGGGGAGGAACGGGACCAACCCGTTGAGGTTGCTGCCCGAGCCCAGAAGGTCGGGCAGGGAGAGGGGGAGGAAGAGGATGACCCCGGGTACGAAGCGGTGGGGGTTTCTTCCTCTCTCGATAGGGAGAAGGTCGCCACCCTTCAGCGGGTGTACCAGATCCTAAAAGGGGTGAGGTGCAGGGTTCTCGGCCCTAGGAATTGGGCGTGCTTGCCTAAGGAGGGGGAGATAGCGATCTTGTAGGGCTCACTGGCTGGTGGTCTTCATGTGCCATTCCCTCGGCCAGTCAGAGAGATTCTGCAGAGGTTATGCCTCTCCCCTGGATAGCTCTCGCCGAACGCCTGGCAGATCATGGCGGGTTGTATGATCCTCTGGCAGATCATCCATGGGAGGGACGTGACGCTAGAGGAGTTTTCGTATTGCTACAGGTCGGCCGAGCGGGGGAAGGGGTGCTGGTATTTCTCAGGTCGGTCGACAGGGCTCGATCTGGTCGGCGAGCTTCCTTCTTCACACAAGAATTGAAAGGATCGGTTCTTCTTCATTAGTGGAGAGGGCTGGGAGTTCTGCCCCTAGGAAATAGACTTCTTTGCTCGAATTCCCAGGCAATGGGGTTACCCAAGTAAGAAGGGTATGCCCTTTTCCCGAGTCTTCTTCCTCCATTTATGCTTTATGTTTGTTGCATGTGTCGCCCGTTCTGACTTAGGTGTCCTACGGGTGTCAAGTCGGGTGAAGCCTCATCTGTCTGCCGAGCACAAGGCGGCCGTAGAGGCGATCAAAGAGTACGAGTTTCGGACCGCCAAAGACTTGGTGATTGTCGAGGCACTCGCCTAATACCTCTTAGGGCCCAAACTGAGCAGAGAGGCCTTGGCTGCAGAACGTGAAACTAGTGAGTACGTGTTTGTTGTTGTTATGCTGGTCGTTCTCTGACCTTTTCGGTTATTCTTTGCAGATCACCAGTTTGTCGTGGTTACTCAGGCCGACACTGCAGTGGTCCAGCCCAGTTCCCAAGCATTCTAGCCAACTTCCGAGTTGGTCACGATGAGCTTCGACATCAATTACCTGGCCAGGAAGAGGGCAGTGGCGGCTGGCACCTCAGGATCACAGCGCCAAAAGACCACCGAGGCTACCGAAGAACTTCCTCCTCCCCCTCCTCTTCCAAAGAAGGCGTCCCCTCAGAAGGGGAAGGGTCAAGTATCTATGGTCGTTAGGCCTCCTCCAAGGTATTCAGAGGGATCCCAGTCGAGGCGCGGCACGGTCATTCCGACAGACTCCCAGGCCTGTGCCAGTCCAGCTTCCTCTGCCCCAACCAATGTCATCGATGGCTCGGACGTGGCCTGGGAGAGGGCGGCAGAGGCGGTAAGGCCTTCGGACATCACGAGGCTAAGCAAACATCCCAACTCGCAGCTGGTTAGGGACGCCAACCACGATCTATTTAAAGTGAGCTTCTGTGCAGTCATCATCCCGTTCTTCATCAACCTTTGTGTAGTCTATTAAGTTCTAATCGTTCGGTTTTCAGTCTCTTGCCAGGGTCATGGCATTGGGCCACTACCTGGGAACTTTAGAGAAAGCCCTATAGGAGGAGAAGGCAGCCAGCTCGGCGTTCATCCAGGAGGTCCAATCACTGAAGGGCGATGTCTCGGCCGCCCATGCAGAGAGAGATTCAGCTCTTGAGGATCTCCAGTCGGCTCGGGCTGACAACGAAAGGCTCGCCAGGCAGGCCAATAAGCTACTGCTGAGCTTCTCGGCCGAGGAGGCCAAAAGGCATGAGCTGGAGAAGACAGTAGCGGCCCACGGCGAGGAGCTCAAGAAGGCAATGGCCGAGGCAGTTCAGGAGTTCAAGAACAGGGATGACTTCCAGGCTTTATTGGAGCCCACTTTTCTCTTGGGCTTCTAGACGGCTGTGAAGCAGGCGTCCAAGAAATATCCTGACTCGGACTTTTTAGGTCTGGACCCACTTGACGGAGTTCTGCCTGTAGACGGCCAGGACGCCGTTGGCTCTACGTCGGGGAAGGGCCCCAACAGAATGCTACTGGAAGGGACCAGACCACCGAGGCCCAGCAGGAGGCCACTGCGGTTGGCCAGGTCGGGGATGCTCAACGCGCTGACACTGAGGGACAAACTGCTGAGCACGCTCAGGCGCAAATGTAGTTCGGGCCCACTCGCTTTGCTTCGCTAGTTGTTGTCTTTCTGCTTTCCTTGTCCTTCTTGTTGTTTTGTTGTTGTTGTTGTTTTTTTTTTTTTTTTGAAAATGGGCATTTCGCCTTTGTATCCCTCTTTTCATTAATGAAATGGACTTATCTTCATACGCTCTGTGTCGACTATATTTTCTGAATGTTTGATTGTAGTGCCTTGTAGAATGCGTGTGGGTGCTAACGCAGGCCTGATCGGCAACAATGTCCGAACAGGCTCATTACTGTTGCTAATTCACTACCCTTGCCATCCACGGCACTCTGTCTTTGCTCGGCACTTGGCCGAGCAGATTAAATTTGTGCCATTGTCACTCAAGGCCCTCTGGTGCCGAGCAGATTCAATTTCTGCGCCATTGCCAATCAAGGCCCTCTGGCTCTGCTCGGCACTTGGCCAAGTAGATTCAATTTCTATGCCATTGGCACTTAAGGCCCTCTGGCTCTGCTCGGCACTTGGCCGAGCAGATTCAATTTCTATGCCATTGCCACTTAAAGCCCTCTAGCTCTGCTCGGCACTGAGCCGAGCATATTTAATTTCTGTGCCATTGCCACTTAAGGCCCTCTGGCTCTGCTCGGCACTTGGCCGAGCAGATTTAATTTCGTTTTCATACAAGTAGGCAAGTTCTGTGTCGATTTTACATAGGCAGACAATCGTCGAACAATTTCTTTAATTGATATTCAGTAGAATTACAAGCGGGAGCTTTTCAAGAGTAGTACTTCCTCAGATGCTCTGCGTGCCACGGGTGTGGGAGCTCCTTACCTTCTGAGTTCTGCAACATGTACTGTTGATCACCTCGTAAGGTCCTTCCCAGTTGGGTCTGAGCTTGCCCTCTCTGGGATCTTTAGTAGACTGATTGACTCTCTTCAGAACAAGGTCCCCTGTCGTGAAGTCTTTTGGTTGGACTCTGGAGTTATGGTATTGACGCATCTTCTGCTGGTAGGAAGCCACCCTCATAGCCATTTGCAGCCTCCTTTCTTCCAATAAGTCTAGGTCGACATTCATCGCCTCGTTATTGGTCGCGGGGTCGAACTGCAGCATTTTGGGGCTGGGGAGGTTGATATTTACTGGGATGACGGCTTCGGTGCCGAAGGTAAGTGAGAACGAGGTCTGTCCCGTGGACACTCTCTCTGTCGTTCTGTAGGCCCAAAGGATGTTAGGGAGCTCCTCCGCCCACAAACCCTTGGCCTTCTCCAACTTCGTCTTGATGATCTTCAAGAGGGACCTGTTGGTGACTTCGACTTGGCTGTTGGCTTGGGGATGCTTGGGGGACGAAGCGTGGTGGCTTATTCCTAAGTCAGTGCACAGCCGGTTGAACTGCCTGCCCTCGAACTGCTTCCCGTTGTTTGTGATGACGACCCTAGGGATTCCGAACCTGCACACGATGTTTTGCCACAAGAATTTCTTCATCTTCTCCTTAGTAATGGTCGGTAGGGCCTCTGCCTCCGCCCATTTTGTAAAGTAGTCGATGGCCACTACTGCGAACTTTGTCTGTCCTTTGCCGAGAGGCAGGGGTCCCACAATGTTGATCCCCCATTGTGCGAAGGGCCAGGGGGTCTAGATCGGGGTTAGCTCTTGAGAGGGCAGTCTTGGGATGTTGGTGAACCGTTGGCATTTGTCACACTTCTTGACGAATTCCTGGGCATCTTTCTCCATAGTGGGCCAATAATAGGCAGTTCGTAAAATCGTCTTGGCGAGAGACCGACCACCGGAGTAGTTCCCACACACCCCTTCGTGGACCTCCCGTATTATCTAGTCTGCCTCTTTCACGTTGGCGCAGCAAAGCAGTGGCATGGTGTGCCCCCTTTTGTATAGTATCCCACCCTGTATGAGGTATCTGCTCGAACGGTATTGAATCCGCCTCGCCTCATTCCGGTCTTCAAGCAGGGTTTCGTTCTCCAAGTAACTTCTGATCTGGCTCATCCATGAAGATTCGGGCACAATCTGGTCAATTTCTGGGCTCTGAATGCTCGGTGAATCAAGAACGTCAAGTGGGACGTTCGGGTCAAGCTCATTTGACGAGGTAATTCGGGCTAGCCGGTCTGCCTCTTCGTTCTGCAATCTCGGTACACGCTCCAGTAGGATCTTCATGAATTTTCTTGCTAGGCTCTTCGCTACTTGGCAATATTGCTTCATGTTGTCTTCTCTGGCCTCGTATTCTCCCTGGACTTGCTCCACCACCAGTTGGAAGTCGCTTCGTACCATTATCTGTTCAACCCCCATTTGTCGAGCCATTCGGAGACCGACATCGAGTGCTTCGTATTCTGCGACGTTGTTGGTGGCAGGGAACTTGAAACGGAGCGCATATTCCATCTTGTAGCCATCCGGGGTGACGAGAACCACACTGGCACCACCGAAATCATGAGTAGAAGATCCATCGACATTCAGGACCCAATGGTTGGCAGGTAGGTTGGCTTCAGGGGCGGTAGGGGGCAGGTTAGTGAACTCGGCGATGAAATCCGCAGCTGTTTGCCCTTTGATTGCCAGTCGGAGTTGGTAATGGATGTCGAACTGGTTAAGTTCAATGGACCATTTCACTAATCGTCCTGACGTCTCTGGCTTGTGTAAGATGTTCTTCAAGGGTTGATCAGTGAGTACCATAATTGTGTGGGCTTGAAAGTAGGGCTTCAGCTGTCGAGCTGTAGTGACCAGTGCAAGAGCCATGAGTTCCATCTTTGGGTATCGCTCTTCTGCTCCACGTAAGACGCGACTGGTGTAGTATACGGGCTTCTGGGTCCCCCTTCTTATCAGACAAGAGCTAAGCTCACTGCTGTCGCTAACACTGCCAAACAGAGAAACAATTCCTCCCCCGAGACAGTTCGGCTGAGTAGCGGGACTGAGCTAAGATACTGTTTCAGTTGACCGAACGCTACTTCACACTCCTCGTTCCACTCGAACACCTTTTGTAGGATCTTAAAAAAAGAAAGACACTTGTCGGTGGAGCGGGAGATGAATCTATTCAGGGTTGCAACACGTCCTGCTAGCCGCTAGACATCCTTCGTCGTCCGGGGAGCTTGCATGTCGATGATGGCCTGAATCTTTTCTAGGTTCGCCTCAATCCCTCTTTGTGAGACCATAAAGCCTAAGAACTTCCCCGAGGCGACGCCGAAGGCACACTTGGCGGGATTGAGCTTTATTCGGTACTTGTGGAGTGTTTGGAAAGTCTCTTCAAGATCCTGCAAGTGGTTGGTGGCTTCCTTACTCTTTACCAACATGTCGTCCACGTAGACCTCCACATTACGCCCAATCTGTGATTTGAACATGAGGTTGACCAGCCGTTGGTATGTTGCCCCAGCATTTTTCAGTCCAAACGGCATGGCGTTGTAACAATAGAGCCCCCGGTCTGTGATGAAGGCTGTGTGCTCCTAGTCGCGCTCCGCCATCCGGATCTGGTTATATCCTGAAAAAGCATCCATAAAGGTTAGCATTTCATACCCCGTAATAGAGTCGATGAGGAGGTCGATGGTCGGTAGTGGAAAACTGTCTTTAGGGCATGCTTTGTTTAGGTCGATGAAGTTAACGCACACCCGCCACTTCCCATTAGACTTCTTCACCATGACAACGTTGGAGAGCCAAATGGGGTAATGCACTTCCCTGATGAACTTCGCCTGCACCAGCTTCTCTGCTTCCTCAGCAACTGCATCATTCCTTTCCGGCGCAAAATTCCTTCGCTTCTGCTTGACCGGCCTGGCCTCAGGGTCAATGTTCAAGTAGTGAGCCACTACTCGGGTGTCAATCCCGGGCATGTCTTCATGAGACCAGGCGAACACGTTGGCGTTATCCTTCAGGAACTTCCTCAGCTGTTGCTTCAACTCCTCAGGCGCTGCAGCCTCGATCTTCACTACCCTGTTTTTCCCTGGGCTCCCGACTGGTGCATCTTCCAGTTCTTCGACCGGCTCTCCCCTTCTGACTTCCTCCTCATCCCTCGGCTCAAGCTCTTCGATGACTAAGGTTTCCCTGCTAGGCTCTCCTTTGAGGGAGGCCATATAGCATTCTCGTGCTTGCTTCTAGTTGCCCCTTGCGCACCTGACCCCCGTATCGGTCGAGAACTTGATCTGGAGGTGATACGTGGAAGCTACTGCTTTGAATTGGTTCAGGGCAGTTCGGCTAATGATGGCATTGTACACGGAGGGACAGTCTACGACCAGAAAGTGAACTATTTTCGTTACTCGGTGCAGTTCCTCTCCAAGGGTGACTGGTAGGGTGATGGATCCAAGAGGGACCACCCGGTCCCCGGTGAAGCCGACCAGGGGACAGCTTATTGGCTTCAACTTCTCTTGTCCTATCTGTATTTTTTTGATGGCCCCCTGGAAGGATGTTGGCCAAGCTCCTGCTGTTGACCAAGATTCTCCAAGTTTTGAAGTTGGAGACCACCGCGGAAATAACCAGGGGGTCATCGTGGGGTTGATGCAGCTCGACTGCTTCCTCTTCCGTGAAGGTGATCACGGGGCCCTCGAACTTTGTCTTCTTGCTGGCCGTCTCGACCAGCATTACTTCTGCTTCAGTTCGGATATCTCGAACATGCTTCTTCCTTGTCGAAGATGACTCTTCTCCCCCAACAAATCCTCCTGCGATCACCCTTATCTCTCCAATGGGCTGGGCGGTTGTTTCTGTCCTCGCTGGGTTGCGTCGTTCTCCCCTTGTTCGGTCTCGACCAGCCACATAGCAGCTGAGCCTCCCTCGTTTGATCAAATCCTAGATCTATTGTTTTGGATCAATACAGTCTTTTGTGTCATGGCCTTGATCGCTGTGGAACCGATAGTATCTCCTTCTGTTCCACATGCTAGAGGGCGTCTTCAAAGGCTCGGGCCATTTCAGGTTCGGGTCATCTCTGATCTTCATCAGGACATCCTTCAACTTCGTCGTGAGTGGGGTGAACGTCCGATCCAGACCGCGGTAGTGCTCGCGCTTCTCTTCTCCTCGGCTCCTCGCCAGGTTGCTGGTTCTGCTTGCCTTTGTCTCCCTCTCATCATTTGAGGTTTCGCTCGACCTCTTCTTCTCCGTGTGCAAACCACCTCCTTCGTCGTTATCACGCCTGACACCATGGCATCTTCCGCATTCATGTGCTTCTGAGCACGAAGCATCAATTTAGCCATATCTTGGGGCGGCCTCTTCGATAAGGAGAAGAGGAGCTTCCCACTTCTCAACCCGCTCATAAAAGCCTTGACGGCCACCTTGTCGTCTACATCATCCACGACCAAAGTCTCCTGGTTGAACCTCCCCACGTACTCCCATAGCGTCTCCTCCTTCTTTTGTCTCATAGTCAACAAGTATGCAGCGGGCCTCCTCTGTCTCTGGGCCCCAATGTAGTGGCTCACGAAAAGCTAAAAAAACTCTTCGGAATGATAAATCCCTTCAAACTCGTTGACCAGGATGGAACCCAAGTCCCTAAGATGGTAGAACGGTTCACTTTTGGGGCTTGCTAGCCCGCCAATAAAGAATGTCCGCTATTCAACACATCTTTCAAGAAAGTTGATTTCTCAGACGATAAGTCCACATAGCAGCTTTCCAAGATCAGGCAGTCTCCGGAATGAACGTGTACTGTCAGAGTGGCGAAAATACTCGTAAATATCGCAATCGTCAGAGTAGCGAAAACACTCGCAAATAGGTCGACATTGAGAATTGCCAACAAACCCCCTTTGTCATGGGACTGAACTCGCCACTTGGCCGTGACACGTTTACCAAAGGACGAGATATCTTTGAAAACCAACTCGTCACAGACCGTTAGAGGAACGAAAACACTCAAAACCTAGGTCAACACCAGTGCCTGCTAGCCCACTCCGATGAAAAATGACCAAATTGCCCCTTGGGCCTTTTTCGGCACGTCTCTCGAGAAAGTACCTAAGTCTTCAGAGCGGTAAGTCCACCCTTCCAAGATCGCCCCAAAGACGATCCGGCATGTTTAAGTGCCTTCCATTTGGTTCCGGACCAATTCCGAGATCATTCGGTCAAAATGATCATTTTTTCCCTAGGCATTCGAGTGCCTTTGGGAACCACACCGACTCTAGGTATCAAAGCGGTGACCTCCGTAGAATGCTTCTAATAGTATTCTCGACATTCCATTACTTTTTCGGATCATTCCGAGTCTATTCCGGTAAACCTAGTGCAAAATGACCATTTTCCTTCCAACCACACCGGCTCTGGGTATCAAACCGACAATTCTTTAGAACACTCTAGATAGTATTTTCAACCTTCAAGTCCTCTCATGAGTCATTCCGAGTCCATTCCGGTGATTTTCCAATCTAGTTGACCGTTTTGCTCCTAATAGCTTGGTTGACTTTCTCGACACCGTTTTTCAACTCCATTACCTCCGGGACACTATTTCAAGGGTTTCTACCCATTCCTGGCCTTCTTGACCATTCCTGGCCTTCCAGAACATTCGCAGACCTTCCGGAGTCACTCTTAGTGAAACCAAGCCAAAAGTTGCATGGTAGTCACTAATACAGGCACCCAAATCTTTTGCCTTACGTATCAAGGGTTGAAAGATACGTTGCTTGCCAACCTAAAACATTTCCTAAGTGGCGCTAAACCAAAATTTGGCCTTGCGCCACTCGTAGTAGTGCCAGTGGAAAAATTGCCTTGGCACCACTACAATAGGCGCTAGGTCAATCTTTTGTCTATAAATACAAAGCCTCCCCCTACGTGAAAGGGGTCGGCAATCTAAGTCCAGAAACCCTGTCTCTCTATAAACAGATCTCGAACTCTCTTTAAAACCCTAGCCTCTCTAGTCTCTCAAAATCCTAGCCACTATACACTTAACCCTAACACTTATACACACTCTATACGCTTGTACACAAGCCTCCATTGTAGACTCAAGGTGCTGCAACTTGAAAGCTCTCAAGGATCAAGCAAAGCAAAGCAAAATAAAGCAAGAAAACAAGAAGAATACAAGGTAGGCTTTCTTTTTTGTTTACGTACTTCCCCCTTCTCTCTTCTTCTTCCTAACCCACTTGGGTTTTCTTCTATTTTAATCCCCTATCTTCTTCCCCACTTTCTAGCATGCTTGAAATAAGGGAATTCCCGATTTATGTGTAGAATAATGGTTGAAAGTCACCGTGTCAGGGGGCTTTCTTCTAATTCAACCTTAGACCATGTGGATTCAGCCTCCTTGATTATGTGGTGAAGCCAACATTGTATGTTCACGACTCTACCTGCATTGCGCATTTTCATAGTTTGCATCAAAATCATCTTTCAAACTTGTATTCAAAATCTTGTTTTTAAAGTCACACTCCTAAAGTGATTCTAGCGATTCCATGGTGAGGGTTGCTTTTGGAAAGTTTTATATTCATTATGACCATCAAGGTCCATGTTTTGGGTGTAAACCCTAACTTGTTTTTCATCAAAATCACAATCTTAAAATGATTCTAGTCATTCTATAGTTAGGGTTATTTTAGGAAAGTGTGACATTCAATGGGATCCTTTTGGTCCATATTTCAAATCCATTTTATTTTCAAAACCACTGACTTAGAATGATTCTAATCTCTTCATGGTTAGAATCGTTTTAGGAAAGTGAGACATTCAAAAGGTTTTCAAAAAGTCCATATTCAAACAGCTTTCAAAATACTTTCTAAAAGCTCTCTTCAAAAATCCATTTTCTAAAAACTCTTTCCCAAAAACTCCCTTCAAAAATTTATTTTCCAAAAAGCTCTTTTCAAACTCCTTTCCAAAAGTTCTCTTCAAACATTCACTTTCTAAAATCTCTCCTCAATTTTCCTTCCTATAAACTCTCTTCAAAATGTCTACTTTCCAAAAACTCTTTTTCTTGGAGTATAAGTCAAGTGCTAGATTTTATGGTTAGGAAACCCTAATTTTTCTTTCCTAAAATCACGAATTTCTCTTTTACTTCAATCATAGATTTCCAAAACCTCTATTTTTTTACATGAAATCATAAATTTTGAAATTTTCTTTTTCCACCAAAATCATAGATGTCCAAAACCAAGATTTTCAAAACTCAATCTTTCTAATTCTATGTCAAATCCAATCTGTCAATTTAGAAAACTAGATCAAATCCTCTAATTTTGGAGACAAAATCAAATCATCAATTTTTGAAAATAAAATCTAATCTTCTACTTTGGGAAGTAGGAATCAAATCTTTCCTCAACCCTAATCTTTCATAATTCTAATCTTCCTTAATTTCAAACCTTTCTTAATCTTAACTTTTCAAATCTTTCCAAATTCTGTATCTTTCTAAAACTCAAAACTTTCTTAAATCTAAATATTTCGTAAAAAGAAAACTTTCCTAAAAGGAAAACTTTCCTAGTTAGAAAACTTTCCTAATCCAAAACTTTTCTAAAATGAAATTTTCTAATTCAAAATTTTCTAATGTCTAAATCAAACCTTTTCAATTCAAGTACATACTTCAACCCTAGGAAGCCAAACCTTAGATCAACCCTAACCCTAAAGTTAGGAAGCTTGAACTCTTTTCAACTCCTTTCTAAAAACTCTTTTCTAAACCAAGATGGTTTTCAAAATTTCAATCTAAGTGAAGATGTTTTTAAAATCTCAATCTTTCCAAATCAAATCCAAGTTCTTCTTTCAAGTTCAATATTTCAAATCAAAATCAGTTTCAAATCATCAACTTTAATTTCAAATCAAAGTCAATTCCAAGTTCAATTTCAAATCTTCTATTTAAAGTTCAAATCAAACCTTTTTCAAATCAAACAATTTCAAGTTAAACTTTTCAAAAACTTCAAAGTGTTTATTTTCAATCGAACTCTTGTCTGAACTACGACATAGCTGATTCCCAACAAAGGGATATGTAGGTAACCCTCATGGATGTGGTCACAATTTTTTTTAAAACTTCCAATTCTATGATCTATTTCAAGTTTCTAATTCTAAAGTTTATTTTCAAATCTCAAATTTCAATTTCTAAAACCTTCTTTCGAAATCGAATCAAGTATTTTTAAATCTATTTTTAAAATCAAATCAAGACTTTTCATATCTATTTTCAAAATCAAATCATGTCTTTTCAAATTCATTTTCAAATCTATTTTCAAACTCAACCTTTCTCTTGCACTTGCATATCATGCATCATGTCAAACTTTTTTTTAAAAGTTCTTTTCTAAAGTGGATAGTTTTGGATATTTATTAATCAAAGATTCTGAATGAGTGAACCTAGGGTGAATAGACATGTAGGTACTGCAAGGGCGGGATAGGGTGATGGCTTAGTGCATCTTTGCTACACGTAACTAACCTCCCAACCAAGATCACTATTTTCAAATACCAAAATGGAGTCATTTTCAAGAAGGGCTTAAATATTTTTAAAGGTTGCCAAACAACCTATTTTTCTTAAAAACTATCTCTTGAGGAAGTTTTCAAAATCTTTTTAAAAAATCCTAAGTTTAATCTTCGAATTGTTCTTAGTTTTAGTTGACCTAACTCACCTTAATCATGTTAGGTGGAGACCCCAAATATTTTTCTAAAAGTTCTTAATCAAATCAATTTCCAATTCAAACCTAGATGCACTCGTTCTTCTAGGAGGATGAGTTCTAATGAGAGAGTACTGTATTTTTTTCACTTGTGTGTATTTTCCTCAAGTGCGAAAAATCGGGGCGCGACAACAGGCGACTACACTGGGGACGCTTAGAGGGTTAGGCCATTGTCATGTCTATTTACCCCCACCCATTTGGAGTCTTTGGTTAATTTGTCCAATTCTATCCACTTCAAACTTTCAAAATCAAACTTTTCCAAGTTGGTTTCTAAAACATGTCATAGCATGCATTATATTCATATTCAGTTATTCAAATCTTGCATTAAGTTCATTATTTAAGTACTGACTGTTGCATATTTTTGTAGGTGGACCTTTGTTCATGTTTGTTTCATGTTATATTAATTGCCAATGAATATATAGAATGGATAGGATGGATGAGAGTTGTTGGGCCCTTTCCTCTACTTTTCAAAATTTCACACACACATTGCACGTGCACAAGCATTTGCATGCTTGCGCTCTTTACTTGAAATGTCCCTTCTTAGAAGGAGGAACGATATACTGATTGTGGGTAAGATGTTGTGTCAGTTTCTTCTTCTACGGCCTCTTGATGGTTCCCCCATTCGAATCACCAACCTATAATGGCACCACCTTGGGGAGTGGGCCTAGTTTTAAGATCTGAGAACTGAGCCTTCTTAGGAAGCATTAGTAAACTCTTAACTTCATGCTCATATAGACACCATGGATAGCTGAACCTCTGCTGGATTTAAGACATGCATGTCGTTTTCAAAACTATGGAGGAAAGGGCGACTACTTTACTTTCCTTTAAACTCGTCTATTCCTCTCGTTATAATGCTTGTATTCCTGCTATTATAATGCCTGTATAACTGCTCATGCATCCATGTTTACTTTATAATTACATTCTCTCTCTTTACTCTATGCATCCATGTTCATACATTCAATATTCTATGTCAAGACAAGATTTCCAAAGTAACTCAAGTCATTGCGTCTTCATGCATATGATCAACTCAAAGAGAGTGATACCAAGTTCACGCTCCCTTGCATTAAGACTACCAAAATCCTAAGGGTTCCCATGTAACCCTAAGTGCTCATGGCATGCATATTCATTCCATAAAGAGGGGTACCAATCCCTCTTTGCTCACGGAGGTAGGGTTGCCAAGAAGACAATAGGCAATCAAACATGGTCTCTCAACGACCTCATCAACATTAAAGAAGGCGAATTCAAAGACTCAAGAGTAGTTTAGGATCCCAAATGTAAAAGTAGATAGGTGGAAGTCCTAAGGAAATTGTTCCCTCTCCCCCTATTAAAATGTGTTTTAATCCCGTTGTATTTAAACTCTAAAGTTCAGTGTACTTCCTTATTTATGAATGACTGAATGTATGTGCCCACTCGATGGTAAGGTAGCATACAGGGGCAAACCCCCTATCCTCAAAAGTGAGCCAAATACATCATGTTTAGTTTCCATCTCAAGTAAGGGCACCCCTAGGACATACATTGCATAAAAACTTCCAAATCAAGACACTAATTTATCTTTTGTTTATTGTCTTCTATCTTCCCCCCTCATCTCCGAGTACCAAGAAAATCGAAGGCGGAAGCAAGATAATAAGGGCGTCTTCTAAACCATAGGTTAGCTAAGCATTATGCATTTTCGTAAAATAGTGACTTTGTGGCATCTAAATGAAGTTATAGTTAAATTCATTGGAGATAAAGGGACAACAGTACCATACTCCCGTCTAGATGGTAAGGGGAGACAATCAAGAATTATTGCATCATGTTATTAAAAAGTGCATAACTCTCGTGAGTTATTTTTAAAGAGTGTCATATAAAATCATAGGTTTTCAAATCAACAAGCTTCACATAAATTCACAAGATTTTCAAATCAAATCTTACATTTTTCAATCCAAATCTGTCCCTTTTAAATTTCAAATCAAATCTTTTATTTTTGGAATCTAAACCAAATTTTCTATTTTTGGAAACGAACCAAATCTTCTATTTTTGGAAACCGAATCAAATCTTTTATTTTTGGAAATCAAATCCAATCTTCTATTTTTGGAAGCAAAATTGAAACTTTCATTTTTCAAAAACTTTTCTAAAACAAAACTTTCATTTTTCAAAACTTTTCTAAAATGAAACGTTCCTTTTTTAAAACTTTCCTAAAATAAAACTTTCACTTTTCAACTAAAAATCATACCTCTCCATATTGCATCAAATCTTCTATACTTCAAGACATCATTCCTAAACCCTAGGTCACTTGCATCCCAAGTCACATCCCTAGAAAGTCTAACGCTAGGTCAATTAAATCCTAAGTCGACCTAACCCTGAGTCAATCTAGCCCTAGGTTACCTTAACCCTAGTTTGCCTAACCTATCTTAGTAGACTTCAAGATTGTAACTCTAGGAGCCTTTTTCAAACTTCAAATCCCAACTCCACTCAAAGAGGTTTTCAAAAGCTCTTTCAAACTTGTCTCAATCCAAAAATGGCTAGACATTTACCATTTTTCAAAAGCTATTTCTAAAATGATTTTGAAAATGCACAGCCCTAAGGCCGTCCTAACCCTTTAATGGTTAGGGTTTCCTAAGGAAAGTGATACATCAAATGAAACCTATAAGGTTCACATTAGCGTTTCAAACCCTAAATGCTTTACAAAACCTTTTTCAAAAGTTATTTTCAAACATCACATTCTTGATACAACCCTAGGCCTTTTATGGTTAGGGTTGTCCAAGATCAAGTAAGATATTTAAACAAGGAAAGTTTCTAGCCCCTTTTCTAAAAATGCTTTCTAAAATTTATGGCCTTAAAGGAGTTAGTTCCCACATAGCTAACCTCTCAAAGGCAATAAAACACCGACATGCCTTTCGTAACATACATAAAAACCAATTTTCAAAAACATTTTCAAGACAAGTTCACAAGGGCTTTTTAGAATCCAATCTCAACTTTCTCCCAAACTCTTTTTCAAATTGCATCGTGCATTCATACATCCAAACAGTGATGGCAAACCCGTTTTTAAAATCTTTTCAAAGTGGACATAAGTGGACAATTAGGAACTAGAGATTCAATTGAGTGAAACCTAGGGTGATTAGACATGTAGGTACCATAAGGGAGGGGTAAGGTGATAGTCTTCGGTTATCTTTCCTACACGTAACCAATCTCCGAACTTAGAATCATTGTTTTCAAAGACCAAACGGAGTCTAAGCCATTTTTCTAAAAGGGCTAAAACATTCTCCAAAGGTTGCCAACCAACCCACTTTCTCAAAAACTCTCTCTTGAGAAAATTTCCTAAAACATTTTCAAAATTACTAAGTTTAGTCTTCAGGCTCTACTTAGTTTTAGGTGACCTAACACACATTTATCAAAGCTAGGTGGCAACTCCAAACCTTTTTTCCAAAAGCCCTTAATCAAATCAGTTTCAAGTTCAAACTCTATCGCACTCGTCCTTTGAGGAGGGTGAGTTCTAACAGACAAAGTATCGGGTTTTCGTTTCGAGTCGAGACCCAAACTCGGGAGCCGAAAACCAGGGCAGGACACCTAGGACATCTCTAACCCAAGTTAGTTAACCCTATATGAACCTAACCCTAGTTAGTTAACCCAGGTTCATCCTAACTCTAGTTGCCTTAACCAAGGTTAGTTAGCTTCATGTCTCCAATTCCAAATCCTTTTCAAACCACTCTTCAATTCAAAATGATCTTTCAAAGTTTGTTTTCAAAATATCCCCCTCTCTTGAAGTTTCAAAACATCATGACTATAAAGTCCTTTTCAAATGCCTTTACAAACCTCTTAAAATGTTTTCAAAGGTTCTCTTGAACTAGTTTAACAAAAATGGCTAGGCCTTTAACCTTTTCAAAAGTTATTTTCAAAATTGTTTTCTAAACCTCACAACTCTAAGGTATCCTAACCTTCTCATGGTTAGAGTTTCCAAGGGAAAATTATACATTAAATCTAACCTTCAAGGTTCATATTAGAGTTCAAATACCCTAAGTGTTTTTCAAAAATCATTTTCCAAAATGATTTCCAAAAATCACACTTTTGAAGTAACCTTAGTCCCTCCATGATTAAGGTTGTTCAAGCAAAAATGAGATATCCAACTAGGGTTTCCTAACCCTAAGAGTTTTCAAAACCCTAAAGCAAGTTCATTGCCCTTTTTCAAAAAAAAAAAAAAAAAGTGCTATCTAAAATTCATAACCTTAAAGGAGTTTAGTTTCTCAATAGCTAATCCCTCCAAGGTGATGAGATATTCAACATACCTTTCATAAGGTATATAAAAATGGTTTTAAAGAGAAGTTCAAAAGAGCTTTTACCTTCTCCCAAAACTCTCTTGAGTTGATTTAAAAAATACCCCAAAACTCTCTTGAGTTGCTTTCAAAAACATTCTAACACTCCCTTGAGTTGTTTAAAAAATATTTCAAACTCCCTTGAGTTGTTTCAAAAACTTTTCCAAACTCCCTTGAGTTGTTTCAAAAACTCTTCCAAACTCCCTCGAATTGTTTCAAAAACTCTTCCAAACTCCCTCAAATTGTTTCAAAAACATTCCAAACTCCCTTGAGTTGTTTCAAAAACATTCCAACACTCCCTTGAGTTATTTCAAAAACTCTTCCAAACTCCCTTGAGTTGTTTCAAAAACATTCCAAATTCCATTGAGTTGTTTCAAAAACTTTTCCAAACTCCCCTGAGTTGTTTCAAAAACTCTTCCAAACTCCCTTAAGATGTTTTAAAAATATTCCAAGTTCTATTTCAAAACCTTTTAAAACTCTATAAGTCCAACTCTAAGTCAAAACTCTCTCGAGTTCAAATTTCAAAAAAACCTTTCAAGGCTCTCATGAGTCCATTTTCAAATCATACTCTGGCATGAAGTACGAATGACTTAGTTCTCGTCAATTGAGATACATAGGCAACGTAAAATGGTGCAATCATAATAACCCTAATTTCAAATCAAATTCTCTTTTCAAAACTTCCTTTCAATCATAACTATTATTTCAAGTCAAATGTTCATTTTCAAAACACTCCTTCTTTCAAAATTCAAGTTCCAAACCTCTTCCTCTTTCAAAAATCTCTCCAAAAGAGTGCATCATGCATCATTCATTCCAAATGTGATGACTAACCCCCTTTTTAAAACTTCAAAAGTAGATTTAAAGCTGATATTTAGTAACCAATGATTTAAGTGAGTGAATTAAGGGTGAATAGACATGTAGGTACTGAAAGGGCGAGATCTTAAGATATCTTCCATACACATAACTAACTTCCAGATCATAGATTTATATTTCAAAGACCAAACTTGGAGTCACATTTTCAAAGGGCTTTAAATCGTTTTCGAAAAGGTTGTTAAAAGCCTCTTTTCAAAAAACCTTCTTCAGATGGCATTTGCCAAAACATTTTTAAAAAGCCTAAGTGTAGTCTTTGCATTAAGCTTAGTTTTAGATGACCTAACACATCTTTAATTATGTTAGGTGGTGATTCCAAAATTCTTCAAAAAGCCCTTAATCAAATCAAGTTTTCAAGTTCAAATCCCCGTCGCACTTGTCTTTTGAAGAGGGTAGGTTCTAATGTTGACACCCAAACTTTGACCCTCGGCCCACACATCACATCCTTAAACCAAACTCTAGAAGACCAAATGACGGTCGGGCTCCGATGACACCTTAAACCGAACTCCTGGAGACTGCATCCCGGTTGGACTCCGATGACATCATCCCGGAGCTTAGTTATGACGTCCTTAAACTAGAGTCAGAAGATCGAATAATGGTTGGACTCTAATGAGATCATCCCAGAGATTAATCATCTTTGATCACCTTAAATTAGAGTCTAGGCAACTGCATCCCGGTCTAACTTTGATTGCCTCATTCCCAAAAATTAGTTATCTCTAATCACCTTAAATAGGGGTTCAGGCAACCACATCCCGATCCGACTCTAATAACATTATTTCAAAGATCAGTTATCTTCGATCACCTTAAACCGAAGTCCGAGGGACTACATCCCCATCCGACTCCGATGACATCATTCTCAAAGATCAGTAATCTTCAATCACCTTGATCCGGAGTCTAGGCGACCGCATCTTGGTCAGACTCTGATGACACCTTCTTGGAGATTAGCTATCCCCGATCTCTATCAAGCGTCACCCAACATCATTATCATGAGTCTTCAGAACCACGACACGGTCAGACTCCAAAACCCTAAATCAAAAGCCCAAAGCTTCCAAAGCACGTAAACCAGAGCTCTAGCATGCTCTGATGACCTAAACAGGAGGCCGTTAATCCCCAATATCATCCTCCAAAATCCAATTCATCAATCGGGAGCACAAATCCTGAGGCAGAGAGTACCAAAGCAAACCGAAACACAAAGGGGCATGCCTCACGACACTAAATTGATGTGAAGGCCAAAAGGCACCCTTCATGATATTGCAGTGCTGTGAAGAACGAATTTAAGGCTTAAGGCACTGCAGTGCCATGAAGAAGAACTCCCAAGCATTAGGCATAGGACTGTTGTGATGCACAAAAGCTAGGCCTTAGGTATTGTTGTGCCTTTCTACTGATGTCATGCCAATGTTATTAGGGTGGCATCACTCATTGATGATGTATCAAAATTTTGGTGGAGCCACACTTCCCCTTCAAAAAGTTTAGGCATTGTAATGCCTTGACAAAGGAAAGCCTTTGTCACGGTAGTGCAATGCCGTGTCGAAGGAAATTACCCTTCTGGCATCGCAATGTCGTGAAGAAGGAAATCCTTTGTCACGGCATTACAATATCATGAAGAATGTAAGCACCCTATTTTTTGCCTGCTCGGCAATCTCCGATATGACTGAACTCACATTCAAACTGACATAGACATATTCAAGTCAAAACCAGTCGTCTAGTCTCAAATCCAATCAATCAATTGCTTTGCGAGCCCAACGAACCCAATAGAGACAAAACGCCCTTGTGGTATTGCTTGATCTTATTCCAATTGGCACGTATTTTTAGAGACAGTAAGTCCTTATTTTAATCTCAAATCTAACTTTAAATCCAATTTCAATTCAAATTAAATTTGGCGCGCCTTTCGAGAAAGTTGATCCCTTAGGCGGTAAGTCCATCTAGTCTGACATGTTTTTTGAGAAAACTGTTCGAAATGGTATATCCTTTAAAATCCGTAAACTGGGATGGAACCTAAGTCCCCGAGATGGTAGAACGGTCCACCTTTGGCATCTGCTAGCCCGCCAATGAAGAATGTCTATTATTCGGCACGTCTTTTGAGAAAGTTGATTCCTCAAACGATAAGTCCACCTAGCAGCGTCTCGAGATCAAGCAGTCTCTGGAATGAACGCGCGCCATCAGAGTGGTGGAAACACTCGCAAACATCGCAACCATCAGAGTGGCGAAAACACTCACAAACTGGTCGACATCGAGAATTGCCAACAAAACCCCTATATCACGGGACTGAACTCGCTTCTTGGCCGTGACACGTTTACCAAAGGACGAGATACTGTTGGAAACCAACTCGTCACAGACCTTCAGAGTGACAAAAATACTCAAAACCTGAGTCAACACCAATGCTTTCTAGCCAACCCCGGTGAAAAATGACCAAACTGCCCCTTGGGACTTTCTTGACAGCACGCTTGTCAAGAAAGTACCTAAGTCCTCAGAGCGGTAAGTCCACCTTTCTAAGATAGTCTTAAAGACGATCCGGCATATTCAGATGCCTTCCGGTCGGTTCTGGACCAATTCCGGGATCATCTAGTCAAAATGACCATTTTGCCCCTAGGCATCCGATTGCTTCCGGGAACCACACCAGCTCTGGGTATCAAACCAGTTACCTCTCGAGAATGATTCTAATAGTATTCTCAATCTTCCAGCACCTTTTCGAAACATTCTGAGTCTATTCTGGCAAGTTCGGTGCAAAATGACCGTTTTGCCCCTAGTGGGCCGGTCGCCTTTTTCAACCACATTGGCTCTGATTATCAAACCAGGAATTCCCCGGAACACTCTAGATAGTATTTCTAACCTTCAAGTCCTCTCATGAGTCATTCCAAGTCAATTCCAGTGGTTTTCTAATCTAGTTGGCCGTTTTGCCCTTAAGGGCTTAACAGACCACATTGACAATCCCGACATTGTTTTTCAAGTCTGTTAACTATAGGACACTATTTCAAGGGTTTCTACCCATATTCGGCCTTCCCAATCATTCCCGGCCTCCCGAAACACTCTCGAACCTTCCGGAGTCACTCTTAATGGAGCTAAGCTAAAGATTACATGGTAGTCACTAATACAGATGCCCAATCTTTTGCCTTACATATCAAGGGTCGAAGGATACATTTCTTACCGCCCTTAAACCTTTCCTAAGTGGCTGGCGCCACTAGGAAGGCAATTTTTCCTGGCGCCACTACAACAGGCACTAGGCTAGTCTTGTGTCTATAAATACAAAGCCTCCCCTGCGTAAAAAAGGTCCACAAACTCAGTCCAAAAACTCTGCTTTTCTAATTATAGAGCTCAAAGTCTCTCAAAACCCTAGCCTCTCTAGTTTCTTCAAACCCTAGCCTCCATACACTTAACCCTAACACTTATACACACTCCATACACTCATACATAAACCTCTAAAGCCTCTATTGAAGACTCAAAGTATTGCAAATTGAAAGCTCTCAAGGATCAAGTAAAGTAAAGCAAGTATAGCAAGCAAGAAAAGAAAAAGACAAGGTAGGCTCTCTCTTTATGTTTATGTACTTCCCTCCTCTCTCTTCTTCCTCCTAACTCACTTGGGTTTTCTTCTATTTTAATCTCCTATCTTCTACCCCCCTTTCTTGCATGCTTGAAACAAGAGATTCCCCAATTCATGTGTAGGAAGGACTGTTGAAAGTCATCGTGTTGGGGGCTTTCTTCTAGTTCAATCTTAGACCATATGGATTCAGCCCCCTTGATCACGTGGTAAAGCCAACCTTCTATATTCACGACCTTACTTCTATTATGCATGTCATATTCATACTTCCCTTCAAAACTTGTTTTCAAAGTGGTTTTCAAAACTTGCATCAAAATCCTCTTTCAAACATGCATTCAAAATCTCTTTTTCAAAATCTTGTTTTCATAATCACAATCTTAAAGTGATTCTAACCATTCCATGGTTAGGGTTGGTTTAGGAAAGTGTTATATTGATTGTGAACATTAAGGTTCAGATTTTCGGTGTAAACCCTAAATTGCTTTTCATCAAAACCACCATCTTAAGATGATTTTAGCCATTTCATGGTTAGAGTTGTTTTAAGAAAGTGTGATATTTAATATGATCATATTGGTTCATATTTCAAATTTATGTTGTTTTCAAAACCACCAACTTAGAATGGTTCTAATCTATTCGTGGTTAGAATCGTTTTAGGGTAGTGAGTCATTCAAAAGATTTCAAAAGTCTCAAACTCTTTTTCCAAATTGCTTTTTAAACTCCTTTCTAAAAATTCTCCTCAAAAAGCTACTTTCTAAAAACTTCCTTCCATGAATCAACTTTCTAAAAACTCTCTTCAAGTTTCTTTCCTAGAAATTCTTTTCAAAAGGTTTACTTTCCAAAAACTTTTTTTCTTGGAGTCCAAGTCAAGCCCTAGATTCCATGGTTAGGAAACCCTAATTCTCTTTCCTAAAAACATGACTTCCTCTTTTGCCTCAAATCATAGGTTTCCAAAACTATTTTCTACATCAAATCTTAGATTTTCAAAATCTCTTTTTTCTACACATCATAACTTTCCAAATTCTAGATTTTCAAAATTCAATTTTTTCAATTCCATGTCAAATTCAATCTTCCAGTTTAGGAAACTAGATCAAATCCTTCAATTTTAGAAACCATATCAAATCATCTATTTTTGAAAATAAAATATAATCTTCTATTTTAGGAAACAAGAATCAAATCTTTCTTAATTTAAACCTTTCCTAAGATCAAATCTTTCTTAATTCAAACCATTCCTAAGTTCACATCTTTCTAAATTCAAAACTTTCCTAAAATGAAACTTTCTTAAAACGAAACTTTCCTAATTTCGCACTTTCGTAAAACGGAATTTTTCTATTTTAAAACTTTCCTAAATTCAGAGATTTCTAAAATCAAATCTTTCCTAAACCTTAACTTTCTAAACTCTTTCAAATCAAATAATCAAAGTCAAATCTTTCCAAACATTCCAAGTCAAGTGTTTCTAAATCAAATTAAATCTATTTTCAAATCTTTCTTAAATCTAACTTTCCTAATTTGAGCCTTTCCTAAATCCAACTTTCTAAAATCAAACCTCACAAGTCTAAACCAAACCTTCCTAATTCAATTATATGTTCCAACCCTAAGATACCTAAACCCTAGTGCAACCTTAATCCTAAGTTAGGAAGCTTCAATTACTTTTTAAAACTCTTTTCTATACCAAGATGATTTTCAAATTTCAATCTAAGTCAAGATATTTTCCAAATCTCAATCTTTTCAAATCAAGTTCAAACTCTCTTCCAAGTCCCATCCTAAGTCTAGGTTCAATTTCAAATCAAAACGCGATTTCAAATCTTTTAATCAAAAACTTCAAATCAAACCCTTTTTCAAATCAAACTCTTTTCAAATCAAACTTTCTAAAACCTCAAAGTGTCTATTTTCAATCGAACTCTTGTCTGAACTACGACTATCCTGCTTTTCAAAAAAGGGATACGTAGGCAACTTTCATGGGTGCGGTAACAACCTTTTTCCAAATTTCTAATTCCATAATCTTTTTCAAAATTTCTAATTCCATAATCTATTTCAAGTTTCTAATTCTAAAATTTATTTTCAAATTTCCAATTCTATAATTTATTTCCAATTTCTAAAACCTTCTTGCGATTTAAAATCAAGTCTTTTCAAATATGCTTTCAAAATCAAATCTTTTCTTGCACTTGAATGTCAAGCATCATATTTTACCTCTTTTCTAAATTCTTTTTAAAGTGGATAGTATTGGACATTTATTAATCAAGGACTCTAAATGAGTGAACTTAGGGTGAATAGACATGTAGGTACCGCAAGGGTGGGGTAGGGTGATGGCTTCGTGAGTCTTCCCAACACGTAACCAACCTCCGAACCTAGAATCACTCTTTTCAAAGACCAAAATTGAGTTATTTTCAAAAAGAGCTTAAAACTTTTCAAAGGTTTCCAAATAACCTATTTTCTTAAAAACCCTCTCTTGAGGAAGTTTTCAAAACCTTTTTCAAAAATCCTAAGTTTAATATTCGGATTGTACTTAGTTTTAGGTGACTTAACTCACCTTAATCAAGTTAGGTGGTGACTCTGAATCTTTTCTAAAAGCCTTTATTCAAATCAATTTTCAATTTAAACCTAGTCGCACTCATCCTTCTAAGAGAATGAGTTCTAACGAGAAGAGTACCGTGTTTTTCCCATTTGTGCGTATTTTTCTCGAGTGCAAAAAATTGGGGCGCGACGAAGAAGGAAATCCTTTGTCACGACATTGCAATGCCATGACAAAAATGCCTATATATAGGCCACCCCCTTCACTTTTTCATACCATGCTCCCCTCCCCTCTCTCTCTCTCTCTGTGGAGGAGAAAGCTCTCATGCGGTCTCATGCTACCAAATCTGGCACGATCAACCTCAGCCCAGCTGGACCCCTATTCGGTTGATCGGTCTGAAATCACTCAATCCTAGTCAGAGCTCTACCCGACCAACGAGTTTGATAGCGCTCCTGCCTAGCTAGAATTCTGTTCAATTTCTAGGCTCGAGGATTTAAAAACTACTCCTGACTAGCCGGAACTCTATCCAATTGTCGGGTTAGATAGTGCTTCTAAGTAGCTAGAACTATGCCTGGCTCAAGCTAGGCTAAAATGCTGCCAAAATCCCACCAGCAAGGTGTTAATCAAACAAGTCAGTTTAGGTTTCAACTGAAGCTATTGCAATGCTATGGTATTCACATGGCTTAGTGGATATCTAAACTGTTACCTAGGGCAAATTCTAGCACTTACCCTCCCTTCAGCAAAGCCGTCACTCTGTCCGGCTCCCAGCTCAAAACAGGCCCCTACCTAGCCATCACTCTATCCGATTTTGGCTCCAAATAAGCCCCTGCCTAGCCGATTTATGGTTCAAAACAGGCCCCTGTCTAGCCGTCACTTTGCCCAATTTTCTGCAACCAAACTATATCTGAACTAAGCCAAAACTCTGCTGAAATCACTCCAGGTATATAAAATTGTATTTTTAGCCACAGGAATCGTGCATACTCTACTTCTACTCCTTCTCAATTTTTGGTTGCCTACTTAGGCTTATAACCGACATACTATATCACCATACTCATACATAGCTACATTTTGACCCGTCATAAGCCGTCATTATGCTTGTTTTCAAAAATCATAAAAAAAGCATACTGACTCATTTGAGTAGTCTTTATACCCATTTTCAAACCCGAAACTGCATTTTTGGCTGATTACAAGCTGGTATTATACCCGGCTGAAGACCCAAAATAGCCTTTTCAAAACAAATATCCAAACCATCGTCATGAGTCCCTGTACATATGCTCTACAGCTGATGTTACCACAGATCTTTCGATATCATAAATATGTGGCTCATCAAAATGACAAAAATAACCTTTCTTGGAAAAACATCATTTTTCTCTAAAAAGCACAAACCAAAGTCATAGGCATAGCACGTATGCTCTACAGTTGTCGTTAAACGGATCTTTCATACTAGAAATATTAAAACTGCCAAAATAACGAAAATGCCCTTTTCTCATAAAATGCCCATTTTCTCCAAAACAGCCCCGGCTTCAGTTCTGAGTTTGTGTATGTATGGTTTACGGTCGCCGCTAGCCAGAATTTCCATACCAAAAATACCAAATTCCTCTGTGGAGTAAGCCAGCCTTTTCAAAAGCAGTACAAACTTGCCAGAATTGTATATATCAGGAAAGATTCCTTTCCAAAAGCCAGCTTCATAACATTCACCAAAATCATGCATTTAAAAATATAATCTTCTTATAACCCTTCAGTCAAAGCCAGGAAGCTCTGTGGCATCAACCTCTTCCCATTTCAAAGTCAAGTTGAACTACGTTAGACCTCATTCCTACAATAACAGGATACGTAAACAGTTTGGGTTATCTTCCCAGGCTCGATCGCATTTCCTCGAGTAAGCAGGGACCCTACGATTTTATGCTGGAGCTTTGTTCATAAACTCTAGGCCATTAAGTCAGCTGGAACTACGTCCGACCTAATTCCTACGTAGTGAGGATACATAGGCAGTCTGAGTTCTCTTCTCAAGTTAGGTCACCTTTTCCTCAAAAAGCAAAAAACCATTGTAAGCACCCCATTTTTGCCCGCTCAGTAATCTCTAGTCTGTCTTCAAAAATTTTCAAAGTTTGTCCCTCTGACCGCCTCATAGTCATCATGTGACTCTTAATTTATCAATTTTTATCTTCGACAAGCAAAGATAGAAAAAGAGGGGTAGTTGTAAGCACCGTATTTTTGCCCGCTCGGCAGTCTTTAGTCCGTCCAGACTTGAGTTCAAGTCAATATAGACATATTCTGGTTTAAATTAGCTTTCCAAGTCTAATCCTATCAATCAATCACCTCGCGGGCCCATTAGGCCCAAATAGAGGCAAAATGCCCTTGGTGGCATTGCTCGGTCCAATTCCAGTCCAATTCCAATTCTAATTCCAAATCCAAATCCACTTCGGCACACCTTTCAAGATAGTTGATTTCTCAAGGTGGTAAGTCCATCCTGTCCGACACGTTTTCGAGAGAACTCTTCAAAACGATAAGTCCCTTCAAAGTTGTCGACCAGGACAAGACCCCAACTCCCCTAGATGGTAGAACGGTCCACCTTTGGCTCCTGCTAGCTAGCCAATAAAGAAATGTCTATTTTGGCACGCCTTCCGATAACATTGATTCCTTAGGCGCTAAGTCCACCTAGCAGCTTCCTGAGATCAGACAGTTTCTGGAATGATCGCGACCTGTTAGAGTAACGAAAATACTCGTAAACATTGCAACCGTTAGAGTGGCGAAAACACTCGCAAACAGGTCGATATAGGGAATTGCTGACAAATTCCTATATCACAGGACTGCCGTCAGAGTGACAGAAACACTCAAAACCCAAGTTAACACCAGTGCCAGCTAGCCCACTTCGGTAAAAAATGACCAAACTATCCCTAGGGCCATTTCCGGCACGTTTCTTGAGAAAGCACCTAAGTCCTCAGAACGGTAAGCCCACCCTTACAAGATTGTCTTAAAGACAATCCGACATGATTAGGTGCCTTCTAGTCAGTTTAGGGCCAATTTTGAGACTTTTCGGTCAAGATGACCATTTTGCCCCTAGACATCTGAGCGCCCCGGAAACCACACCGGCTTTGGGTATCAAACTGATAACCTCTTGGGGATGTTTTTGATAGTATCCCCGGCCTTTCGATACATTTCTAGGTCATTCCGAGTCAGTTCTGGCAAGCCTGGTGCAAAATGATCGTTTTGCCCTTGGTGGGCCATTTTCCTTTTCTAATCACACCGACTTTGGGTATCAAACCGGTAGCCTCCTGGAACATTCTAGCTAATGTTTCCAAGTTTTCAGTCTTCTTACGAGATATTCCGAGTCTATCCCGATAGCTTTCTAGTCCGATTGACCGTTTTGCCCCTAATGGCCCGATCAACCCTCCGTGACATCTTGACATCATTTTTCAAGTCTACTACCCTGAGACACTGTTCTAAGGGCTCTTGTCCCTTTCCAGCCTTCCGGGCTATTCCCGACCCCTTAAACCATTCTTGGATCGTCCCGAGTCACTCCTAGTAAAGCCAGGCTAAAAATTGCATGGTAGTCACTAGTACAAGCGCCCAAATCTTCTAAAGATACGTTGCTTGCTGACCTTAAAACTTTCCTAAGTGGCTTGGCGCCACTACCAGAAGTAATTTTTGCTTAGCGCCACTACAACAAGCGCAAAGTCAATCCTCTTTCTATAAATACAGAGACCCCTCCAGCCTGAAAAGGGTCCGCAAACTCAATCTAAAAATTCTCCTCTTCGATACACAGAGCTTGTAGCCTTCCCAAACCCTAGTCTTTTTTAGGTTTTTCAAAATCCTAGCCTCCATACACAAACCCTAACTCTCATACACTCACATACACCCCTATACACTCCTACACTAGTCTTCAAAGCCTCCATTGAAGACTTGAAGTACAGCAACTTTGAAGTTTCCGAAGATCCAAGCAATCTCTTGAAGAACAAGGTGAAGACTAAAGCAAAGCAAGAAGAACGAACCGAATAAAACCAAGCAAATAAAAGAAGACACAAGGTAGGCTTCCTATTTACGTTTATGCAATTCCCCCCCCCCCCTTCCCTCTCTTCTCTCTCCGAACCTGGTTAGGTTTTTTTCTATTTTAATCCCCCATCTTCTTCCCCCCACCCCCCCTCCTCTTGCATGCTTGAAACAAGGGACTCTCTTCTTCATGTGTAGGATTAGGCTATTGAAAGTCACCGTAACAGGAGCTTTCTCTTAGTCTAGTCGGAGACCACGTGGGTTCAGCCTCCTTGATTATGTAGTGAAACCTTTAATCTTGTATGTTCACGACCCCAACTTACATTGTGCATATCATGATCATGCATTTCTCCAAAATCCATTTTCAAACTTGTTTTTAAAACTTGCATCAAAATTGTTTTCAAAACTTGTGTTATAATCTTCTTCTTCAAAACTTAATTTCGAAACCACAATCCTAAGGTGATTCTAGCCATTCCATGGTTGCAGTTACTTTAGGAAAGTGTTACATTTAAAGTAACCAATATAGTCCATATTTTCAAATCCTTCTTGTTTTCAAAACCATAATCCTAGAATGGTTCTAATCTTCTTATAGTTAGAATCGTTTTAGGAAAGTGAGATCTTTTTAGAGGCTTGCAAAAGTCCATATTCAAATCTTTTTCGAAAACCTCCTTCTAAACTTACTTTCCAAAATCTCTTTTTAAATCCTCTCCAAAATCTCTTTCTACATTTACTTTCTAAAATATCTCTCCAATCTCCTTTCCAAAATTGCTTTTTTAAAATTCCCTTCATGAAACTTACTTTCCTAAAAATTTCTTTTTTAAACTCCTTCCCAAAAAGCTCTCTTCAAAATTCACTTTCTAAAAACACTTCCTAAATTTCTTTCCTAAAATCTCCTTCCCAAAAACTTTTTCCACAAATCTCTTTCCAAAAACTCTCTTTTCAAATTCACTTTCTAAAAACTCCTTTCTAAGATTTCGTTTTAAAAATCTCCCTTTTCAAAAACTCACTTTCTAAAAATCTCTTTTTTTAGAGTCCAAATTAAACCCTAGGGCCATGGTTAGGAAACTCTAATTTTCTTTCCTAAAACACGATTATTTTAAAACCTAGGTTTCCAAAATCGCCTTTTTTTACATTAAAATTATAAATTTCCAAAACCTAATTTTACATCAAACTATAGCTTTCCAAATCTAGGATTTTCAAAACTTCATCTTCTCTTTAGGAAACCAAATCCAATCTCCCCATTTAGGAAATTAGATCCAATCTTCCGTTTTTGGAAACAAAATCAAATCATCTCTTTTTAGAAACAAAATCCAATCTTTTGTTTTAGGAATCCCAATCCTTCCTAATTTAAACCTTTCCTAATCCACTCCTTCCTAATCTCATACTTTCCTAAACCTTAAGTTTCTAAAACTTAAACTTTCAAATCTTTCCTTAACTTTAAGCTTCTTAATTTTTCCTAATTCCAATCTTTCTTAATTCCATACGTTTCCTAATTTCAACTTCCTAAATCTAAATCTTTAAATCTTTCTTAAACTCAAACCTTTCTAAATTTCAAAACTTTCATAATTCAAAACTTTCCAAAGTTAAAACTTTCTAAATTTGAAACTTTCTTAAGTTAAAACTTTTTAAAATCAAACTTTTCCTATTTCAAAACTTTCCAATTTTGAAACTTTCAAAACTTTCCTAAATCGAAACTTTCCTAAAATAGAACTTTCCTAATTCAAACCTTTTCTAAACCCAACTTCCCTAATCTTCCAAGTCCAACCTTTTCTAAACTTTCCTAAATCCCATCTTTCCTAAGTCTAGGTTTCCCAAAACTCCATTTTTTCAAATCTACTCCAAGTTCTCTTCCAAGGGTCAAATCCTCTTTCAAGTTCAATTCTAGGTCTAAGCTCAATCTTGATTTCCTAATCTTCCAATTCGAATTCCAACTCAATTTTTTTTTTCAATTAAAATCTTCTATTTTTAATCGGACTCTTATCCAAACTACGACTAACCTGATTCCTCAAAAAGGACACGTAGGCAACCCTCATGGGTGCGGTTATCACTTTTTCTAAATTTCCAATTCCACAATCTTCTTCAAGTTTCCAATTCTATAGTCTATTTCAAATTTCTAATTCTAAAAGTCTATTTTCAAATCCCTATTTTCAATTTCTAAAAATTTTCTTTCAAAACTCAACTCTTCTGTTCAAATCAAGTCTTTTTTAAATCATAAATTTCTTTTCCAAGTCTATTTTTAAAGTTAAACTCTTTTCTTGTACTTGTATATTATGCATCATTCTTTTAAAAATTCTTTTCCAAAGTAGATAGTTATTGGACATGTATTAATCGAAGACTTTAATGGGTGAATCTAGGGTGAATAGACATGTAGGTATCGCAAGGGTAGGGTACGGTAATGGCTTAGAGCGTCTTCCCTACACGTAACCAACCTCCGAACTTAGATAACTGTTTTCAAAGACCAAATGGAGTTATTTTCAAAAAAAGGGCTTAAATATTTTCTAAAAGTTGCCAAACAACCTGTTTTCTTAAAAACCCTCTCTTGAGAAAGTATTTTCAAAACCGTTTTCAAAAACCCTAAGTGTAGTCTTCGAATTGAGCTTAGTTTTTTTTTAGGTGACCTAACTCACCTTAATCAAGTTAGGTGGTGACTCTGAATGTTTTTTAAAAACCCTTTATTCAAATCAATTTTCAATTCAAACCTAGTCGTACTCATTCTTTTAGGAAGATGAGTTCTAACGAGAGAGTACAGTATCTTTCCCACTTATGTGTGTATTCCTTGAGTTCGAAAAATCTGAGCGCGACAACCATCAGTCACCCTTTTCCCTAGGAGCGGAAAACTGTCAATAGCCATTTGCCCAAAAGACGGGAAACCAGGTCTAACATAATGGGTTCAAATACCTATGTCATTCAAAGTCGGTCTAAACTACGTTTTGTGCTATTCCTACATAATTAGGATATGTAGGCAGTTTGAATTCTCTTTTCAGGCTCGGTCAAAACTCATCATAAACATTAACATTTTGTTCCTTAAGTGGAATAGCATTTCAAAACTTCCTCCAAATGAGTGACAAGTCTTTCAAAGTTGGACACATGCCCTTTCCAAAACAACAACATTGCAGTCATACCATATCTATAAGCAGCATAGTAGTTATGCTCTCCACATTTATGCATTCACTACATACGCACACCCGCACATAGCATCACATATAAACAAAATCATTCTCAATTACACATAATTGACATGATGTATGTACACAAGAGCGGTGATGATGATGAATTTGATAGACACTAGAACTGAGGTTTCTAGAGCGAAGGTGATGCCAATCTTGGGTAGAGTTGGGTATTTATGTTTGTATAACATATGCTTCCCAACACGTAATAGGATCCCCGAACCTAGATTTGATAAAGCAGACCAACATGGAGTCAAACCATCAAGGGCCTTTCAAAACCAACATAAATACCTTTTCAAACTGATTGGAGTTTTTCCAGACTTCCACATCATGTTTTCTGCATTAAAATCATGTTTTTAGCCTCTAAACTCATGTTTGTGAAAACACACTTTTTGGTGTCATGGCACACCTTAATTTTCAGGTGGCGACTCTGAAGTTTTTCCAAGACTAATGGCCATTTTTAAATCAAAATAAACCGTGTGAGTTAAGACAAAGACCCCTGTACGGTCCGGAGCTAATAGGATTTCCTAGTCACATATAAAACTCCATTTTGGGCCCCGTCTCATTCACAAGATATTTAGGTTATTCAAAATCCGGTTGTGACAGCTGGCGACTCCGCTAGGGACTTACACTTAAGAGAATTCGAGTCATAGAAAACTCCCTCTAGCTACCCCTTTCCAAGAGTCTATCAAATTTAGCATCATCATTACCAACATTGATTCACTGTCATCAGATTACAGTTTGCAATATCATTAGTAGCATTGATTAACCATCATTAGATTACAGTTTTCTTACATATCATCATATTCCATAACTGATTTTGCTATTATATTGCATGGAAAGTTTAATAGTTGCACTTTAAATACATGCACTTTAAAAATCTGTCTTTACTTTCTCGCACAAATGTATGGCAGGATGTATGGCAGAATGTATGATATGATGGATATATAAGTTGTTGCATGCATTATAGATATGGCGTGGCAATCAGGCTCCCTTCCCGTTTTGAAAAAAAAATGCACACACACCCATGGCATAAAGCATTGAGCATAACATTTACATTTAACCCTTTCTACCTTGTAGCTAAATAGCGATGCCACATGCATATAATACCTACCCGAGGACCAAACCAGTGTGCCTATAAATAGCAGGACGCCCCCCCCCCCCCCCCCCCCCCCCCCCCCCCCCCCCCCCCCCCCCCCCCCCCCCCCCTGATATTTAAAAAACAAAAAACAATGGCTAAACTCTACCTAATTCACTTCAAAAAATCCGAATTCCAAGAAAAGCTCCAAGACTCTCAAATTCAAGATGTAGTCCAACTTATTTGAAGACCAAGCTTCAACAATGGTGAATTGAAGACCACAAGATCAAAGGAATGCTCTATTTAAGCTTATGTGTACCCCCACTCTCTCTTCTCCTTGCTTGCTCACTTGAGCTATTCTCTATTTTAATCCCCATCTTCTACCTCCTTCTCTTGCATGCTTAAAACAAGAGAGCATCATGGCCATGCCTAGATGAAAGCTCATAAGACCCACGGTACCTGGGGATGTCTTATGAGCCTAATTGAAGATGGTATGACTTTGAAACACCTTGCAATGTAGTGAAGCATAGCCTTGTATGTTCATACCCTTTGCATTATATTTGTAGTGATGTTCACATTATGCATGTTATGGCTTTGTTTTTTTTTTTTTTTTTTTGTTTAAAACCTTTTTTCTAACCATCATTGTTACTATCTTTAATAGCTCTTCAAAATTCATGTCAAAGTGTTTTCCAAATTGTTTCTCTAAAGCTCTTCAAATTAGAGTTTCTTAGTGTTCAAGCCAACAACCTTAAGTTTCTATGCCTTAGAATACCTTCAAAAACCACCTAACCATCTGGGTTGCACTATTTTATTTTACTCTCTTGAGTTTTGCAAAAAATATTTTTTAAAGTAAATTACACTGACCTCCCTTGAGGTATTTGACAATAACGGGTAGTTCCCTTGAGGTTTCTAAAATATGACTGACCTCCCTTGTCAGACTTGTCCCATAACGGCGTTAACGGATAAGGTGTTTTTTTACTATTTTACCCTAAATTAAAAATGTCACACCCCCAACCCAATTAGACATTCATTATGTCACATTAAGCGAGGCGTGATCGCACAAGTCACCGTACCTACAAACGACACCTTAACACCTATCCAAAAAAAAAAACGCAGCGGAATATAATAACAATGAGAAAGAAATATAATAAACTCCCCAAGATACATCAAAGGAAATCACAAATCATAGATACAAAACCAGCTAAAAAATAATCCACAACCTTCAAACATTCTCAAAACTCCCTCGAGATCATTTCCAAGTCAAAACTTTTGTGAGTTCAAGTTTCCAAACCTTTCAAGCCTCCCTTGAGTCCATTGTTAAATCATGCTCTTGTACGAATTACGAATGACATGATTCTCGTAAAATGAGATACGTAGACAACCTAAATAGATGTGGTCATTACCCTTATTTCAAGTCAAATGTTCATTCAAAACTTTTTTCATCAAAATTAAGTTCCAAAATCAAACTTAAAAAACTTCCTTTTCTTCCAAAAGTCTTTCTAGAAGCATGCATCATATATCATTCATCCCTAAAGTGATGACAAAACCCTCATTTTTTAAATTTCAACAAGTGGATATGAGTGGATATTAAGTAACTGGAGATTCGTGAGTAGATTAAGGGTGAATTGACATGTAGGTACCGAAAGGGCGAGGTAAGGTGATGATCTTAGGATATCTTCTTTACACGTAACAAACACCCGGACCATAGATTTCTCGATTTGAAGACCAATTCGGAGTCATGTTTTCAAAAGGGTTCTAAAATATTTTTGAAAGGTTTCTAAAAACCTTATTTAGGAAAATGTCCCCTAGAAGGCATTTTCAAACAACCTAAGCTTAGTTTTTGGATTACATTTAGTTTTAAGTGACATAGCACATATTAGACTATACTAGGTGGCGACTCTAAATTTTTTCAAAAAACTCTTATTCAAATCATTTTTAAGTTCAAATCCCACCACACTTGTCCTTTTAGGAAAGTAAGTTCTAACAGAGAGAGTATCAGTTCTTTTCCCGAGCCAAGAGAAGACTCGAGTAAAAATTGGATCGCGGCTAGTGTATGCATATTGCCAAATTACTTTAATATCCACAAATATAAAAATACATAAAACTTGTATTTGCTCAATTAGTGTTTTAACATGCTGCTGTAAGGCGAATATCTCAGCATAATGGGTTGGAACGACAATTTGATGGGCAACCGTAAGGGTAGCTAGGGTACCAGGGGCCCCTGAAGTATACGGGTGCTTTGAGCATCCAATATGTTTGGAGTAGGAACGACGAATGAGGAATTTTCCAATTGGGCAGCCGCTAATCCTTGGAGGACTGTAGGTAGAGCTTGACCAATAGTCATGATCTTTTGGTTCACATGGTTTTGTTGTTGCTGAATTGCGGCCAGTAAGTCTGTAATACCTTGCGCGGGGTTGATAGTAGGAGGAATCACTAAAGGGCCTACTGTTGTAGATGGATGTGGTGGTAGTGGGGAATAATTACGATGCGATCCGTTAGAGGGACTTCTGAGGGGTGAGAGCATTTAGAGCCCTATCGTGTTCCGTGCTTCAGTGGTCCTAGTGGAGCTACCTAATGTATGAGAGGGTATGGAGCTGTGATGGGTTAAAGGGAGAGTTACATAACACATCAAATGACATCAGATGAAATCTAGGAAGGATTGGCTAAAGGATGGAGCAGTCCAAGCCACAGATAAAAAGGCAGCAAAATGGAAGCACTTAGACAGAATGAATGCCTGGAGCCCAAGGACCTCTTAGATAGGACTTTATGGTGAAGTCCAAGTAAAATTCGACTTGTTAATGATAAGAGCTATTCATAAGAATCCTTGCCCTAGTATGCTAAGGAACCAAAGTTCTAGATGGAGTGATCTCCCTCCCTTAATTGGGCTGGCTTGAAGGCAATTTGGACCCACATAAGAGGCACACCAAGACGAAGCCTTAGTCCTAAGATACCAAGCCACTGAGTCTCAGAATTCCTGCGATTCCTGTCAAACTAGCCATTTGGGTTTACCTAGGCTTGTCTCAAAGCCTAGGTTTACAAGAGCGGCACAACAACCTAGTCAAGGCACACACGAAGTGCTTATGATGCTCTATGAGTGATTTGTGCTCATTGTTAGGCGTTTCGAAGGCGTAAGCATGAACATGTGATGTTCGGCGTCCCAAACGCGTACCATGACTATATGAATCATGCATGGGTTATTGCTCATGGGAAACACATGTTGTGGAGCCCATGCTGTGGTAGTAAGCTCGTGGCATCCAGATAGGCATAGGGTATATAGACACGAGAAACTTTCTTACACTTCACCGGCTGAATTTTATCTTTTGATTTTTTGTTTTTTCGTTTTAGCATATATTTGTTTGGGGTGTTTTTCATCCAAATATGAATAGTACTGCAGGAGTTACATAGACGTGTGTGATGCTATTAACGTACAAAATGCCAAGTTGTGGGATGGGGATGGGGATTAGCATCTCTCTCTCTCTCTATCTCTCTCTCATGCAGAACCTGCAAACAAATCCTCTATTCGTCACAGCATTAGCTTGCAAACCAACACGTGTTCACTACTCTCCTGCATGAGGCTGTGGTGTTGATCGCTTGGCACTGCACGTCAACCCATACCTTGCAACCCCAACCTCCTTATCTGTTTTACTTCTTTAATCTCAAAACAATTACAAGTCGACGATTTCTCTCTCTCTCTCTCTCTCTCTCTCTCTCTCTATATATATATATATATTTGTGTTCGTGGGTTTGAAGCTCTAACTTTCAGTAGTAATGGATCTGATAAACTCGGTGCTGAATTTTGTGGTACCACCTGCAAGCTTGGTGATGTTAGCCTTTGCATGGCCGGCCTTGTCTTTCGTCAATGCGTGTGAGAGGGTTTACAACTCCTTGTTCAGTGAAGATATGGTAGATAGAGTGGTTATAATCACTGGAGCTTCTTCTGGCATTGGAGAGGTAACCTATCTACTTTGTTTCTTTTTTTGCAGATTTCAACGATTTCTAAGCTTTCTATTAGGTTTCTAAATTCAATTAGTCACATTTTGAATAAAATGTATACAAAAGTGCTAATTTCTAAATTCATTATCAGGAATTCCCCGTCTTCCGTTCTTTACAGTTACAATTGTTTCATTTGATGTACAATACTTTAAACATGTAAACGTGACTTATAAGTACTTATAACACTTGAAAACTTGCATCTGATTCTGATCCCATATGGTAAGGTAACCCACCAGTAGTCCTTACATTTTTTTTTCCTTTTTCCGAGAACAAACAGAACGAAGTGACAGAACTAGCAATGCTTGCATATAAGTATATTTGTCAGAGAACATTGAAGAGGAAACCAACCCCACCCTCACCTTGGTCGACAACAGTTGTGAATAAATTGAGTGCCCAAATAGGATTTTCGATTCTTGACATCATTGTCTATGATTAGATACCTGTTAAGTGTGAGTGAGAGAGACAGAGGGGGGTTGTGATTTTATAGGGATTACAAGAAACAATATATATCTACAACGGGAAGGGGGAGTCAGGAGCAGGGGTAAATTCTGGTAAGTCAGTTAAAAGACATAAGGCAATTAATTCTGTGCCTAGTCACCTTAACATTACTTCTTCTTTTTTTTGTTTTTGCCTGGTAAGGCAGTTCTAATATGTTTTAAGCCTGGTTTAGAAGCCAATAGATAAAGATACGATGATTAATTGCGTTAAATGTATTCAACCCAAGGTTCTGGCACAAAGAAAGAGCTAATATTACACTGCCCCCTATATAGTTGCATGAAATACTGTTGAGAATTCTCACAGCAATTGGTCAGTACGAATGAAAGAAAAATAATTATAAAATAAATCAAAGGGATCAAAGAAAAGTAACACCAGTATTTATGTGGTTCAGCAAGATTGCCTACGTCTACGAAGCGTGCTCCGGTCTCCTTGTTTACTACTGAGAAAAATTGAGAACAATGGTACAAATATACACTCAAGTTTAATAACCCAAACCCAAACACTTAAATCCTTGTACACCTATCTCAACTCACCCTCTCAAACTCAGTAAAGAAAATCCTACTTTCTCTTCTTCTAGTTGTGTCTTGAAAATGGGAGATCTGTTGGTTATTTATAGGAGAAATGAGTCATAGCACTGTAGCTTTGACGACTATTGACTACTGTAACTCTAACGACTATTGACTACTGTAACTCTGACTTTGACGGATGTTGACTAATGTAGCTCTAACAATTGTTGACTACTGTAACTCTAACGACTATTGACTACTGTAACTCTGACTTTGACGGATGTTGACTAATGTAGCTCTAACAATTGTTGACTACTGTAACTCTAACGACTTTCAATTTGCAGCCACTCTCAACAATTCTCCATCTTAACAAAAATTCAAATGCCTCCACCTGAAACTTCAAGTCCGCATCTAGATGTAGATGCTCATCCCCACACCTTGGGATGTTCTTCCAATCTTTAACAGTGCGAAAGATTGATCAAGTCCAAGCAGTGCTTGAACTTTTGTGTAGTCACCGGCTTTGTTAACATATCCACTGCATTATTCTCAGTATGAATCTTTTTTAAATATACCTTGCCTTTTTTTGCCCATCCTCTGACTACGTGATACCTTACATCGATGTGTTTTGTCCGGACATGATAAACTTGATTATTTACCAAATGAATGACACTTTGACGGTCATAATACAACTCCAAGCTTTCCTGCTTCAACCCCAATTCCTTGATCAAACCTGTCAACCACAAAGCCTCATTGGGAGCTTACACCATTGCCATATATTCCGCTTCAGTGATCAACTAGTTAAGATGGGCCATTAGTAGGTGACTGTGCCTTCCACCTAGCAAAGGACAACTGTTGAATCATAGGCAAAATAATACAAAAACGTTTGATTAATTCCAGTCACCTTTGTTTTAGTTCACATCTAACCCAGTCTAGCGGCTGAGTCAAAAATAGAGTCAACGATACACAAAGCTGATTCAATTTGACATCAGCTTGATGAACAATCAGTTGGAAGGTGGGATTCAGATCAAACTGATCCTATGAGAATTTGTTGATAATCAGCGGACTTGATGTCTTCTGTTTCTTGAAACAAATTTAATTTTGTTTCACGGCCTAGTTGACGATTATGGATTAACAAACAATTCATTGGCTAAATCTTGAAGAAGGGTCACACATGAAACATTCGTAAGTCTTGAAGAAGGGTCACACATGAAACATTCATAAGTCAGAGTAACCAAACATGATCCAGGGTTCAACTCAATTTCTCTTGTTCTATATTTTTTAGGTCATTTTTATTCAATTTGTTGTGCATCAGAATGCAGCACGAAAAAGGATTCTTGTCAAAGCTTCTTGGCAAAGAAGCAAAGCGCAAATTCAAGTTATTTTGTGTGTCCTTGCATTGAAGCTTCACTCATACTACCATAACTCGATCGCGTGCAATTTGCATGCAATTTTGTGATGATCGCATTATAGAATGACCATTTTTGTTATCTCAGCAAATTGCATATGAATATGCAAAGAAGAGAGCCAATCTTGTATTGGTTGCTCGGAGAGAGCACAGGCTGCGAGGGATCAGTGAGAATGCAAAACAGCTGGGTGCAAAGCATGTCATGATCATGGCTGCGGATGTTGTTAAGGAAGATGATTGTAGAAAATTCGTCAACAAGACCATGAACTTCTATGGCCGTGGTAAGTTTGGAAGCCAGCCCTCATCTTGCATGTTGAATTGGCATAACTAAAAATAACATTTTTTTCATGTTATTAACACCACTTAAAGAAAAAAATAAGAGGAAAACCCAGAATTTTTACTTGCGAGCATGCTTGAAATTGTTTTTGAATAATCACAATGCTCATATAATGGGACAGAGGGCAGTTGTAACAAATTTTGCCATTGCATGATTAGGAAAAAAAATATTGAAGCCATTTTCCTTCTAATGTAACACAGCACGAGTACTAAGCAGTTTGTTTGCTAGATCCTAGAGATGTAGCTTTTTCTCCTGATCCAAATCAAGTATTCTTTTCTGACCTATTATACTTGATTCAATACCCTTGGGGCATAAATTTTAACATGGTCCATTACTCAATGTTACATTTAGTACCAGGAATGTTTTCTCCAATCAGTCGGACAAAATAAATATATTCATATTTCTAACTTCTTTTCTTTTTTTTTTTTTTTTTTTCTTTCTTTGTTATTGTTCTTATTACATATTATCTTTATTTCAAATTTTGCAGTGGATCATCTAGTAAATACAGCTAGTTTGGGACATACATTCTACTTCAAGGAAGCACCTGACACATCTGTGTTTCCCATTTTGATGGTAACTATTGATATTGGCATAGGAAATTAAAGGAACTCTAAAGCAATTGCCTAGAGTTATATTGTGTTCATTCTTCAAATTTAGTTGCTTTTGATGCATTAACTAGTTGTTCATTAAAAAGTTCAAACTATGAGCACCTTTATGTTTATTGGTTACGAAGTGGCTTTGTATTATTTCGCTTACAGGACATAAACTTTTGGGGAAATGTTTATCCAACGTATGTTGCTCTGCCTTACCTACGGCAACAACATGGTCGAATTGTGGTTAACGCATCAGTGGAGAGCTGGTTACCCTTGCCAAGAATGAGCTTATATTCTGTGAGTAAATGTTTTTTTTTTTTTTTTTTTTATAGAGTAGGCTGTGTTTGAACATCTCATGCATTAGAAATGAATCTATCCTCGTGTACTTTGTAGCTTTCCGAAGCCCAGTATATTGTCTTTTAGATGCTTAAACCATGGAAACTTTTATAGCTACTATGCTATTTAAAGGAAAAAAAAGAAAAAGAAAAAGACATTTATAAACTTCTAGAAGAACTGGAGCAGTAGGAAGTGGATTGCTATTAGCCCTGATAAATGGTATGTCCTGTGCCCTCTTAACGTGGCTCAATCTCAGTCTAAATATATAACAATCATATTCTTAATTTTAATATTTAGGGCAACATCACAATTTTGGGCTCAGCTGAATTAGGCTTTTATGGACATTTATTTATGAATCATTAGCATAACGGAAAATAGGCCACCTTGCCCAAACAATGACTTGAACCCAGGAATCAAATGTCATAAAACTCAGTCCTTTAGGAAAGAAACAATTAAATTATGATGATGCAATCTCCTAGACATCTACCCAGCATTAACTTCATGCTTTGGAAAGTATGCTATCTATATTTACATACATTTGCATCATGAAAGCAATGTTATATATACTGTTGGGCAAGCACTTGTTTAGTGCCCAAAGCTGAGGTGTGGGATAACTTTAATTAGTGTAATTTAACCGAATTAACCCCAAATTTTTACATAGCAATGTACAACATTGAGACTAGTAGCACTCAAGTTAACAATTTCCCCTTTTCGGAAAGCTTTGTTTTGGCTATAAATTTTTCTAGCAGTTTTTAGAATGTTTCTTTAGGTTCATATTCTCCAATTTTTGGCTTAACTTAGACTTGCTATTTTTGGTAATTTTTCCTTTTTTCTTTATTGCTATGGATTCTATTAAGTTTAGGATTATTCTACTATAAATGATGTTGTAGCCCTTCTTTGGGATTCAGTCATAGATAGTACTTAATAATGTCATTCTTCAGTTTTGAGTTTCTATCTTTCTTTTGGATTCAAGGGGCTTTGTCTCTTCTAGAAAGAAATCTAGACCTTCTCATCTACTAAAATGATATCTAGTTATTCAGCTACGCCGCTGTGCCATATTGAGTATTCACAAACTGCCATAAAATAAATAAATATTTTAGTAGATGCATGAGAGTAACTGAAAGTTTTCAGTATCTCAATCTTTGTCCCATGGATTAAGTACGTACAGTCTTAGCTAGGAATGTACTAGATAATATTAGGAAAGAGAGGGGACAAGGTTTTAAAACCAGCCTCAATTCTTTTCTTCTTTTTAAATGCACATGTATTTAGAGAAGTCAAAATTTTGTGAAGTATTTATGATGACAACATTTTGGGGAATTTAAGCTGATTTTGGTAATTTTCATAATGGGAAGTTTGCATTGACAAGTTCTTTAGAATTAGAATTGCAATAAAAACAATGCATGCACATCAAACATGCTCCACGGGTAGTAGAATAAAATGGGATCGGAAACCAAGTATGATATAAAAAATAAAAATAAAAACCTTTAATGCATGCCAAGTTGTCTTCATCCGAAACTTCTAGTACAGGCATGCCTAATTTTAATAAGATAGAGCGTTTGGCTTATTTTCACAGCCCTAGATTTGGTCTTGTCCAGCAGACCCCAATTGATGTTTTTCACTTATCCTTGAGCCTCTGAGGGAACTATATTATGATGTTGAATACTATAGTTAACCTCGGTTTCAATCGTATCTTTAACCAATCCAAGACTGGACCAAGCACTCTTCAGAACTGAACAAACCAATACTTTTTGAGGTAGGTTGGGTGTTTTGTTCTCTGGTTTATCAATCAGGTGATGCACCTACTCAGCCCTGTTAGCTGCTGATAATTTTGGTCTTTATAAATTTAAGAGTTCAGCATGTTTTTGCAAACTTCATCTCTAAGTTGGATCCAAGTGAACTTTGGCCTTTCTAGCATTTGCCTTCCCCTAGGCCCTATAATTTTGTGTGCCTGTTCCCGGAGCTTAGTAGGCCTGTAAAAGCCAGCCATTGTTCCAGCAAATAAAATAGATTAACAAAATGATCCGACTACATGCATGTCAAACAACATATGAGCTAAAATCGTTTCCACTGCACTTTGCCGTTGAATATACTGATGAATTAGAAGATATATATATATATATATATTCAACATCTTTATTTTCCATTGTTTTACACTCTGCATTGAAACCGGTCTTAATTATTCTCTCTGAGTACCATTTTATATGGCCTTCTCACCTAGAAAGCGACTAAATATTTAGTGGTTTTGTATGGTTGTTTTGCTCAACTAGGCAGCGAAAGCAGCCCTAGTAAACTTCTATGAGTCACTAAGGTTTGAAGTTAAAGATGATGTGGGAATAACAGTTGCAACTCATGGTTGGATTGGGACTGAAATGAGCACAGACAAATTCATGTTAGAAGAGGGTGCAGAGATGCAGTGGAGGGAAGAAAAAGAAGTAAGTTTCTTGTCAGTTAAGTCACTCATGCTTCTCCATTGTTAGATACACATGTTGTGTTATATAGAGATAAATATTTCTCTCTTAAAACAAACATCATACCTTGGGTTCAATTTGCTAAACTTTCCAATAATAATATACCTTAATGGTTCTAAGGTACGTGAATCTGGTGGGCCAGTGGAGGAGTATGCAAGGATGATTGTATCAGGTGCGTGCCGAGGGGATGCTTATGTGAAGTATCCAAGTTGGTATGACGTATTTCTTCTTTACAGAGTACTTGCTCCCAATGTTCTCAATTGGACATTCCGCTTGCTTCTAACGAATCACGGTGCAAGAAGAACTTCCCCCGTTGGGACAGGAAGACCTCTTCTGGAGGGTCCTCCTCCTCGGAAACTCTCCTTGCTCCTTCAACCTTCTCTCAACGCCACCCTTTTCAGCATCAACAACAGCAGCAGCGGCAGTAAATGGAATAAATAGTATTGTTACTAGGAAGCATCACTTGGATTTGCTACTCGTGTATGTTTATTTCTGCTTCGATGGTCAAATTTTTATGGAAAATATTTGGAAGAGTGAACTAAATTATGTACCATGTTAAATAGACAATAAGGCTTAGGCTTATTGGTTATGGCTCTTGGTTTTCATTTAAGAGATCAAGAATTCGACTCTTTTCAAATGCAAGAATTGGATACAAGGAATTTATTCTAGTCCCGGTATAGATAGTTTACCTTTATCGAAGCAGAGAGGGAATTGTAAAGGTACAAGCAAGCAGGCCCACACATGTCTGATCATTGAATAAAAATAAAAATAAAATACAATAAGCCTACAGTTGGTCTCATTGAAGCAATGGTAGAAAATGGAAAGGAACAGGGTTATCTTTCACGAATTAATGGTGGCAGACCTGCAGGCATGAGATCTGATCATTATCATCAATTCTTAAATTTGGGCTTCAAATTTTCAAATATCATCTTTTCTTATTGATTGTTAAAGATACATTTTGAGGTCGGAGCCGAAAGAAAAGTGGAGCAACAGTACAGACGTCAGTGATATGGTTGGTTCATGGATTTGGTTGGGGAGAAGGAAAAAAAAATGCAAAGGAAATCTTTTGCCGTGTAGTCGTTTGGTTAACATTTTTTTCTAAAGAGAAGAAACTACGATGTGAGAAATTTTTAGCTCTAGATGAATTTTCTCTCTTTCACGGTTTCTCAACATTTATAAAATTCTATTAATCCAATGTTTTTATAAAACAGGAATAAAAACATGACACAATAGTTTTACGGTCTCACTTTGCTTTCCGTTTTTCCTTTTCCCTTAGCAATTCCGCTTCCAAATGTAATCCGACTCTTTATTAATAATGGAATAAATTTAATTCGCATGCAGAGTTGATGCTATTTACCAAAGAAGAATCTTCATGCCTTCTTTTCCCCTCATTTTTTGCGTCCCTTATTTTAAATTGTACTTCTTGAGGGAAAAGAAAAGGAAATAAAAGAAGAGAAAAGAAAAGTTTATAATTCGTGGGCAAGCAGGCCTTCCCTTGGGTTGGCAATTCAGGAAAAACATGAGAATTAGCATGGGAATTAAATATTAAAGTTGACCTAAAATACCGGTGGACTGGTTGTGCCACAATAAAATTAACACTAATTTGATATAATTTTCAATAATATGAAAAATTGGCTTCATGCTGCTCATTCATTATGGGCTTGGCTGTTATATTTGGGGTATGGAACATTATAATTCTAGTTGGGTATTTACAAGGGCGGAGGGAAGTTATAGCCCAAGGCAGCCTAGCCTACTCCCATTTTTAATGTCTAAATTTTTTAATCTCTAAGTTTAGTCAATCTCAATATTATTTAGCCCAACATCTTTTATTATAGTCTAATTACCTAACATGACTCACTTTAATCTTAATTCTTAAACCGAATAAAAATTAAATTAAATAATCATTAAAAAAGTGCACTTGGAGAGAGGTAGAGTTGTTGTCTAATAATTTTTTTTTAACACCTTTTATGCTGTTGTCCAACCATGAAATTTTTTTTAACATGTTTTATGATGTTGTCTAACCATTAAAAATGGTGTGTTTTCCTTGGATATTTTTTTAACCCAATAAAATTTTTTCTAGCCGGGCACAACTTCAATTGGTATTTTTTTTTAGATATTTTTGAATATTTACTTATTTTTGTACATTTTTACTACATATCAGTTATAAAATTGTTTGATCTATATAACTTTTGCATATGCATATTTTATATTTTTTTTTATAATTTATTAATGCTTTATATAGGCTAGGCAAATCAAAATCATAGTTCCATGATAGGAAAGCTAACTAGGAGGACACGACCATTGTTTGGAGAGACAGACAAGAAGGAGGAAGGCAGAGAGAATGCGGAAAAACATGGCGAGAGTCTTGGAGTTACCTTTGGTGGGAGGACATGGGGAGCTGTCGTCAAGCTCTGATCATTATGATTTGGGATTCCGTCTCTGAAAAGTGAAACAAACCATCTAAGTTCTTCGTTGATAGTAGATTTTTCAGAGTTTCTTGTTGTCAATATCAAAGATCGAAGAGCGAGGCAGAGAGCAATGAGAGGTGCGTGAGAGAGAGATTAGGGTTTTCATATTAATTTTATTTCTTTTTGCGAATCAAGTCTCTAATCGAGTCTATTGAATTTAATCATATCTAGTCCAATAGCAAATGAATATGGCGAATCTGGACTTTATTGAGTCTGTTATCGAATCTGGACAATTGAATCAAGTCTTACGAGATTGGATTCAAATCAAATCTAACCCATTAACAGGCCTGGTTCCATCCTTAGATACTTGACCGCGTAGATTAACCAAATAAAGTTAAAAGCTGTTTGGAAGAGAGAGTGAGAGACTCTTTGAGGGCTCCACACAAATTACCAAGTTGGCTGAAAGAAGAAACCAACAGGCGCCCACTCAACCTGAATGAAAAATGAATGACTGACCGACCCATTCAATAGAAGATTCGGGTCAAACTGCCAGCTGCTAACTCCGTATGGATGAATTGATTAAGTGGAATTTTTAGTGCTCCAAATATCAATCATGATCTTGTCATGAATTATATTCATACCCACAAATATATATATACAGTGCTACAAAAATCAATAATGACCCGGTCATGAATTATATTCATGCCTATAAAAACATATATATATATATATATATATTTATTAATTTCCGACACATTTTTAACATATTTTTTTCTAATTATAAAATTTGTTGTTAGAAGCTTTAAAGCTCAATTTTTAAAATTTTATACGACTACATAAAATTTATTTAAAATATATTCTTAAAACAGCATTTATTGTATATGTATACATCTACCATATATAACAGCGAGGAGGTCATTTTTCTTCTTTCCTGTCAAATTACTTATATGCCGTCATTCCATTATTCTATTCACCTTTACGCTCCTGCTATGTGCCCTTACTCAAACATCATACATATTTACATTTGTGCCACCCGTACACCGCCTTCACAATTATTCTTCATCTTCTCACGCCGCCGCCGCCGCCGCTCTTTCACACATAGGATCATGCACAACTCCAAAACACAATTGTCACGGCGAAGTCACATCTCTGGTGGCTAAATCATAAAATCAGGTTTTGATAACTATTATACTAAATAGCAAACCATAATTAACTAGCTGAACCGGGGAAAAAAAAAACATAATTAACTATGCCTCCTCTAATAGTTTGGAAACTTTGTGCTGTTTGACAGTGGTGGGTGAGTGGCTTTTACTATTTGGCCGTAGTTGGTGGGTGGCGAGGAGTGGCAATGGTTGGTTCTGGGAGTAATGGTAACTTAGATTTACGATTGCTATAAAGTTTAGATGGCGTTTTGTAATATTATTTTTTTTTCTTTTTTCTTTTACAGAGAAAAAAACAACAATTATGTTTTTTTTAGACAAAAAAAAAATTATGAAAAAAAAAAGGTACTTGTTATCCCTTTGGATGAGTGATGAATAAGGAGCACTACTAAAAAATTAACTTTTTGCAACAAGAGAATGCCATCACAAAAGAGATAACGTCGTCGCAAAAATGCTTTTGCGACGGCTTTGCGACAGCAAATTAGGCGTCGCTAAAGAAGGCGTCGCAAAAGTTTTTTGCGACGGCCTACGCGATGGGAGATGGCCTTTTGCGATGACATCATCACCGTCGCTAATACTTCGTGGCAGCCACTATTTTTTACGACGGGAGAATGTCGTCGCCAATATCCGTCGCAAATAGTCTTATATGTGACGGCATCAACCGTCGCAAATGATTGATGCAGGATTTCATTATATTAACGATGATATTGTGCCATCGCAAATAAAAATAATGCCGTCGCAAAAATATGTTATCAGTGACACATTTGAATCGTCAAAACAAATATATAGGTAATTCTCAAACTTTTACTACAGCCTTTGTCGTCGCAAAAAAATAACCTACCATCGCAAAACGTGGAGAGTAAATTTAATAAATTATATTAAATTTAATATTTTTTATTTCCTAAAAATCCTATATACACATGAAATAATATAATTAAATTAATTAATAAAAAAACATTCATTCACCAAATTCCTTTAAATTCCTGTATACACATAAAAAATATAACTAACAAGATCATTAAAAAAAACATTCATTCACCAAATTTCATAATCCATATCCACAAAAAATATTAGAAATATTAGAATTATAGTTTTTCTATAACATAATAATTGAAGTTCAAATATATACAACAAATTTTTGCTAAAATGTGAAACTACAACATTCAAGTGTACGCAAACATCCAATAATTCAAAATACAAAATGAAATAAAACATTAACAACCCCTTCAATCCCGATCATCATGGAAGACCTACTCCTTTTCAATAACCTGACACAAAATAAATAAATAATTACCAACATGATTAATATAGGCAATATATATACAATATCAAATCATTAATGAAACTACAAAAACATAAATAAAAATAGTTGTAATTTACATCAGCAAATTTTCATGCAACATATTGGTCATTTGTTTCTCCCATAATTTCAATGCCATGGCATGGTCTTTCTAAAAGAGCGTTAGGTTTTCTCGCAGTTTGAACAAACACTTTGCAGAAGTTAGAACCCAAAGGTTCTCTATCTAATTCTGTGAATGGGTCCATACTGATAAGCAGTCCCTCTACCATCTTGAGTTTTGGAAGCCCTACACTAAACAAACTTACTTTTATACCATCCTACAATCATAAGTACAATATTTGAATAAGTTATCTAAAATAAATTAAACTTTAAATATTAAAGTGTCCTAAGCAAACTTAATTACTTTGGTGACCGTGCTGTTTGTTCTCACACGTTAACCGTGTCTAAACCGTGCAGCGTGGCAAGTTTTACGAACATCCGAGCCCATTCGATGATTTTGAGTCACTAAGGCCCAAAACATGGAACTCATAGGTTTTTAAAGCGTCTCTTGAATTTTGAAAAAATGCTACAACTCACAAACTGAAACTCTGGCAGCTGTGCCGTTTGTCCTAACATATCAACCATCCCTAAATCGTACTGCGTGCCAAGTTTCACAGACATCTGAGCCCATTCGGTGATTTTGAGCCGCTAAGGCCCAAAATGTGAAACATATAAGTTTTTAAAGTGTCTTGAATTTTGAAAAAATGCTACAACTCCCAAACCAGGACTCCGGCGACCGTATCATTTGTCCCTACACGTCAACAATGCCTAAACCGTGCCATGTACCAAGTTTCACAGACATCTAAGCCCGTTCGGTAATTTTGAGCTGCAAAGGCCCAAAACATGAAACTTATAAGATTTTAAAGTGTCTTGAATTTTGAAAAAATACTGAACTCCCAAACCGGGACTCCAGTGACCGTGCTATTTGTCCCCACATGTCAACCATGCCTAAACCGTGCCGTGTGCTAAGTTTCACGGACATCCAAGCCCGTGCGGTGATTTTGAGCCGCTAAGGCCTGAAACATGAAACTTTTTAGTTTTTAAAGTGTCTTGAATTTTGAAAAAATACTACAACTCCCAAACTGAGACTCCGGTGACCATGCATTTTGTCCCCACACGTCAATCGTGCCTAAATCATGCCGCGTGCCAAGTTTCACAGATATCCAAGCCCGTTTGGTGATTTTAAGCCACTAAAGCAACAAACATGAAACTTATAAGTTTTTAAAGCGTCTTGAATTTTAAAAATATGCTATAATTCCCAAATCGGGACTCCGGCGACCATCTCGTTTGTCCCTGCACGTCAATTGTGCCTAAAGCGTTTCGTGTGCCAAGTTTCACGAACCTCCAAGCCTATTTGGTGATTTTGAGCTGCTACGTCCCAAAACGTGAAACTTTTAAGTTTTTAAAGTGTCTTGAAATTTGAAAAAATGCTACAACTCCCAAACCGAGAGTCCAGTGACCGTGCTATTTGTCCTCACAGGTCAACCGTGCCGAGTGCCAAGTTTCACAAACATTCGAGCACATTCGGTGATTTTGAGCTGCTAAGGCAACAAATGTGAAACTAATAAGTTTTTAAAGTGTCTTGAATTTTAAAAATATGCTACAACTCCCAAACTAGGACTCTGGCAACGGTGTTGTTTATCCCCACACGTCAACCGTGCCTTGTGCCAAGTTTCATAAACATCCGAGCCCGTTCGGTGATTTTGAGTCACTAAGGCCCAAAACGTGAAATTTACAAGTTTTTAGAGTGTCTTGAATTTTCAAAAAATGCGACAACTCCCAAATCAGGACTTTGGTGACAGTGCCGTTTGTCCTCAGAGGTAAACCCTGCCTAAACCGTGCTACGTGCCAAGTTTCATGGACATCCAAGCCCGTTCGGTGATTTCAAGCCGCGAAGGCCCGAAATGAGAAATTTATAAGTTTTTGAAGTGTCTTGAATTTTGAAAAAAAACTACAACTCCCAAACCGAGACTCTGGCAATCGTACCATTTGTTCCCACTCGTCAACCATGCCAAAACTGTGCTGCGTGCCAAGTTTCACAAACATCTGAGCCCGTTCAGTGATTTTGAGATGCTAAGGCCCAAAATATGAAACTTATAAGTTTTTAAAGTGTCTTAAATTTTGAAAAAATGCTATAACTCTCAAACCGAGACTCCGGCGACCATGCTGTTTGTACCCACACGTCAATTGTGCCTAAACCGTGCTATGTGCCAAGTTTCATGGACATTTGAGCATGTTCGGTGATTTTGAGCCACTAAGGCCTGAAACGTGAAATTTATATGTTTTTAAAGTGTCTTCAATTTTGAAAAAATGCTACAACTCCCAAACCAAGACTCCGGTGACCATGTCGTTTGTCCCCACACGTTAACCGTGCCTAAACCGTGCCGCATGCCAAGTTTCACGGACATTCGAGCCCGTTCGGTGATTTTGAGCCACTAAGGCCCAAACGTGAAACTTATAAGTTTTTAAAGTGTCTTGAATTTTGAAAAAAATGCTACAACTCCCAAACCGAGACTCCGACGACCATGCCGTTTGTCCCCACATATTGTCGCACCCAGATTTTTCGCACTTGAGGAATACATACACAAGCGGAAAAAATATTGTACTTTCTCGTTAAAACTCATCCTCCTAGAAGAATAGGTGCGACTAGGTTTGAATTGAAAATTTGGTTTGAATAAAGGGATTTTGGAAAACATCTGGAGTCGCCACCTAACTTGATTAAGGTGAGTTAGGTCACCTAAAAACTAAGCGCAATCCAAAGATTACACTTAGGGTTTTTGAAAAGATTTTGAAAACTACCTCGAGAGAGGGATATTTTGTAGAAAAGAGGCTGTTTGGCAACCTTTGAAAATATTTAAGCCCTTTTTTGAAAATAACTCTATTTGGTCTTTGAAAATAGTAATCTAGGTTCCAAGGTTAGTTACATGTAGGGAAGATGCACTAAGCCATCACTCTACCCCGCCCTTGCGGTATCTATATGTCTATTCACTTTAGGTTCACTCATTAGAGTCTTCGATTAATAAATATCCAAAACTATCCACTTTTGAAAAGAACTTTATGAAAGAAATTGACATATGTATGATATACAAGTGCAAGAAGAAGAATTGATTCGAAAATAGATTTGAAAGAACTTAATTTGATTTTGGAAATGGATTTGAAAAGAAGACTTGATTTGAAATTGGAAAGAAAGTCTTGGAAATCAAAATTGAAGATAGATTTTGAAATTAAAAACTTGAAATAGATCATAGAATTTGAAAGTTTGAAAAAGGTTATAAAATTAGAAATTTAAGAAAAGTTATGACTACACCCATGAGGGTTACCTACGTATCCTTTTTTTGGGAATCAGATCAATCGTAGTTCGGACAATAGTCCGATTGAAAATAGTAGATTTTGATTGGAAAAAGAAATTGAGATGGAATTTGAATTGAAAGATTAGGAAATTTGAACTTTGACTGGAAGATTTGAAAAGATTGGTTTTAGAAAACGTGGTTTTAGGAAACCTAGACTTAGGAAAGATGGAACTTAGGAAAGACTTGAGGTTTAAGAAATATTGGACTTGACTTGTAAGGGATTTAGAAAAGATTTGACTCGAATGTTGGACTTAGAGAATTGGAGTTTAAGGGAGATTGGATTTAGGAAATCTCGAATTTAGGAAAGTTTCAAAATAGAAAAGTTTCGTTTTAGGAAAGTTTCATTTTAGGAAAGATTTCAAATTAGAAAAGTTTAAAATATGAAGGGTTTTGAAATTGGAAAGTTTCGAATTTAGAAAGTTTTGACTTAAGAAAGTTTTGAGTTTAGAATTTGAAAAGATTTAAAATTTAGAAAGCTTAGAATTTTAGAAAGATTCGAAGTTTGAGTTTTAGAAATACTTGAAATTAGAAAAGGTTTAAGTTTAAGAAATATTTAAAAATTTAGATTTAGAAAGTTGAAATTTGGAAAGGTATGGAATTAGGCAATGTTGGAATTAGGAAGATTAAAAGGCTTAAAGTTTAAGGAAAGATTTGAAAGTTTAAGTTTTGAAAACTTAAGGTTTAGGAAGGTATGATATTAGGAAGGATTGGATTAGGAAAGATTTGGATTAGGAAGGATTGGGATTAGAAAAGGTTTGGATTAGGAAAGATTGGATTCCTATTTCCTAAAACAAAAGTTTGGACTTTATTTCTAAAAGGAGGTGATTTGATTTTATTTTCAAAAATAGAGAATTGGATCTAGTTTCCTAAATAGGAGATTGGATTTGGTTTCCTAAAAGGGAGGATATGATTTGACATGGAATTGGAAAGATGAAGTTTTGGAAATCCTAAATTTTGGTGTAGAAAATAGGGTTTGGAAATATATGATTTTGATGTAGAAAATAGGATTTAGTAACCTAAAGTTTGATGTAGAAAAGGAAATTGGAAATTAGGGTTTCCTAATCATGGCTCTAGGGCTTGCCTTGAACTCCAAGGTAAAGAGTTTTTAGAAAGTGAAATTTTTGGAAAGGATGATTTTTAGAAGGAGATTTTAGAAAGGAGCTTTGAAAAAGTAAACTTAAAAACAGTTATGAAAAGGAGACTTTGGAAAGTAAAACTTTAAGAGAGTTTTTGGAAAGAGATCTTTTTGGAAAAAGGACCTTTTAGGAAAGAGATTTGAAAAGAAGTTTTAGAAAGTGAATTTTTCAATAGAGCTTTTGGGAAGGAGTTTGAAAAGAGCTTTTAGGAAAGTGAGTTGTGTGAAGAGAATTTTTGTAAAGCGATTTTGGAGAGAGTTTTTAGAAAGTATATTAGAGAAGAGATTTTAGAAAGTAGATTTGAAAAGAGATTTTGGAGAGGATTTAAAAAGAGGTTTTGAAAAGTAAGTTTGAAAAGCAATTTGAATGTGGACTTTTACAAGCCTCTAAAAATATCTCACTTTCCTAAAATGATTCTAACCATAAGAAGGTTAGAACCCTTCTAGGATTGTGGTTTTGAAAACAACAAGGATTTGAAAATATAGACTATAAAAGTCACTTTCAATGTAACACTTTCCTAAAGCAACCCTAACCATGGAAAGGCTAGAATCACCTTAAGATTGTGATTTTAAAAATAAGTTTGGAAAAAGACGATTTGATGCAAGTTTTGAAAACTATTTTCGATGCAAGTTTTGAAAACAAATTTGAAAATAAGTTTTGGAGAGATGCATGATTCATGATATGCACGATGCAAGTTGGGGTCGTGAACATATAAGGTTAAAGGCTTCACCACATAATCAAGGGGGCCAAACCCACGTGGTCTCCAGTTAGACTAAGAGAAAGCCCCCGACACAGTGACTTTTAATAGCCTAATCCTACACATGAATCGGGGAGTCCCTTATTTCAAGCATGCAAGAACCGGGGGGGGATAGAAGGTGGGAGATTAAAATTGAAGAAAACCCAAGTGGGTTAGAAGAGAGAAGAAAGAGGGGGGATTGATAAGAAACCTACCTTGCGTCTTGTTTTATTTGCTTTAATTTGTTTGCTTGCTTTGCTTTGTTTTACTTCGGTCTTCGAGAGCTTCCAAGTTGCAGCACCTCAAGTCTTAAATGGAGGCTTTGGAGGCTAGTATATGAGTGTATGTATACTAAGGTTAAGTGTATAGAGGTTAGGGTTTGTATATGGAGGCTAGGGTTTGAAAGGACTTCGAGCTCTGTATATTGAAGAGTAGGGTTTTTAGACTGAGTTTGCGGACCCTTTTCTCGCTGGAGGAGCCTCTGTATTTATAAACAAAGCATTGACCTGGTGCCGTTGCAGTGGTGTGAGACAAAATTTCCTTCTGGCACCACTCCTAGTGGCGCCAAGTCAAATTTTGGCTTGGCACCACTGCCACTTAGAAACGTTTTAATGTTGGCAAGCAATGTATCTTCAGAAGATTTAGGTGCCTATTCTAATGACTACCATGCAATTTTTAGCCTGGCTTCACTAGGAGTGACTCTAGAAGGTCCGAAAATAATTTAGAGGATCGAGAATGGCTCGAAGGGTCGGAAAGGGACAGGAACCCTTAAAATAGTGTTTTAGGGGTAGTAGACTTGAAGAATGATGACAGGATGTGTTAAAAGGGTTGACCAGGCCATTAGGGGCAAAACGGTTAATCGGGCCGGAAAGCTGCCCGGATGGGCTCGGAATGTCCCAGAAGAAGATTGGAAGCTTCAAAACATTAGCTAGAATGTTCCAAAAAGTTACCGGTTTGATACCAATAACCATTGTGGTTGGAAAAGGCGACCGGCCCACTAGGGGCAAAACAGTCATTTTGCAGTAGGTTTGTCAGAACTGACTCAAAATGACTTAGAAATGTATTGAAAGGTTAGGGATACTATCAAAAGCATCCCCGAGAGGTTACTGGTTTGATACTCAGAGTCGGTGTAGTTCCCGGGGCGCTTGGATGCCTAGGGGCGAAATGGTCATCTTGATCGAAAGGTCTCCGACTTGGCCCGAAACCGATTGGAAGGCACCTAGTCATGTCGGATTATCTTTAAGACAATCTTGGAAGGTTGGACTTATCGTTCTAAGAACTTAGGTACTTTCTTAAGAAACGTGCTAGAAATGGCCCTAGGGGCAGTTTGGTCATTTTTACCGGAGTGGGCTAGCAAGCACTCATGATGACCTAGATTTTGAGTGTTTCCGTCACTCTGACAGCAGTCCCGTGATATAGGGGTTTATTGATAATTCTCAATGTCGACCTGTTTACGAGTGTTTCCGCCACTCTAACAGTTGCAATGTTTACGAGTACTTTCGTTACTCTAACCGGTCGTGATCGTTCCAAAGACTGTCTGATCTCGGGAAGCTGCTACGTTGACTTATTGCCTGAGGAATCAACTTTCTCGAAAGGCATGCCGAAACGAACATTTCTTCATTGGCAGGCTAGTAGGTGCCAAAGGTGGACCGTTCTACTATCGACGGGTTTGAAGGGACTTATCGTTCCGAAGAGTTTTCTCGAAAAATGTGCCAGGTAGGATGGACTTACCACCTTGAGAAATTAACTTTCTTGAAAGGCGTGCCGAATTTAATTGGAATTGGACTTGAAATTGGGTTTGAGATTAAAACGGGGGCTTACCGTCTTTGAAAAGACATGCCCATTGGAATTGGACCAAACAATGCCCCCAAGGGCATTTTAGTCATTTTGCCTCTATTTAGGCCCGGTAGGCCCGTAAAGCTATGGATTAACTGATTTAAGTTTGGAAACTGATTTAAATTGAAATATATCCGTATTGACTTGAACTCAAGTTTGGACGGACTGGAAATTATCGAGTAGGCAAAAATGGGGTGCTTACAACTGCCCCTCTTTTTCTTTCTTTGCTTGTTGGAGACAAAAAAACGATAGAGTAAGAGTCCCATGTTGACTGTGCGGCGGTCGTAGGGACGAACTTTGGAAAGTTTTGAAAATTAGAGTTTGGAAACGGATATCGGGCCCAAAAGGCCTTTGAAATCAAGTTTTGGCAGGAAAAGGGCAAAACTGCCCGAAATTTGAGTAGTGGCGCCTAGCTTAAAATTTCCTTGGCGCCACTACTAGCGGTGCTAGGCTTGGGAACAAAACCAGAAAAATTTCTAGTTCAAACACTTGCGAGAATGGAAGAGTTTTCGAAAAACCAAGAGTCTTTGTGAGGACATCGACTTGGACATTGAAGCAGTGCTCCCTAGGGACCACGAAGGATTGCCGGAAGTAGACTCCATCACTGGAAAAGTCGCCAGAAGAGAAGATTTCGCCGGAAAACTCTAAGAGGTGAGCTTTTTTATTTTATGTTGATTTTGATGTGTAGGATTCCGTTTGAATCATGTGAATAGTGAAAATTGATATTTTGATATGTTTTGAACACTTCGGTGAAGTTATTTTTGTATTTTGGTGCTTGTTTGGTTGAATGTGAGTGATTTTGCATAATTATGTGAAGGGAGTTTCTACAAGAATTAGAGGTTTATCCCTACAACTTTGCGTGTTAAGTTTTTTGGCTAGATTTCTGTACTAAGTATCTTAGAAAAATATGTTTAACAGCCGTGTGAAGTTTCGCGATTTTTTGAAAACTCAGTGAATTTTTTAATTTTTTGAAAAATAGAAAAAATATTAGGGAAATAGAAAAAATAGAGTAAATTGAGAAATTATTTGAGTTTAGTGTTTAGAAAAATGTAGGGACATTTTAAAAAATATTTGAAGTGATTTTGAGAAATTTTAGGATAACTTTGAAAACCATTGATTTGTTAAAAAATAAAACAAGTTTTTTTTTTTTGAAAAATTTGGAAATTTGAAAAGTGTGCATGGGTGTTGATGTTATGTGATTGTGATGTTGTGCGGTGCATGGTTTGTATTTTGTGTTGATGTTGTGGGTGTTGTAGAGACTATTTTTAAACAAAACTCTGCCGAAATTTTTAGAAATTTAGAAAAAAGGTTGAAAAAATTTTTGGAATAAAATCTTTTTGAAGAAAAAAAGTATAAAATCATTGAGGGAGGAGCCTTTTTGGCAAAGAAGGCCCCGAGAAACTCGGGGGCCTTTAAAATTATCAGAGGAAAAACTTAGGAAGAATTTGAAAATGGAAATTTGACTAAGCATGGATTTTGACTTTGGAAACTTTGGCCTTCGACAAGAATTTTGAAAGGTTGAAAACTTAGGAATTAAGAAGAAAACCTTTTAGAGGAAAAAGTTTTAGAAAACTTTGATTAGAGTGGAAAAAGCTTAGGATGGATTTTGATTAGAAACTTTTGAGATTTGAAAGCTAGATTTTGAATTGAAAATCATTTTGGAATTTTAGACAAAATGTGTAGAGAATTCATTTTGTCCTAAAATTTGAAAACCTTTGAAGACAAAATGTATAGAAAATTCATTTTGACCTGAAACTGGAATTTTAAAAATCAAAATGTGCAGAAAATTTATTTTGACTTGGAATTGGAAAATCAAAATGTATAGGAAATTCATTTTGACTTGGAATTGGAATTTCAAAATCAAAATGTGTAGAGAATTCATTTTGACTTATCATTTGAAATCTTTTTTATTTTTTTTTTATTATTCATTTATATTTTTTTATTGTCCCTCTTTCTTCTTTTTCTTACTTCTCATCTCTTTTACCTTTCTGAGTTATACTTACCTAATGTTGATATTCTTACCTTGATCTTCAGGATGGCAGACGCATAAGAGGACAGTTTTGAGAGGAGGCGTCGCTCTGGGAAGGCGGCCCGGACGGATTCCATTAGCAACTCCAGCCGCTCTAGGGGTAGTCGGTGATTTGTTGGACGGGCATCTTCTAGTCGGAGCGGACAGGGGAGTAGACCTCCAGTAGACGCCTTCCCTTAGGTTGAACAGGCCTTTGAGGAGGAGATTGGTGCAGAGGAGGAGGTATCGGGTGTCGGCGATCAGGTGACTGGTTACGGGAGGGCCTCCTCTAAACATAGATAGACGGATGCTGATTTAGGGAACTTAAAGGTACCAAACATTC
>CM065399.1:465000-510000 GCA_033060915.1 Euryodendron excelsum | reverse complement strand
AGATAGTCCTTTACCATGGTTGGCCAGTAATAGCCCATTCTCTTGATTCGAAAGTGAAGCTTAGGACCTGACTGGTGAGCACCACATATACCAGAGTGTGCTTCTTCTAAGGCTTACATTGCTTCATTTTCTCCAAGGCAACGAATGAGCCGTCCCTCAAAAGAACGGCGATAAAGTGTACCATTGTAGTAAATGAAACGTGGAGCACGCCGCCTTACGTTAGTTCTTCTTTGTGGATTCTTAGGCAATTTCTTATGTTGTAGATAATTGATGAGCGATTGCCGCCAACCTTCTTTCTCAATTTCAAACACCGAAATAACATTAGCCTCTATTTCGTCATTGTACTCACCATTAAAGTGTGGAGGAATTACCCATCTTTGATATATTGGAATTTGTGCTTCTACGTTGGGTAGCGCAAAAGAAGATGCAAGTTTCGCCAGTGCATCTGCCTATCTATTCTCCCTTCTTGGCACATACTCTAGAGTAACACCACTGAGCCATCCAATCATTCGGGTGGCATAATTATAGTAAGGCATAAGTTCAAGCTTTCTCACTTCATAAATGTTAAAAAGTTGATTAATTATCAACTTGGAATCCCCATATACCTCAAGTCGTAGCTGTTTCATGTCTAGCTCGAGTATGAGAGCTTGATATTCAGCTTCATTATTTGAGCATACTTGTGTTAGAGTGAAGGCATAAGGTAGCACACTTCCCTCCGGAGTGAGAAACACTATACTAGCCCTAACACCCTCACGATGAGCAGCACTATCAAAGTACATCTTCCACGGTAGTCGCACTTCAATGAAGAGGATGTCTTTATCTAGTAATTCTTTGGATAATTCCCAATCAGCAGGTATGGGGTGATTAGCCAAGAAATCAGCTAAGGCTTGTCCTTTGATAGCTTTTTGAGGCACATAAATGATCTCAAACTCTTAAAGAAGAAGAGACCACCTTGCTAATTGATCAAACAAGACTGGTTTTGTCCTAATGTACTTAATAAGGTTAGCCTTAAAGATGAGACGAACAGTGTGAGCTTGAAAATAATGGTGCAACTTTTGAACAACAAAGACCATAGCTAAGCACATTTTCTCAATTGGAGAGTAATTCAGCTCGCAAGGCATCATTATCCTACTCAAGTAATAAAGAGCATTCTCTTGAGCAAAAAGAGCCCCTATTGAACGCTCTTGAGCGACAATGTAGAAAACTAATGGTCATCTAGGAACAGGAGCAACCAATACTGGAGGTTTCATTAAATAAGACTTGATGCTCTTGAAGGCATTATTGCAAGCTTCATCTCATTCAAAGGGAATTCCTCTTTTCATAAGGTGACTGAATGGTTGACATCGACCAGCCAAATTCGATATGAACTGATGTAGATAAGCCAACCGCCCATGCAAACTTTTGAGCTCATGAATATTGCGAGGCTCAAGCATCTTCAGAATAGCTTCAATCTTTGACTGATCGATTTCTATGCCACGACGTTGTACAATGAATGCTAAGAATTTTTTGGATGTAACTCCAAAAGCACACGTTAAAGGATTCGTCTTGAGTTGGTATTGTCGCAATCGATCAAACACCTTCTTCAATTCTTCAAAATGACCACATCGATTTATTGTCTTCACGATTAGATTGTCAACATAACATTCAACATTTTTGTGAAGCATGTCGTCGAAGATCTTCTGCATTGCTCTTTAGTATGTAGTCCCGGCGTTCTTCAACCCAAAAGGCATGACTTTGTAGCAATAGATTTCTTTTGGCGTAAGAAAGGCCGTTAACTCCTCATCTTGCGAAGCCATTCGAATTTGATTATAGCCAAATGAAATATCCATGAAGGATAATGTCTCATGTCCAATAGTAGCATCTATTATGAGCTCAGTTCTGGGCAATGGAAAATCATTCTTAGGGCAGGCATTGTTGAGGTCTCAAAAGTCAACACAAATTCGAATTTGCCCGTTTTTCTTCTTAACAGAGACAATACTTGAAATCCACATTGGGTACTTGAATTCTTGAATAAAGCCAGCTTCAATAAGCTTGTTGACCTCTATTTCAATTTTAGGAATCAACTCCGGTCGAAAGCGTCGTTGTGCTTGTTTAATTGGCTGAACCCCATGTTTTACTGCCAAGTTATGGACAACCACCTTAGGATCTACCCCAGACATTTCTTTATAGCTCAAAGCAAAGACATCCTTGTATTCAGACAGTAGCTTCACGTACAGTTTTTCCTCTTCAGAAGTGAGAAGAGCACTTACGTAAACCGGTCGAAGGTCATCTAATGTACCAAGGTTGATTTCCTTCAAGTCATCAACAATGGATTTAATGCCTTCTTCGAAAGCTAATGGAGTATCCTCTGCATCTTCCTCAGGATGGTCTTCTATCAAGAGCAGTAATATGGTATGAAGAGGCAACAGTTTCTTCAGTAGACGGTACATCCGATGCTTCAGGGAGAGTTTTGGTGGTTACCACTGTTTTTAGACTCATCTTTAATACTTCGTCAGTAGTCACTACCATAGTAATATGGCATTTCATAAGTGATGGTATTACACTTTTTAGCTTTTCATCATCCTCCAAGAAGGAAATTGTATTTTTTTTCTTTTCCTAACTTCCTTGGGCTTGGAGAGGCTTGAAACACCCAACTCTCGTGCACAGACCTTCGTGGACCAGGCAATGTAGAGATTGTGCTTGATTGCCCTAATCAATCAAAGACTGAGGTTCTTGACTTTGGCTTACCCAAGTGATTAAAGACAGAAGGCTTGGTTGGAGGTGGTGAAGCATTTTCTTCAACTGGGTCAAAACCTTTTTCCATTCTTTACGAAGGCAAATCACCATGCTCCACTATAGAACTTTGTGTTGGTCGCATGAATCCCTTCAATGGTGTAGAAAACTTTGTCTGGCTAAGGCTGGTAATAGGAAAGGTCAAACCTTTCAAAGCTTGATCCTTACTATTCTTTAATTTGGGCATATAGTGAAGAACTGGAGGCACCTTTGAAGTTTCGTTATCATGCTTCTTATCCTCATTATGACTTTTTTTATTCTGTTCAACTCCTTCTTTTTGTTGATAAAAGTAACGCCTTCAAGGATTGGGACTTCATTACCCTTTTGAAACTTGTAGATCGATGAAGAGACGACAGGTTGTAATTCTTTCACTATGCTATTCTCCATGTAAAACTTAGCATCGGTAAAATGTGCCTCTGCTTCAGTGAAAGGTTTGTCATCAGTAACAACCTTTTTTATGACACCGTTGCGGCAATACTTGAAGCATTAGTGGAGGGTAGATGGAACAACACCATTCTCATGCAGCCAAGTTCGTCCTAGCAGCATGTTGTATGAAGTCTTAGCATCAATGACAGGGAATAACGCACTTAATGTCATGTCATCGATGAGTAAGTCGAGACGAAGAACTCTAATAACTCTTTGTCCTCCTTAATTAAATCCTTGTATCATCAAGCAACTAAGGGAAAGGTCCTTCATCATGACACCAAGTTCTTTCGCAGCACGAAGAGGCAAAATGTTGACAGTTGATCCACCATCCAAGAGCATCCTATTGACTTTTTGCTCTCACGCGTATTCAGTGATGAAGAGAGGACAATTGTGTGGCGTTGAACCAAGCAACAGATCTTCATCTGAGAATGTGATATTTGACCTGCAAGCAACATAATTATTCAAACAAGTTTGGACGTCATGCTCAAATGGCATTTGCGTAGGTGAAGAATGTGAGTCCTTAACATGCTTAGGGGATTCTTCGACATCTACGTCATTACATGCAACCACATCATCTTGACGTATTGATTTTGGGAAAACCTCCCACAAGGTAATAGGAGTGCGTGGCTTTTGGATATATGAATCCTTTGGTAATGACAACACTACCTTCTTGGCCTTTTTTTTCCTTTGTTACTTCCTTGCCTTGGGCTTAGCAGAACCACAGTTTGATTGCACGTGTTAAGAACGACGTGACTTTAGATTTCTTTTTCTTCTACAGGTGACGAGGGTCCATCCTTCGTCATCTAAGCTAGCCGACTCGATCACATTATCATCATTGCTCCCATTTATAGATGGCTGAACTGAAAGAGTAGGTGATGGGAGGTCAACTAGGCTAATTGATCCAAATTGAACCTCTAATCTGGGTGATGTGGGAATGTGCCTTTCAAGTCTTCAAGTTCCTCCATGGAGTACTATGAGATCAAAGGATTTAAAGACAATGGCCGTTTGATTTATTGATACCACTTCCTTTTCTTCTTCCAACATAATCTTCCCTTGGCTGGCTAATCCTAAGATTTTTTCCTTCAGAATGAAACAATGTTGAGTTGGATGGCTAACCAAACGATGGTACTTGCAGTAGTTCAGGTCATTAACCTTCTCGGCTTCCTCAGGTCACATTATCTCTGGGAGCTCAATAACATTTAGTTCTAATAGTTGATCAAGCATTTTAGGGACTTTAGCATCAGGAAAAGGATACTCCTTAGCTTGCATTTCTTGTAATGTGAGTTTCTTCCTCTACTTAGCTTAAGTAGACTCAGTTTTCTCTGTTTCTTTCTTCTTAGATTGAGCAGAGATTTTGACTGGTGCAATGATTACACTCATGGATTCTTTAGTATTTGGTTTATAGAAAGACTTGTTACCCCATTTTCGATTGTCACGTTTATTTTCTCCTCTACGATGATCTTGAAAAGGCGGCCCTTGACTTCCATTTGTAGTAGTGCTAAGGTCCATATCATGAGCTCGCATTGCCAATTCTTCAAAAGTTTTGGGCTTGATTCCTTGAAGAATATAACGCAAATCCCATTGCATGCCTTGAATGCACATCTCAATTGCAGAAGTCTCACACAGCCTATCTTTGCAGTTAAGGCTCAGGTTTCTTCAGTGTTTGATGTAGTCAATGACTGATTCATCTTTCTATTGGCGAGAACTGGTAAGCTCGATCATACTAACAGTATGACGAGTGTTGTAGAAGCAATTCAGAAACTCTTGTTCTAACTGCTCCCAACTATTAATCGTGCGAGACTCAAGGTCACAATACCAATCAAAACCGTTGCCCTTGAGTGTGCAAACGAATTGTTTGATGAGAAGATCTCCATCAGTTCCAGCATTGTTGCACGTTTACACAAAATGGGCAACATGTTGTTGAGCTTTGACAAGGGAGTACTAGAAGACAAACTGGAGTCAGAGCTAATTGCATCAATAATCTCTTTACCATCATGTTGAGGCTTTGAAGCAGAGTTTGTAGACATAAAAGGATGTGAGAAAGCCTCTTCTAGCATTGCAGCAGTGTCCTTTGCCCCTAGTGCAACAGTTTTTCCCTTGCCTTCCAGAAGGTCTAAGGAAATTGTTGATGTCTTTGGTAAATTTGAACAAAAAACAAGAATTGGTTTAGGAAGAAGCGAGGTTCAAGCTAGCATCTCAACAACAACCTTTGCCTTGCTTCGAGTTATTGGACCGAAACTTTAAGTGCCGGAGCTAGTGCGAAAAGTTGCTGAAGATTTAAAGCTTTCAACCTTGCTTTGAGTAGCCTTAGAATCATCCTTCTTAGGAGTCATTGCGAAGTTGTTTGGATTTGCTTGTTGAAGAGGAGAGATGAGAGGCAAAGAATATCCCACTGGGCGTGCTAGAAATTTGTACACACAAATTTCTTGTCGAAAATAATAAGACAGAAAATCATAGTAGCAAATTGATTTTATTGCTTTTGAATGAGAGGATTACAATCTCTGAAACAATTTCTAATCAAAGAAATTAATCCTCTGATTCTTTTCTTCTAGAACGTTGACTCGAGGGCTTGAAGTTTGATTCCGAATTGCACGCCGTGTTTTTCTCCAATTTGTGCAAAGAAAATGATTAAAGGGAAAATTCTTCAGGACTTTGATGCTTGATCTGCAGAGCTCTCTCTTGCTTGTGTAGGCAGAAATCTTGTCTTCTGTGTGTCCTTCTCTTTGAAGGGTCACCCTCTATTTATAGTTGAAGGTGAAAATTTTTGATAAGCTTGAACTTGCTCATGATAATTATCTCTATTTAATTTTAAAAGATAATAATCAATGAGGATATTTATAGACACATGTCTAACTTTAATGAGAGAAAATACGTGTCTTCTTCTTTGTGGGTCTCATTTGAATAAGTGACACACTTTAATTGGCTTAAAACTTGTCATTTAAAGGCTGCAACATTCTGACACATGGCGATATTTTATTCGCTCCGTCTTGCAAGTTTTGACATGTGGCAATGTTTGATTAATCAGAATTTGTAACTTTATAAAACACTAGGCTACTTCTGATTGGCTAAATTTTGCATGTCTACACGTATTTTTAAAAAAAAATCTTATTAAACCCACATGTTACATACCATTCTTTTGTCATCCCATATTTTATTAACTATACTCATGATCATAATGATATATACATATGTATGTATGTATTTATGCATAATACAATACATCATTTAGTGTCCAATTTTCATAATTATGTTAGGATAAATGTGATAGACGAAATCTACCCGTATAGTAACTAATAACTATAAAAAGTTAATCATTAGGATAAATGCCATAAATGAAACCTACCGACATAATATAATATATTATATACTAACACATATTCATACATACACACACACACATATATCTATATATATATCATCTAATATGTCATTAAAAATATAAGTGATTAATTACAATTACAGTTCAAATACTGTCCAAATTCCATAAATTTACTAATATATGGATACAAGAGTTTTAAATTATAATTATTAATTACTAATAATAAAATAAATAGAATACCGTTGAGATCTTGAAAAATCTTACTTTGCGAAACAGTTGTACTAAAACAAGTGGATACAGGGAAAAAAATAATATTATTCCTTTTAGTACTGATATTTGGGCTTATTCCTTTTTTTAGTAATAGTATTTTTTTACCATTACTTTTCTTAGTTTTTCATGAGGGGTATATTTTGTCATGGTTTGTTATATGTCATAACATATTTGGTTTGCTGTTGTTTCCTCTTCAATTGTTGTTTTTGGATTCGCCGTTTGGGTTATAGTTATCCACACAGGTTATAAAACGGTGTAAAGAAGAATAAGTTCTGCACTAATTAAGATATTTAGCAATACCAACAGATACCAGTCAATATCGGTTATACTGGGCAATACCGAACTGCACCGGGTGGTACCGGATTTTGTGTTATTTTTTTAAAATAATTTGTTTTTATTATATTTTGATTATAAATGTCAATTAGAAATTGTGTTTAATAAATACTAGACAAGTAATATGTCTTTTAAATATTTTTAAATATCTACTTAGGGTGGATTGCATATTTATATTGTGTATATGAACAATGCCAAAATTTTAAAAGATAATATACCGTAAATAAATATCCAGTTTTATATGTATAAAATATTAATAGCAATAAATCTGATACGGTGTCCGATAATATACCAGTGCTGATACGTACCATACTAATAACAAGAACGGTGTATCACCCAGGACAATATTGACAACTATGGTTTGAGTTATTCTTTCATACCTTTCAATCTGCTTTCAAGATGCAAACAAGAAATTCTTAAATGCAGATACAAAATCACAGTAAACGTGGTCTTCTATCACAAATACAAGCGGTTCTCACCTCAAGATGGGGCTGTAACGTACATAATCTGATGTGTAATATATTGAATGATAGACTTAAGAAAGTCCTTGACCTTGCATACACAGCTCGCCATGGGAAATTTTTCAGATACTTAAGTCAATGCTATAAAAGCTCTCACTTGTTTTCAAGATTTTTGAAAATAAGTTTATGTAATATTTTCTCTTGTAATTTAGAGTAATTTCGTGTTTGGTATCAACTGAACAGATTCACTACTTCAAATTTTGTCTTCACATTATGTCTTTTTGGTATCTCTGACCCTTGGTCCAGTGGAAGCTTTGCAAGAGCTTCTGTTCTAATAGGTTGGAGTGTGCACTCTGTTTAATCTGTCCTTGAAGGTATGAAACTTTATTTTTTATTACATATTTTCCATGTCTTTACTTATGTTCCTGGACAATGGAATAATCCAATGCTTTTATATGATAATCATGTAGCACTGTCTCTGTATTTACTTAATAAAACATGCCATGTGCGGGTAATATAAAACTTTATATAGTGACTTGTGAAAAGACTATATTTAAGAAAATACTAGATATTTTTTTTCTCTTATTTATACATGCAGAAAGAAGAAGGTGCTCTTTGCTTATTAAAAATTATTGTGTGATTTTCTACAAATTGGCCCTAATTTTTTTAATATTTTTTTTACTTATAGAAGATGAATTCACGTGATGCGTCGATCAATACATGCTATGAGAATACTTATGGAGTTTTTATATGGACCAAGAGATTGAGGTAGAAGTTCATATACTTAATTGATAAATTGCACGATTTCTGTAATAAACGTCGTACTTATGGATAATGTTGCCTTATTCATGCAAGTTGTTCAACAAGCTGAAAGACAACTCCAAAGTAGTATTCATTGGTCTATCTTTTTCTATTTTATTATTGTTAGTAGTATTGTTGAATATTATTACTTTAAAAAAATAGTACGTAATACCTAGGGATGTAATTGGGCTGGTTATGGCCCACTAAGTTTCGGTCGGGCTTTGCGGCCTCCCACCATTTTTTGAGCTGGGCCGGGCTAGGCCAAAATGTAAAGGAGAAGGCCCAAGCCCAACCCACAACTCTAGGAACAGGCTTCGGGCTTGGGCCTCCAGCCAGTCATTGGGCAGTGGGTCTTGAGCTTTGGGCTTTTTGGGCAGGTCTATGGTTCGGGTCTCTTTGGCCTAATTTTTTTTGTAGCATTATGTTTTTAAAACTAATACATTTAGTTACAACAAATTATACACTATGATTCTATGAATTAAAAATTTATTTGTAAGCTTATATATATTTAATTTCTTTGAACTTATGTCAAAAATTTTATACTTACATTTATTGTTATATATAATTAAAAGGAATTACTAAGGTAAATAATTTATATAATTACATTATAAAATTAATGAACGTGCTTAAAAAAAATAAATTTGAAAAGAGAGAGTCACATGTATAGGTGGGGAGTGTTTAAAAAAAAAATTCAAATTGAATTTGAAAGGGAAAGAACCGTTGGGTGGGGGCAGGGTTCACAGGCTCACAACTGAGCTTGGACGTGGGCTCTCGGGTTGTGCTTTGGGTCAGACTCGGGCTTCCAGAAGGGGGGCTCAGGCCTGACCATAGGATGCTCAAGCTTGGGCAAGGCTACGCCCAAATCGGGTTCGGGCGGTCTATGGGCCTCAAACCGGATTTATATCCCTAGTAATACCTTTGATCATGTTTGCCAATCTAATTTATTTTGGCATGTAACATTATTAATTATGCATTATATTGTTTAATGATCTCTAAAATGAAGGGATTTTTGCAATATTTTATTTTGTTCTTGCAACTCTTGTACATAGAAATTATTAAAGGAGGATATTAAATATCGTATATTTCTTCTTTGTATGGACTGCTGGAAGTAGGCGAAAGTAGGTAGAATTTGAGTAAAATTTTGAAGAGTAACCCCAATACTTATAGTTTATTTACGAAACGAAGTGAAATTGTATACAATAGAAAGAAAAAAATCTAAAAAGAAATTCCTAACATTCGACCAAAACATTCAAGCTACGCGCATGTGCTAAGGTTTCAAAGTAACTGTAATCAGTAATAATGATGCCCTAACAATGCTTATCACTAAAGGCAACAACACACAAACAGAAGTACCCATGATGATTCATGAATTTGATGTTGGAACAATCACAAGAAACGGAAAACAAATCATATTATGAACCTTGAGAGCCATTTAACAATGGCGGAGGAAAAATTCACAACAACTCTAAAAGTGAGAGGTGACATGCAAAGTATTTGAAGCTCTACACTGTATCAAGATAAAAAGAAATGACATAATCACTTCTCAGATATTATATAACAGAGAAATATCATGTGCAACACACATGCACCAACACTAATAACATAAAGAAATACAATCAATGTTTATTGAAAAAAGCAACACCAAATATATGGGACAAAAAATGGTTAGCGATTTCTTTGGCTTAAGTTGGTTAAAAGCACGGAATCTGTTTGCACCATCACCACCTTTAAATAATGCATTTTCTACAGTTACACCATGAATAGCGCATACCAAAGCTGAGCCCAATATGAGTGGCGTGCAAATGCTAAGCCAACAAAATGAGATTCCAGGAATTGCAGCTGCCCTTTTTTTTGTTTTTTTTTGGCAGGGAGGGGGTTAGGAGAGGGATCAAGTTCCTTGCCAACTATTGTTCCTAATGTCTTTTCATTTATTTTGGGCGTTACTTTGCAGGCCACCATTACTGATTGTCTTGTAAAAATGCAATCTTAACTTGTTAATTAGGGGATTGTGAAGCCTTAATAGTGTTGTTCAAGCTTTAGTTAAGTGTTTATGAGTGTTAACTAAGTTATTTGTGTTTTATGTAGGTCTTGCAAGGAAATGGGTTGAAAATTCAGAGATTGAACGTGACACTCGTTCAGTGTTTTGGGCATAACTTTTTACCCAGATATCTGATTGCGGTGATCTTTACAAGATTGGAAAGAATACTTCGAGACCAACATTTTTACATCTAATAGGCATTTCGTGAATCAGCCTTGAACATGGTCAAAATTGAGCAAAGCTGTGCTGCTGTGAATTTGACCGTCCTGACGGTCTTAGAGTCGTCCCGAGAGTCAGCAGCTGCAATCTGACCGTCCGGACGGTTCCCAAGTCGTCAATATAGTCAGTGCACCCAATTTGACAGTCAAGACGGTTCCTCAAGCCATCTAGATGGTCTGCTGCGAGCAACTTTGGAAAATTTCATATTTTAAGAGGTTTCCTTGTAAATTGTATATAGAACAAAACCCTAATTGTAAGGGGATGAATTTTTAGTTCCGAAGAGAGTTTTAGGAGTAGTTTTTAGGGTTTTTTATTGTTTTTTTTTTACTCTTTTGGTAATCTTTTATTTTTTCTTCAATAAAACTTTTGATTTTCTTTATGATGATGAGTAGTTAATCCTTTCTCTTGGCAATGGACGTGAAAATTGTTTGGTGAGTGATGGTTTAACAAGGTATTCTATTTGGCTCTCTCATTTTATCTTTTAAACAATGAATCTTCATCTTCTTCATTCTCTTTCTTTTGAAATCAAGGGTTTATGATCAAATCTTTGAGTATTCATGTGCGACGTTAATCTTGTATGAGTATTGCTTAGATCCCTAATATGAATACTACGAATCTCTTTTCTAAAATATATTGAAAGAAGTTGATTCGGATTCCAAATAGATTTTAGCCACTAAATCTTTCGATTTAATGGCATAAGTTATTGTCGTTGAATTGAGTTAAAAAGAATACCTTAAAAAAATTATCATTCTTCTGGACAATTGAATGGTTCTTAGCCAAGATCTCTTGTAATTCATTAAACCTTCATTTTCATTTAGTTATTAGTTAATCAAATCGTCTTAACCAAAACATATTTTCTTTTCTCTTTTTGGAGTTGTTATTGTGAGTTCTTAACCGTTCAAAGTGAGAGTTTCTAGACAACATCTTATTTTCCTGCGGATCAACCTCGGACTTTACCGAGCAATTTTATCATTACATTGCAACCGTATACTTGCGGATTACAATGCACATTTTTGGAGAGATCAAGTTTTTGGTGCCGTTGCCGGGAAAACAAGCGGTTGGCGTTGGTAAAAAGAGCTTTGGATGGAATTGATCCCAGCGAGAATAACTTCATCATGCATCTACCAAAAATGAGGCGACTCAAAATTAAGCTTGCTTGGGTAAACTCGTTCCATTTTTTTTATTTGCAATCATATTTTTTTTTTATTTTTTTCTCTTTTTATTTTTCCTTTTTAGTTAGATTATTTTTACTTGGGAGATTGCTAGTGGAGACTTAGGTGTGTGCTTAATTGTGAATTGGTGGTACTATTCCTGTGGAGACTGGAGGGTTGGTTGGACGATTGTTATCATTGATTTTTTTTTTTGGGTTGAATTTACTTGTTGAGGCACGGTGTGCCATTTTTGCATTGGATAATAATCTATTTTCCACCCATCATACTTGCATGTTCAATGGCATACTTCTGGGAAGGTAATTATCAGAGTAATTATAGTGTTTATAGCTATGGAGATGTGCAATCACCTCCATGATCCCATAGAGATTACTTGAACTCTTCTAGACATAATCCCCATGCATGGTATGACTAAGAAAACATTGCTAATCAATCTATGGAGCCATTCACAAATTAAGAGGATCAAAGGACTCCATATGCGAAAACCTATAATTTTGGGTGGCAATATCCTAACTTTAGCTGAAGAAACGAGAGAACTTCAAGCCCTTAACAATATTCGATCCCCACCTCCATCTTATCAACCACTAGCATCTAATGTCTATCAATCTCACGAGGAGTCATTAGAGGACACTCTTGAATATTTCATGCTAACTCAGGGTAGTGTCAATGTTAAGGTCGATACGACTCTTGAATGATAAAGTAGAACTCTTGATGACATAAAAAGTCAATTGACCCTGTTGACCCAACTCTTGGTTGATCAAAAGATGGGCGGGCTCCTGGCTCAACCTCAACTCAATCCCATTAGAGAAGTGCACTCAAATAACATCGACCCTAGTCTTCCTCTTACCCATGAACAAGGTTCCGCCATTGCCATGCATCAATCCTTCCTAAAGAGTCTAAGTCTAGGAAAGAAGCCTATAGGGTGAGTGAGAATAACAATAATGAAGAGGTAGAATTTTCTATTCTTGCACCATCCCCGAGCGGTTGTAAGAACCTCCAAATTGAATAATCATGTTAAAATGTTTGAGTTGATTAAACAAGTAGAGTATGAAGATTAGGATCATAAAGAGAACTTAATTGAAACACATGTGCAAGATCAATTTGATGCCTCATATTGTCCAACTCTTTTAAACATTTGTTTGATTAACTTTTGTAATCTTTGATTGGATGGGGATGTGCATGATTCTTTATTTATCTCTTCTAATCCGTTAATGGTGAGGAACTACCACGATGTGGTATTGGGTGACTTGCTAGTCAACCTACTGTTATATAGTAGCAGTATTGGTAGTTATAGTAGAAGTTTAGGATTTTGTTCATTTTTATTTTTCTTTCTTTATATTTTCTAACCTTCTTTGTGTAGTCTTTTAGTTAGTTATTTTGGATTTTCTTCATAAAGGTAAACTCTACTCTCTCTTCTTATACATTTTGAGCTTACTTATTTTACTTTTCACATTGAGGACAATGTTTCATTTAAGTTAGGGGGTATAGGGTTGTTACCTTATTTTAATTTATTTATTTATTTCCACATGGAGGGACAGTGGAGGGGAGTGGGGAGGTCGTTGAGTCTCCATCCACACTGATGATGTAGACAATGGTCTTGAACGAATGCTGATTGTCTGCAAGGAAGAGAAGATGACTTCTTGTAACGGTGTGGTACCGATCTAACGAGGCTATGATGGCTAAATTAGAAATGTAGATTCAGTAATATATGATCGACTAGACTAGATGATTGAATACATGCCTTGTCCCTTGGCTAAGCCTCTCTCAAGTAGTCGACACTAAAGATAATTCTAAAGTTGGATGCTCCGGGATATTGCTCACGAAGCAATTACTTATTAGCCTTGGATGGAGGGAGGAGATTTGTTTGTTTTTTCGTTTTTTGTACATCGGAGTCAAAAAAGCAAACAAAACAAACACAAAAGAAAGGAGGACGCTAGCTTCTGGCGTAGGTAATACTAACCATATTGCCAATCAACAATATGTTAATGGAATCCAGGGGGTCCTCGAGGATCACTAGTCTATCTCTCTGATTTGCTCCCATATTTGCCAGGCGATCAACATAGTAATTTCCTTCCCTTAGAGTGTGTTGAATCGTGCTATTACACCTTCTTGGTAAGAATCTAGAGTCCTTAATGAGAGCCCTTTGTGGATAGGAATGTATTTCTCCATCTTGGATGAGTTTAAAAGCATCTTTAGAGTTAGGTTCCACTGTTCTATCTTTCATTCCTTTTTCAAACATGAAAGTCAGGCCTCTGTAAATTCTCTACAGTTCCGCTTCAATACTGGTACAATGGTCAAGTTTTCTAATGTATCCACAGAACTACCTTCCTCCTTCATCCCTAAAGAGGCCTCCAAAACTTGTTATCCCAGGGTTCTCTCTAGAGCATCTATCAGTATTCAGTTTGATCTTGCCTGCATTGAAAGAAGTCCAACTAATCAGTTTGGTATTAGTTGTGCAAAAGGCATCAGTTATGGAGAAAGCTTCACAAATCTCTTTTGAATATTTGATAGCCTGATCAATGCTACTTTGGATCTTATTGTTTTTTCCTTAAAAAAATTTCACTATTTCTATCCTTCCATATTTGCCAAATAATAGTTAAGAAAAAAGTGCCCTAAGGGAGGGATTCAACACTAGTGTTTTTCTCCTTCAGGTTGGTATCAGACCATTTAAGGAAAGGTTGTCCAAGCCCAAATAAGTGCCATTGATTACCTTTGATTGAAATCCAAATGCTTTTGGTATTGTGGCATTCTCTAAAAAGATGGCTTAAAGTTTCAGTATGACAGTTACATATGGGACAAAGGTCAGAATTGGCAAGACTTCTAATAACTCTCATTTGGTTAGTTAGAAACTTACCATGCTTCACCTTCCAAATAAAAGCTTTTAAGTTTTTGGGGAATCTTGAGTTTCCAAACCATTTTCAATTAGTTTGAATATGTGGTTGACTAATTAACATGTCATAAGCAGCAGGGATAGAAAACTTACCATTTAGAGTACCATTCCACTACGGAAAATCTGAGTGAGAGACAAACCTGGAAAGATTAATGTTTTGGATGCTCTGAAGATTAGCATTTGATAACAAATTTTGGATAGAGCTCAAGTCCCAATTTCCATCCTCACTATTGATACTACAAACTTTAGTGTCCTTATTTATGTGTGGGCCTGGGTAACTCTCAACAAGAGGTTTCTCTTTTCAGTCTATAAAGATATAGAAGTTCCATTACCCACTACCCATTTGATTCCCTTCTTAAGGGTGTTCCTGCTTTTGATAATGTTTTTTCAAGTGTGAGAAGCTCTCCTTTTCATAGGAGAGCTTCCTAATACCTAGACCACCCCACTCCTTTTTTTTACACACATTATCCCATTTGACAAGATGAACATGTTTTTTCTTATCACTATCCCCCCAAACACCATGGAAAGGAGATTTGTGGGATCTTGTGTTAAATTGTAAGAAAAGTAGAAATTAAATAAACATAAATAAAAAATAAATAAGAATTTAAAATTTTTCATATTTTTATCTATTTATATTTTATTTATTTTTCTTTAATAAATTCGGAATCCAAGCATACCAGCTGAGCTGAATTTTAAGTTCACTGATAGCAAACCCAACAGTTGGCAGAGACGGCAATGGCATTTCCGTAAATTGACAGCACATAAAAATTGGGTTAACACTGCATAAATTGGGTCGGAAGTAGGAACTTGATCTTTCCCCCCCACTGTTTTGACGTTCAAATTAAACATAAAAGTAACAAAATATTATTCATTCATTCTTTCTCACGGTTCATTCATCCATGCATTCAATTTCCCTGTCGGCAGCCCAGACCCACTCTCAGTACTGCACTTCTGGTACTTTGTCTGTGTTTCACAATCTACATATATGCTAATCCAAGATTGTTGAAATGTTGAATCCACATTTATCATCATCGTCGTCGAAGAAGCAGCAGCCTCGGAGTCCATTGCGGGATCTCAACGGCATCGCTGCAAGCGAAACTGCCAGCACTTGTTGTTCTTCTTCTTCTTCCATGTCAGTTGAGGCCCCGAGAGGTTGTCTTCGCTTCTTCCTATCCAATTCTTTGGCTTCGAATACGAAAACCCCTCTTCACACACCCAAAGTTCTCTCCAAAACCACTCCCAAATCAGCCCCAAATGCCAGGCCTTCAAACCCATCTTCCTCTTCCTCTTCCTCTTCTTCCAGACCTAATAGAACCCCCAAAGAAAATCTACCAAAACCCACATCTCAAAAGGGGAAACCAAAGAAAAACCCTCCCTGTCTGTACCAGTGGCAGTCTGGGAAGAAACCCAATTCTAAAACTGCCCCGAAACTTAAGCCCTCTACGGGTTTGGGCACCAGTAGTACTCTTGCAGAAAATTCGGCATCTGGATCTGACGAGTTCAGTGAAAATCTGCACCATTTGAAGAACAACCAGCAGCAGCAGCATTGCTTGGAGACAATAGTTGGTGAATCAGGTGAGCCCCCTGTACTCCTAAAATTAACTGACTTGAGCACTGGTGTTGTTGAAAATTATACTCCTGTTGGTAAATTAGCGTGTGGGTCTGGTTTGGGATGTGAATTTAAGTGTAAGCTTGTGGAAGGGGATTCAACCACACTAGCTGCTACTACGACTACAACACCTCCTGTTCAGGCCTCAGTGTCTCCAGAGGTTCAATGTGGGTCATCTATGCTGGTGTCAGCAGCAACTCCCACTTGTTATGGGGCCGGACATATTGTTTCTGGGGTGACTGACAGGAGAAAATGCAGAGCTAGGGGGATCCTTACAGTAGAAGAACATGATTCTAACAGTGGTAAAGTGAACATTTTTGAGGACAATGATGTCGCAGAAATTCCTAATAAATCTAGGGTGTCTTTGGCACCTCTGCCTGTTGAAGCTTCAATGCGGTGGCTCTTGTCTCCCTGTGATGAGGAGGATGAGGATCAAAAGGGTGATTCTGAAAAAACGTTGCATTGTAATAAAAAATTGGAAGGCTCTGCCACACACCATTCTTTCTCCTCACCTTCATCAGGTCACGGAATTTCTTCAGACTTATGCAGCATTTTTGAAAATCGTAGCACTACTAGTAAAAGCAGCAGGGGAAGAACTAGAACTAGGATTACTTTGCTTTCTCCCATTGGAAACTCGACATTTCAAGGTATTTCAGGGGCTTCATCCAGTCTAGTGGCAGGTTGTTCATCCTCGGTTTCCCCCCATGCGATTCCCAGTTGTGAAGCTGTTATCTCACAAGAGCGGATAAAAAATAGATATGATCTTGCTGGGTATAATTCTCCATTCTGTGTTGACTCCTTGGATAGTGTGAATGTTATTCAAACGCCCCAATCAGATTCAAGCTCAGGTAGACATATTGGACTGTCTTGGTTAAATGCAGATGATCATCATAAATATGATTTTGAATCTGAAATTGATTCAGTGCCAGAGGTTCTTCTGAGGGCTAGCTTATCTCCCAAGACTCAGATACCAATCTTGGATCCACCTGGTTTAAGTTTTCAGTTCTCCGACTTGATTTCATCTTCCAATTCCATTGACCTTACCCAACTTCTGAACCCTTGGAATAATCGTGCTTCTTGCATTTCTGATTCTACTTTAGAGGATATGTCAGAGTATCAGATGAGGATATCGTGGAGGGACGGACTCGTGAGTCGGATTTTTGAGATGGATGAGTTTGATTGCTGCAGATGTTTGTCAGATGATGAGAATGATGTTGAAGGATGCTGTAATGAAAAGTCCAAATCTAGTCCAACTCATGAACTCAATGTTGAGGTAGGAAATGTTGCAATTTTTAGCACTGGTTTTGGGTCTCCTGAATTTGTTGGCCATGAACTGAAATCTGATGGAGAAGGAAAAGAAAAGTTCCCTATGCATAGATCTAATCCATGCGCAGAGTCCATATGCACTGATGGTGGTGGACTGGTTGCTTCAGGGGATTCAGATTGGAACTTGTGCTTCAAAAACCAGTTATTTGAATTGTAACTGGTTCCTTCTCATTTCTTTCAGAGTAAGTTGCTCCATTGTGGTGTTTGAAAAGCAAAATCAGCTTCTCCCTATGGAGGGTAAGGCTACATATATTGACCCTTTCCAGACCCTGCAATGCCGGGACCCCCATGCACTGGCTGTTTTTTTATTTATTTATTTCTGTCATAGTTAGTTTGGTTTCCCTCCGGTAAAACATGGCCTTTTTCTTTGTGGCACTGGGAATTACCTCATGAGGACCGGATATATATTTTTCTCTTCAGTAGTCTTGTATTCAGCAACTAGTTTTTATTGATTTATTTTATTATGTATTCTTTTCAATTTAGTTGGTTGATGTACTGTTTGCTTTATTTTCTTTTACATCCCATTGAAATAGAACTTGAAAAGAAAAAATAAAGGAAAGAAGTGATTTAAGAACAATATTGATGCTAAAGTGCTCTTTATCGTGGCTAGAAAGCATTTGAAGAGTGTGGAGAGCTATATGGCCAAAAAGTCTACCTTTTCAGTTGCACTGAGCATAAGTGTCAGACCACCAAACTTGGACTCCTTACGTCTCTGTTTGTATGGTATGCATTCATTTGTTGTCTTTGTTCCTATAAAAACAATGCCTTATTAAATTCTATTGGAGGAAATGATGTTAGCATGTTATGGGATGTATTTTTGTTGGCGTAGCTCCATTTTGTCCACTATCACTGTGAGGGTAGGAACTCATAATCTGAGTGTGCATGTTTCTCTTTTTTTTTTTTTTTTGGGTTTTGTGGAGAGAGAGAGAGAGTTGCTTTTGCAGGTTCTTCAGAGAAAAGGAATCATGGTAAGCATACTAATAGCCAATACCTGGAGTGAGCATTATTGGGATATGGAGTGGAGAAGTGAAATTTGTATGTGGAAGTCTGGAAGACCACATAGTATAGATAATACCATGTAAGCGGTAAACCTATTTGTGTGACCTAGTTCTTTTCCCTTTTTCATGTTTCTCAATTTTTTTGGTGGCAACTGTAGCTGAAAAAATTGGAATGTCATGAAGTAGGGGCAGTGATTTTGGTAACCCATAAAAGTGTATAAACTCTCCATATGGCTATGGAATTTTGCTATACTGGAATGAAACATTTACAAGCATTGAACTATGGAATCATTCCATATAAAAATTTAGCTCTCAAGTCTTCTGGTTCTTTCCTTTTATGCGGTTCTTAAGAGGAAAACCAAGGGGAAAAAAGAAAGAATGGTTTGGATTGTTAAAGTTAGCATTTGGGAATGAAAGTATTCCACAATTTCGAGGTGCATGTTCTAAAATATAGATCACAAGGTATTTATTGTGGTCTGGTCAACATGTTCATATCCATTATCTAGTAAGCTAATTGCTTCTGTTTTCAAGTAGTAGCTTAAGTTACTAAGTTGGTTCAACTGTCAAACCATATTTGCTGATATATATACATACACAATTTTCATTTGCTAGAATAATGATCTTTGCAATATTTCTGTTAGTTGAAAAGAACTAATTTCTTTCACAATAGAGTGGCAAACTATGGTTTTATTATACGAATTGATATAGTTTCTATTACACACTGTTGGAGTGCAGTCTAGGAACTCATATTGCTTGGAGCATGGATTGCTGTGTTACACTGGAAGGAAAGATAATGCATCATGCTACTGCAATTTTATGCAATGTGGTAAGGCTTTTTTTGATTGTTGATTGTTGATTGTTATATAATAAGCTCCTCTCAGTTGCAAAATCATAAGAGAACTAATGACATCTATTGATATGCCGAAAAGAAAAACCTTTTAAGGTTTAAATTCTTTATATTGAAATGGATTGAAAAGAAATTCTTTATATTAAAAGTTCACTAAGAAAACAAGATTAAAGAAATAATATAGAGATATTTTCTCGACTACTATTACTAGTGCTTTTGGATTTTTTGTATACGATGTTTTAGATTGTGTATTTCTAGTGTAGATTGTTAAGGCACTAGTGTCTGCTTCAGTGAAAACATTCATTAAAGTAGTTCTAAATTTTATACTCAAATTGGATTGAGATAGAACTGAATCTGACATCCTTCCAATGATCATAGTAGAGCGGGGAGCTGAAATGTTTATTTAGTCATTTATTTTTGTAAATTGTGTAGACTTAAGGAAAAATGTTGTAAGCATTTTATACTGAGTACTCAGAAACTAATTACATTTGTTATTCTATTCTTAGGTGTCAATGTGAGTTACTTTTCTGGTTCCATTTGTTAATTGGGTGGAAAGATCCTTGAGAAATTCTGACTCCATTAAAAAGAGATGGTAGGAACTAGCGAGATGGCTGGATAGTCAACTATCTAGTGTTATTTTTCTTCATCTCTACGTTATGTGAAATGAAATTTTCAAGACAGCTTTTTACAATGAGATTCTACTTCATGCCTGATTTCATACAGTTGACTAGGAAGAAAACAATATGTATTTTCATTTGATTGTTACTGTATGTGAGTGAATTGGTATATTGCTCTTCTGTGTCAGTGAAATTGTTCATTGGGCTTGTACTTGAGGTAACTGGTAAAGATCACACCATCAGTTCCCTTTTTATTTTTTAATGTCCAAAATTATTTTTTACTTTTTTTTTTTTAGCAGTTACAACCGATATGGTTACATGAGTCAGTTAGCTCTTAGAGCTTGAACTTGTTGACAGCAAACTTTCTGGTACAACAGAGTTTGATAGCATATATCATGATATGAGACACTGGCTTTGTCTTGAACTAATCATTGACATGATGACCGACATACATTTCCTGCATCCGATTTGCATTTCTTTGTAAGCTAATCTTCTTTATTTTCATGGAGCCAGAGAAGTGGTTTGAGAAAAACATAGGTGAACTAGTTTGGATTCACTAAAGTCATTGTTAGTTGCGAGTTATAGGAATTTGGGTGATATATTCTTTATCAAACTTATCTTGAAATATTTGTCTGCTGGGCAATGTTGAAATTAACTCCAAAGCATTCCCATGAGCTGGTCAACTGGATTAAGGTTTACACATGTTTTCAAGGTGGGAAACTGGCTGAGGGACAAACTTCTGTTGGCAGCTGATGATTCTTTGGGTGCCTTCTAAATAGGCCTCAGTCCTGTTGCCCATCAGTAACTTTTCATTTGATGACCTTGATAGTTGCTTATGGGTAATATAAGGTCAATTACTTTAGGAAAACCTCAGCTCGGCTCATGTTAATGAAGGTACTTTGGTTCCAGTTTTCTCTGGGAAGAGCAAATGATAGAGAAGCACTGCTATTTGAATAACCAAAATTTCAACGTAGTTTTCCTTTTACAAAAAACAATCTTAGTTTTTCTTCTTTTGTGGACTTTTTGGATCACTTGCACATGCCTGTAGATATATAGGCTCTCTTTTTGTATAGGGTTGCGCCCCCTTGGCGCCCTTTCAGTACATACTTATCAAAAATGAAACTCTATTTGGATGGTTGAAATTGTACAAAAATTCCAAAGGATTATTGGTGCTGAACATTTCCAATTTCGTGGCATCTGAGGGTACTCTTGATGTGTGATTGGCAAAGAAGATAAATGAAAAGGCATCTCTCCTTGAATTCTTGTCGCACATCCAATGTTTGCTTAATATATTCCCTCTGCCCACATGGTTGACCAAAGGGCATTAAAAAGCTGGGTTGAATAGTTTCCTGATGTTGCATCACAAGCCTATGTGTAAATTGAGTAGTCTTGGCAGCAAATTTGAAGGTATGTTAAAGTGCTGGTGGATCCATCCGAATGAGGGTAAACTTCAGCTTAATGGCTGAGAGAGCAATTAGGTTGGGTTGCTGGTTTTCCTTCGACTTTTGAATGTAAGGTGATTGATACATATGGAAAGCAATGATTTGGCCATTGACTGCCTAGTCCCTTTCTTGAATACTCATGAGAAGAGTATTCAAGGGAGTTTTGGGGAAGTGGCAGGGAGGAGATGGAAGCAGTAGCTAGGTTTTAAGGGACATGTGATTGCTAGGAGTTCCATCAGAGTTGTAGGAAATTAACCTCAAAGGATGGGAGGCTGAAGCAGCAAGTAGGGGCTGAGATTCCTCAGTATGTGAGTCTAAACTGTCACAACTCTTAGTTGTGTAGTTTATTTGTTTCTTGTCCTAAACTCTCGAGTTGTGAGAGAGTTTCTTTGTGTAGTAGGCTAGGGCTTGATGTTGTCATTTTAGGTGTGTAGGTCCTTAATCTTGAGCATAGCTTTGTTTGCCCCTTGGGGTTGTCTTTTGAGCCTCATTGTATATTTTCCTTTTTCAGTAATAAAACCTTATCTTACTTTCAAATAAAAAAAAGAAAATTTTTTTTAGGCAACACAGGAAACTATGTCATTCTAGCGCATAATTTTTGTTCAGAAGTTATAAAGAAGTCTTTGATGTCTTCTGTTTAACTCGCTGATAACTATGATTCTAGTACTGTAGTTTTTATACCAACCCTATGGCTATCACCTTGTCAAATTACTCAATTACATCTTCCTGCAGAACAAACACATTCACAATAACAAATTAAAGAAATAGGAAGCAGCAATAATATCTTGTACAATCCATGTAGTTTTAGACATATTATTGGGAAAGTAGGTCACTAACAATCAGCCGAGAGGCATTAAACGTATTGATTGCTTAGCTCGATTATTACTGTTCTACCAATGCACTAGTCTGGCAACGCAGAGAATAATGTAGGTAGTATGAACTATTTTGACGAGGTTGGAGAATTTTGTTGAATCGTTGAATGAACTTACAACACATAAGAAATTGAATCTGGAAAGGATTAGGTTTATTGGCCTAGTTGATTATTCTCTTCTTCATGACCGGGTTGCTTCTTTCTTGCTTGTACTCCTTTGAAGTAATCTATATAGCTTATTTAGGCTGGTTAGCTGCATATTGACCAGTGTGCTTGGAAAACAAATACTGAACAGATTAAAAATCACAAAACTTAACATCATTGACTCGGTTAGAAATACCAAATCCAAAAGGGTGCCTCTAGGGAAGTTTCATTAGTCGAAAAGGAATTAGTCTATCTGGATGCACTTGTTCTACTTGTCTAATTAGTAGGTGGGTTCTTCTTGCGATCTGCGATCCTGATTATATATATATTCTAATGAGCAACAATTCTCTGTTAATTAGGTCAAGAACAACCAACTAGAGAGAAGAAGCATGGATTGCTGCCCACTGCATATTTATTTGTTAGTAGGTGAGTTCTTAGCAAATTTTGTTTTCCCTTCATTTAGTGGGAAAGTCATAGTATGACGATTTCGTTTGCCGTCTCCCTCCATCTGTTTCCTTGTCACTCCCATGTCAATTTGTTCTTCATGTAGTAGGTAAATTTTGGAAAAATTGCATTATATGCAAGCTATAAAAAAAATAAAAAATAGCAAAGAACATACAAGATGGGCTGCTATTTCAATGATCATACGTACCTTCCCAAATGATAATGTATACATGGATGTATATGGCAATTAAGTATGGTAAACATCCAATTTTGACGTTTGTGACTGTTGCGTGTGACCTATTAACTAAAACATCACTAAGCAAGCTTATCTTAGGTAGTCTCCTAATGTCATCCAGAATCTTAGATAAACACTAACAAGAAACGTAAACTCTGCAGAGAAGCTTCTGTACATGACCTCCAAGTGGATTATTGGTTACCTTTAAAGATATGAGAGAGAGAGAGAGAGAGAAGACTTTTAAAGTTCTAAGGACATTATATATATCTATATCTATGTGTAGTCATTTATTTATGTGTATATTAATTTTGTGGATTGAGTTTCTTGTTTGAGAAACATATATATGTATATATATAGGCACAGCTCATAGAAATCTTCCAATTAAGAGGATTAGGCATTAGAGATATATGTTAAAGTAATCCATCACCTACCCAATTAAGCCGTCTATTTTCATCATAAACTGTAGTAGGGAAGAAGATTTATCCCCTCTTGCCGTTTATGTTGATTAGCTGATCAGGCTGTAGAGAAAAGAACAGCAACGGTTGGTATACACAGAAGTAGAGAAGACCAATAGCTATATGAATTGACGATGAAAATTCAAGTTTATCTTGAATATTGTTGTAGTTTTATAACAAAAAAATTAACTATTTTTCATAAAACATATGAATCTTGGAATTTTGGAGAGAAAAAAAGGAAGAAGAAGAGAGAAGATAGGTAAAGAAGAAAATGAGTTCATAAGAAGTAATCTTTTTCTTTTATTAGGATGTGAATGTCGACGTGGATGGACACACCTAAACTCTTGAGTGAGTCAACAAAATGAAGATTTGCTTTTGTTAATAGAAAATAACAAGAGTTTTAATGAACAACAACATATTATTCTAACTTATATCTCAAATTGCAGTACTGTAGAAACCAGCTCTTTTACCAAACGGTCTAATACAATATTTCTTCCTTTCTTTTATTTTAGTTTATTTGTATTTTATTGTTTTTCTCATCCCTTCAAGAAACTCCTTTCTAGACTTCTGCCGGTCTAGTGTTGCACTTGAGCTGATAGATAGATACAACCCAGGTAGAGCAGAGCAGAGCAGAGCTCCTATACTGATAATATATAATAAAAAAAATGTTGAATTAATATTGGTGGTTGTATATTTTATTGTATAAACTTTATATAAACAGAGTCAAGTCATTCAGGGGCACAGGGGTGATGTACTACTCCTGCATGCATCTGATTTAGTAATTCACTCTTGGGGCCCACCTACCCTACCTTAACACTTGTAATATATTGTATTGTATTGCATAAACATTAATTGTGTTTCATTTATAGAACAATTAATATACAGAATCAGATATACTTTTTAAGTTTGAAAAGACAAATTATTAAGGTGAATTGTTTGTTATAGTGGATCATACTCTAATTGCACCGTTTGCTTATGAGCTACTGGGGGAGACAATATTTCTCACCAAAATGATTACATATACTAAATGTTAATTGAATATATTATGACATTGTCATAATGTCATTTAATATACCTTTTCATATTTTATTTTTAGAAAAAAAGAAGATAATGGTGGTGGAAGATTCATTGGATTAACTCCCCTAATTGTTCTAAAGTCAACAGAGAAATTCAAATGACGTGTTATATATGCTTCAAACATATGTTCATATATTCCTTATTTAAAAGAGAGAGAGAGAGAGAGAGAGAGAGAAAAGCGTGGAAAATGCACCAGAGGCAGACAGACACACCACCAAACCCTAAAAAGAACAAAAAGCCTTCCAATAATTCACTTTGCTCATTGCCTTCCGTCTCCTCACAAAGAAAGAAGAAATCAAAGAGAAGTTTTTATGGAAGGTCTTATCCCTCTGTTTTACAAAACACTGAAGAAGAACAAGACTCGCCGGAAATACAAGTGTCTCTCCTCCGGTGCTGCTGCTCAAAGCTATGACATCTCAGACTTCTATGCCGATGGTGGTTATCCGACACCCCAGCCGGAAAGGAGGAGTACCAATTACGTTGGTGGTGGCAGCGGCGGAGTTCATGCTGAAGGTATTAACGGCCGCCACCACCACCGACGACACAATTCCTCAATTGGTGATTATTCTTCTACTGGGTTCTCGATGCAGGAGGAGGATGATAATAGGGTCATGAAGTCCAAGCAGCTCGTCCGCTTTAGGAGCAGTAGATTCTTCTCTTGTGTCACGGGTACTGCCTAAACTAAATCAGCTGCAATCCAACAACCACCCCTAGCCTCTTAATTAGTTGTTTGTCCAAATGTAAAAATGTGATGCTATATTGTTTTCTTTTGCATATTGTTTGGTGTTTTGGGCAAGGTCCTTGTTTTCTTGAAAAAGGGTCTCTTTTTTTTTTTGCTTCTTTTTTTCTCGTTTTAGTTCTGTTTGTTGGTAACCAAGATGAGAGAGAGAGAGAGTAGATTCCACAAATGCATCCGTGTCTGCATATTATGTACATGCTCAGTCTTACGGTGAAGAAGAGATGGATATGAGTAATTGATCTCTGTATATATCTAGATATAAGACGAGCAAACCGGGTTGGTCCTGCCGTAGCTGCAGCCTGCCGAAGAGAGGCAAAATTGAGCCAGTCGAATTAAGGTCCAGAGCCCAGAGAGAGAGAGGGAGAGGATATATTGTTCATTAACCCAGTTGGGCCTGAACACCCGCCCTTTTTCAGTTTTATTTATTTAATTTGTCTAAGGAATGTTGCTGCTAGCTGACACTAGTTTCAAATAACATCCTTAATTACCTACATGAATTAATTCTGCAAAGGTAGGTAGGTATGATTTTTTCTTCTTCTTTATTTTTTAAAATTTTGGTATCCTGTTCTTAATTAACATGAGATGAATTGGTTGATTTTGATGCCTTGCTGTCCTCTGGGGATAGGGAAGACTTATTATTACTAAACTAATCCAAAGAAAAGCGCCGGTGGCAGCAAGAGGAGAGGGCTGCTTCATACATGCATGTATATATGTACATGATGAAGAACTGGTCATCTAATAAACAGATCATGAAGACGTTGTCGTCTTCAAATTTGTCTTCTTTTTTAGCAAATTCATTTCAACCCACTTAAAAATGTTTCTGTACATACGTGCAGACAAAGTCATTGTGTGCTAATTTTAATTTTCCACGTAAACCGCCTACATTTTAGTTAGTTGCCTTTCTTCCCCATCCAAAACCTTACGCAAAGCTTAGGAGTTAGTATGGTTAACTTAGTGGTAGAGATGCGTTTCCACCTATGACATGAGGTCTCAAGTTCATCTCTCCTTACACCTGTCTCGCAAAGTGACATCCTGTTGTTGTTTATTTTTACACTATTTGATGTCAGGTGCTCAAGTTCTGTTTTTGGTTTTATGTAACTTTAAGGTTGTGTTTGGACTTCGAATTTATTAAGAGAAAAGTAAAAGAAAAGAAACAGTGAGGGAAACGAGAACAAAATTAAAAAGAATTTTTGCTCTTTTTTTTTTTCTTACCTTTTTTTTTTATTTCATCGCCAAATTATTGATACAAAGTAGAGCTAGCAAAGTAAATCCATAACCATTAACCCGCCCAATTATGCTTATATTAAATGGGTTTGGGTCCAACAATTATCATAAATAGTTTATTATTGTGGTAATTACAAAACACTTATATATAAATGGGTTTAAATGGGTTAACCTACGAGAACCCCAATGGGCCCAACCCTATTTGCCTATTTGGTAATAAAAAAATTTCAATTTATGCTCTTCAAAGTTTGGCTTCTATAGCAAACCCAGCTGCTCCATCGACGTCCGTCGACATGTTAACAATCGAAAACTCTCAACCCTATTTCATAATCAGAATTCTTTGAATTTCTCTCGGCAATTATTTGACTCCTGCGGTAATATTCTCCATCTTTTGTTCGACGTTCATTGACATGTTACAGGAAAGTTGAGTAGCACATCTTATACTTTAGAGAAGCTTGAGGTTGAAATGTGGAGGCATTATTATGCACTCGAGACTAGTTATACGATTCAGAAGGGAGACTGGTTATACGATTCAAAAGGTAAGTAAATAGATGTACATTTTATTGGAGATTAGTTAGTTATTTATCAATGTAATTCAAATAAAATTTAAATTAATTTAATCTACTTTCTTTGGTGATTGTTGAATGTAGTTTTAGAAGTTTCAAAAGAAGAGGAGAAAGAATTTGTGGAGAATTTTGGTGTTTTTTTTTCTCTACAATGATTAATGCAGAAGTGGCTGGATGTTGCACCGCTTGAGGTGGGTGTTCTTTTAATAACGTGAAAATTTATATAAATGGTAAAGACAAAAGTGACACGAAAAAAAAAGAATCGTCACAGATTTTCATCTTGTGGTATTCATTCAAGTTTTCATTCTATACATAATTGAAGGTGTTTTGTATGACAAATGATAATGATATATAGTTTTGTTTAGGAGTACGTGGCTGGTCAAGATGAAATCGTTGCTAATGTGAAGTGGGAGGTCAAGCTACAACAACTACAAGAACTGGTGGGATTTAGTGCAAACTGAGATAGCTTTATAGAAGATATATATATATATATATATATAATATTATGTACATATAGGTTACAAGAGGGAGGGATGTGGGCTCAGTCCTTTTTATTAATATGATTTTTGAATATGATGTGTGGGTACTTAGTCTGCTGACAATACTAAACGGCCCTCAATATTGATAAGAGGTAAACATTAATAAGTCTAAATTATACAAAACAATAATAATAATAATAATAAAGTTCATAAATTTAAACAATATATAAATCGATCAAATTTGGATTTATGAGTTTACATTGACTCGTTAGTAGTTTGTCCATATTCAAATAGTTTGCTAATTGAACGGGTTTGAATTGAACATATTTAAATTTAAATTCATTTAAGTCTGTTCAAACCCGTTTATTTGTCACCCCTAATACAAACACAGTCTAAAAAAAAAAAAAACAAATAGAATTTAGATAGTGATAATGCAAATAATACAAGTACAGCTGGTCGGCCCCCTTTATGGGCAGACCATACCAGCTTGGGTCATGTCTCCAGACCAGGCCTCCCCTTTCCGTCCTAGGTTAGGTCTGCAAGCAGGCAAAGCGGCGGAGCTCCAGCGATACACCAAACGCCGCCATAAAAATACTCCGAGATTCTCGCCCGATGATTAGCCCCCACGATTTCATGATTGGAACAGTTCCCCCACGAGTGGGGGCATGGTCCATAGAGCCTAAAATCAAGGCACGATACATCCCCACGAGGTGGGAGGCACAATTGGGGGCACGATTGGCTAACCCATGAAGGTGCCCATGATTCCAGCTAACACTCCTATAAGAAGGACAATCATCACCTCCAAGAAGGTAAGATTTTACACTACCCTAAAGACTGTCATTCCTCCCATATCTCTCTGGCCTAACTTTGGCATCGGAGTGTCTTTGGCAGGCACCACACCGGTGTTCCAGGCAAGGAAATTCACTGCCGGTAGCAGACGAAGTCGAGAAATTGACCGCAGCAGGCTTCATAAAGGAGGCCCAGTACCCAACCTGGCTATCTAATGTAATGATGGTCAAAAAGGCAAACGGAAAATGGAAAATGTGTGTAGATTTCACGGATCTGAACAAAGCGTGTCCCAAAGATAGCTTCCCCCTGCCCATAATAGATCAACTGGTGGATTCGACTGTAGGGTATGAAATGTTAACCTTCATGGATGCTTTCTCAAGATATAACCAGATAAAGATGGCCGAGCATGATCAGGAAAACACAGCATTCGTGACAGACAGAGGTCTGTACTGTTATAAGGTAATGCCATTCGGCCTCAAAAACGCCTGGGCAACCTACCAAAGGCTTATCAACCGCATGTTCAGCAGTCAGATCGGGAGAAACATGGAAGTCTATGTAAATGACATGCTAGTAAAGAGCAAGCAAGCCATCAACCACCTAGCCGACCTAGAAGAGACGTTCAAGAACTTGCGAGCCTACAAAATGAAATTGAATCCTGCCAAATGCGCCTTCGGAGTGGCATTTGGCAAGTTCCTTGGATTCATGGTCTCCAACCGAGAGATAGAGGCTAACCCCAAGAAAATCAGGGCAGTACTAGACATGCAATCCCCAATGTCTACCAAGGAAGTCCAAAGGTTGGCTGGCAGAGTAGCAGCGCTGAACAGATTCATCTCCAGATCAACAGATAAGTGCCTTCCTTTCTTTAAAGTTCTATGTAAAGCTTTTGAGTGGACTCCTCAATGTGAACAGGCTTTCCAACAACTCAAAGGGTATCTAAGTTCAATGCCACTGCTGAGCAGAACCATAGAAAAAGAAGAGCTCTACCTTTACCTCGCCGTGTCAAATACGGCGGTAAGCTCTGCCCTGGTCAGGCAAGAAGAAGGAATCCAAAAGCCCATCTATTACACAAGTAGGGCCCTGAGGGGCGCAGAGGAGCGATACCCCACAATGGAGCTGCTAGCCCTCGCTCTCGTGACCTTAGCGAGGAGATTGAAGCCATACTTCCAGGTTCACACCATAGTTGTCTGATAGACCAGCCGTTGAAAAAGGTCCTCCACAAACCGGAGACCTCAGGAAGACTTGTCAAATGGTCCATAGAACTCAATCAATTCGACATCCAATACAGACTAAGATTGGCAATTAAGGGGCAAGCTATAGCAGACTTCATCGCTGAGTTCACCCACCCCACAACTTGCCCCAGTAACGACTCCCTGCAGCCCCAGTGGATGCTCAACGTAGAAGGCTCCTCGACGGACAGAGCAAGTGGTGTTGGGGTCGTCCTTATAACCCCTGAAGGGCACAAACTCGAGTATGCCATCAAGTTCAAATTCCCCGCCTCCAACAATGAGGCTAAATACGAAGCCTTGATTGTTGGTCTCCAAATGGCTTGGCGAATGGAAGCGGAACACGTCTTAGTACGAAGCGACTCTCAACTTGTGGTGGAACAGGTCAAAGGAGAATATGAGGCCAGAGGAGAGAAAATGCAAGAGTATTGTGAGATGGCTAAAGGTCTAGCAAGAAAATTTTTCAAATTACTTCTAGAAAAAGTACCAAGATTGCAGAACGAGGAGACAAATCGACTAGCCAGGATTGCATCATCCCAAGAGGATGACCCTGGAGTACCCATGGAAGTGCTGGATTCGCCAAGTATTCGGAACCTAGAAATATTGCAGGCAGAACAAGAAGTGGAATGGGCAACACCAATCAGAAACTACTTGGAGAAAGGGTCCCTGCCAGCAGACAAAGTTGAGGCAAGAAGGATTCAGTATAGGGCTAGTAGATATGCCTTAATAAACAATATTCTATACAAAAGGGGACATACCATGCCCTGGCTAAGGTGTGCAGGAAAGGCAGAGGCAGATTACATCATGAGAGAAGTACACGAAGGGGTCTGCGGCAACCACTCAGGAGGGAGAGCTTTGGCCAAGAAGATTCTCAGAGCAGCCTACTACTGGCCCACAATGGAAAAAGACGCCTAAGAGTTTGTGAGAAAATGTGACAAGTGCCAAAGTTTTTCCAACATCCCAAGACAACCGGCCAAAGAGTTAACGCCAATCTAGAGCCCATGGCCTTTCACCCAATGGGGAATAGACATAGTGGGGGCTCTGCCTTTGGGGAAGGGATAAACCAAGTTCGTGATGGTAGCTGTCGACTACTTTACAAAGTGGGCAGAAGCTGAAGCGGTCGCCACAATCACTGAGCAGAAAATGAAGAATTTCCTATGGAAAAACATTATATGTAGGTTCGGCATCCCAAAGGTAGTCATCACAGACAACGGGAAATAGTTCAAAGGCGGTCAATTCGGTCAGATGTGCTCAGATCTCCAGATCAACCACCATTTCTCTTCCCCGGAGCACCCCTAAGCCAACGGCCAGGTTGAAGTCACCAACCGGACCCTGTTCAAAAGTATCAAGACAAAGTTGGAGCAGGCGAAGGGTTTATGGGCAGAGGAGCTCCCCAATATCCTATGGGCCTACAGAACAACGGAAAGGGTCGCAACGGGGCACACCCTTTTCTCTCTAACTTTCGGGTCTAAAGCGATCATCCTAGTGGAGATAGGCCTACACAGTCCCAGGGTCGAATATTTCGAGGTCGAGGCAAACAGCGAAGCCTTAGAGGTGAGCCTAGATCTACTTAAAGAGAAAAGGATGCAAGCGGCCATGGAAGTAGCTGCCTATCAGCAAAAAATGCGCAGGTATCACGATGCCAGAGTGAAACCCAGGATATTCAGAGCAGGAGATCTGGTTCTTAAAAGGGTCAATCAGTTTACCAGAAACCCTAGTGATGGCAAACTCGAGCCAAATTAGGAAGGCCTATATACAGTCAAAGGGTTTTCCAGGAAAGGGACCTACTGGCTAACCGAGGTCGACGGCAAAGAGCTTCCCCACCCTTGGCATGCTGAACACCTGAGAAAATACTATGTTTGATGTAATCAGCAATCTTTAATGAAATGTCTTTTTAAGGCCTCCAGAACCGTCGTCTACTCGCAGAACCTTTGAAGCACAAGCCGAAAGGCCAACAAGGCTACTAAGCCCAACTGGTCAGTCCTAAGGCTGACCAGAAAAGCCAAAAGGCCAACAAGGCTACTAAGCCCAACTGGTCAACAAGGCTACTAAGCCCAACTGGTCAAGCCTAAGGTTGACCGGATAGGCCGAAAGGCCACAAGGCTACTAAGCCCAACTGGTCAGTCCTAAGGCTAACCAGAAAAGCTGAAAGGCCAACAAGGCTACTAAGCCCAACTGGTCAGTCCTAAGGCTGACCAGAAAAGTCGAAAAGCCAACAAGGCTACTAAGCCCAACTGATCAGTCCTAAGGCTGACCAGATAGGCTGAAAGGCCACAATGCTACTAAGCCCAGCTGGTTAGTCCCTAGACATTATAGAACAACTGAAAAGCCACGATACTACAAATCCCAACTAGTCAGTCCCCTAGATTGACCAGACCAGTCGAATGGCACCAAGGTCATCAAGCCCAACTAGTTAGGTTGCTCAGACTGACCAGGGTGACAAACCCCTTTTAGGGTTAGTCAGAATTTATGCAAACCATTAATCACAAGCATTCAGATATGAAAACACAGTTGATGAAAATGACTTTTCATTGATCGAAGGCGGATTACAAAAAAAAAAAAAAGAGAATGCTACTGGATGTTATTACAAAGGAATCAGGATTGGGCTTCATCCCCCTCCTCTGTCGCAGGGGTCTGGTCTTCAACGCCAGGCACATTGGAGGTGGTGTCATCAGAAGGCTTCAAGGCAGAAAGGTTGAGGTCTGGGAAGAGCTTCTTGGCTGCAACCTTAGCATCAACGAAACCTTCCATGTAGGCCTCGCTGAGTTCATCTTGAAAGGCCGCCCCAGCTTTAAACTCTTCCACAGCATTATCTCGAGCATTTTTTAGTTGCCTCTCCAGCTCAGCTACCCTTGAAGTAAGGGAGTCTTTGATTGCCCCAAAAGCCTATGCATCAAACTCCAGAGTTTCCACCTTTTTCCTGAGCTCAGACACTTCATCCATCACAGCAGTCTTCTTTGCCTCTGCAACTGCCTGGGCTTCCTCAGCATCCTTGACCTTCTTCTCCAGACCACTGATAAAACTGATCAGGGTCTCAATAACTTGGCCCTTCTTGGAACACTTAGTCGTCTTCGCCTTCAGGCGGGTGGACAAGCAAAGCGCTTTTACATGGAACTGCAAAAGGATGGCAGGGTCAACTTCAATAAACACGAGTAATTAGATGAGAAGCAAAAGATGACTAGAGTCCTCACTTTGACAGCATCATGGTTCATACTCCTTGTCAGTTGAGCGTTGCTCCAGTCAACAAGGGGCCCCATGTCCTCCATGCTGATGAACTGCTTCATCCTCTCCCAATCAGCCCAGACATCCTCCACGATGAGGGGCTCACCTTGCTGAGTTTGGATTGGAGGGTCAGTGGATGCTTGGGCGGCAGGCGGAGGCATACCTGTACCAGCCCTGGTGGCTGACCAGATGTCTTGGCAGCAATTGGAGCCTGAGCTGCAGCAGGAGTACTGACCACCAGAGGGCCCTTGTCGGAGGATGGCTTGACGGCCTTTCCTCCAAAGCTGGGCCAGTGGCGCTTGCTGGGCCTCTCCCCAGTTGCCTTTGCCTTTTCCATCTCTTCAAACTTCTTCTTCGCGGAAGACCCCACGCTCCTCTTGTCAAAGCTCATGTTCGAATCCTGTCCTGCAAAACAGATAAAACAAGAGTTAGTGCACTTGCGTCAGAAAGCAACCATAACAAACTCACCAGACTCACTCCTCTCAGTGCGAAGGGCTTCGATGGAAGGGTCTGGACCTAAAAGATAGGCTGCCAAGCTCTCACCAGCTACAAGGGGTGCCTAGTTCTTGACTGGGTGCTCCCTCACCCTCGACAAACGGCTTTCTCTCGAATCGTCCTCCAGCACAGGAAGGCGTGCTAAGCAAAAGAAAAATGAGCAATGGTCAGACCACTATCTTAAGATGGGATCAAGCATAAAAGCACAAAAACCGCTTACCCTTCCTACCTGGTCTGCCCCATTGCCTCGGAACACAAGGGGTCTGGTCGGTCACATCCTCCCAGTGGGTGATCTCCATATCCTCGCCATAGACAAAGAAAAATTTTTCCTTCCAGCGTTTGTGGGAGACCGGGAGGTTGGTTATCAGAGCCTGCTGACCATCTCGAGCTGAGAACTAATACCAGCCCGAGCCCTCGCTCTCCGTTATCTTATAGCAGGAAAAGAATCTTTTGGGGTTAGGATTTCATCCTTGTCTGTAGCAGCCTGCTACAGGGCAACACAACCTACAAGAATACACCACGAATTGGGCATGAGCTGACCTAGGGCTAGCCTAGCCTGGCTCAGGACTCCTTTGATAGGAGGAGCAATGGGAAACCTTAGTCCCCCAGACAACGCACTCTCGTACACTGTGATCTCACCAGGGTGGGGGAAGCACACTCTGTCCTCACTCTCCAGCACTCTATAACTCATGGAGGCCGGGAATTGGTAGGCGGACCAGAGTTTTCTCACTTTTGCCCCATCTAAGATGGAAGCAAAGTGTCGAGCCTCGTACCTACACTCTGGAGCAGCAGGTGACCCAGCCCCGTCCACGGCCACAGCCACGGGGGCACTCTCAAAGGCATCCAAGATGGCCAAAGGGCTCCTTGCCCTCCTTGGCCTCACTTCCTGGGTGGCATCCCCAATGTTGTCCCCAAAATAGCTCGCAGAGGCACTCGAAGCCTCATCTGGCCTAACCCTATCCAGATCCATCGAGGCAGTGCGCTCAGAACCTAATGATAGTGTAATTGGGTTCATGGTCCTAGGGTTCTTTATTTCACGCAAGGTTACAAAGGCAGACTTAGAGGCCTCTAAGACACCCCAATATACAGACTCGAAAAATGAAGGGTTACCTATGAACCCTAGGGGATAAGAAGTCTTGATTCTCCACTCGTAGTACCAGATGGCCTTTTGAAGAAGCCAAAACATGTACTGAGTACGATTCAAGTACCTTGATGAAGAGGAAAATAGCAAAGGAGTCTCGAGTTCGCTTTGAGCGGCCAACAATGGCGCAAAAGAAAGGTCTTGAGTTCGCTTGAAGCGACCAACGATGGCGAAAGAGAAAGGGAAGAAAACGAGAGAAATTGCTCGCCAGATAATTTGAAAGATACACGCAAAACGGGCCCTTTGGTGAACCCCCGAGGTTTTATAAGTTTTCTCTTTTCGAAATCAACGGCGTGGATCAGCCCAAGGTTCTCAGATCGTACGGTCAATATTTGTAGTGTCCAATCAGTATACGAGGCCAACCCCGCGAAGCCACGTGGCGGGGAGGCCAATGGCCGCGTCGATTCACCTGGCATAGTAATCATGACGGTTCTGCTGCGCTATAAATGCGCCTGTTCGACGGCGTCCGGCGACTCTTCGAAACTCCCATAGGCTGATCTTTGAAATTCCTATAGGCTGACTTGGGCTGCCAAGGGAATTGGGGGCATCTAATAATGCAAATAATACAAGTACAGCTGGTCAGCCTCCTTTATGGACAGACCAGACCAGCTTGGCTCATGTCTCCAGACCAAGCCTTCCCTTCCCCTCCTAGGTCAAGTCTGTTAGCAGGCAAAGTGGCAGAGCTCTAGCGATACACTAGACGCCGCCATAAAGATACTCCGAGATTCTCGCATGGTGATTAGCCCCCACGATCCCATGATTGGAACGGTTCTCCCACGAGCGGGGGCATGGTCCGTGGAGCCTAAAATCAAGGCACGATACATCCCCACGAGGTGGGAGGCATAACTGGGGGTACGATTGGCTAACCCATGAAGGTGCCCATGATTCAAGCTAACACTCCTATAAAAAGGACAGTCATCACCTCCAAGAAGGTATAATTTTACACTACCCTAAAGACTGTCATTCCTCCCATATTTCTCTGGCCTAACTTTAGCATCAGAGTGTCTTTGATAGGCATCACACCGGTGTTCCAGGTAAGAGGATTCACTGCCTCAGCAAACTGCACTAGGAATTGAGAAAGACGTATAAATCCATTGCATCATCCTATAATGGCGAGAATTTAAATTAAAAAGAGGCACTATAAGCCTATTTAAAACAGGGTAGTGGGTTTTGCTCAGAGAATGGGGTGGGCCACAGTAGTAGCAGCAGAATTACGGGCAGCTTGGCAAGGGCTTTGGCTAGCCTGGGATCGTCGGCTCAAAATCGTCATCTTGGAAGTAGATTCGCTAGAAGCTTTCAACTTAATTATTCGTCTAGATGACAACCACCCGAGCCATAACCTAGTGCTCAGAATTCGTGAGTTGGTCGGAGGGAATTGTAATTGTGGGATGCAGCATGTCATGCGAGAGGCAAATGAGTATGCGGATCAGTTGACAACGGAAGAGCTAGCTACCGAGTCACATGGGGTTAGCAATTTTGGAAGACCCGCCGCGTTGGCCTCAACCTTTTTTCGTTTTTTGACACCTCTGGGTGGGGTTGTATCCGGTCTCTCTAGTTTGTTCTTTTATTGGCTTCGGCCACAGAAATGAAAGATGTGACTTAATTAATCTGAGCCTTTTATTCACTTCATTTATGAGATATCATAATGGTGTTAAATGGAATGGAACTCGCGATTGAAAGGATCCAGATCCTTGTGTAAGCACTGTAAGGAACTTTTTTTTAACTTTTATTTATTTATTTTTTGTTTGCAACCGAACTTTTTTTTAACTCAATCCCATATTATTTGTGTTGAGTCCCTTTGATTGATTGATTGGGCAGATCTATCTTTTGGAGCTAGCTAGCATGGATGGTGGTGGCCATGGGCTGGCATCCAGTAATCGAAGGCACCGATTGATGACCTATGTACTACCACTAGGATATAGGTCCCCTAACACTAGCTATGAGATGCCTTCAGCTTGATTTAGTTCAAGATAAAAAATTTTAAAATTTTGTAAGAATTAAGGTAAATTTTTTTAAATTTTAATGAGTTAATATAATATATTTGCTCGTAAATACCTAAAAAAATTAAAGAAAGTATAAAAAAATTTAAAAGTTTTTGAAAGGTCGTGGCTGCTTTCAGTTTGCTAAGGCCTATATTGCCATCGATCACTAGTGTTAGCCCATCTTCAACACTATACATACTCCTTCTTTGTTAATAATACATGCTCGTATTGGTCAGCATATTATTTTTGTTATTGACATAGTACGTACTTATACTGGTGCGTCTCGACTTATTGCTTCAAATTTATCGTTATAAATATCATACATTTATAAAATGTGATATATACAATATAACATTACTCATATCAAATATTTTTTTATTGCTAAACCATTTTAATGTTAATAATAAACAAATTTGATAAATAATGTAATATTATTTATAATAGGTATTATTTATAAATAAAAAAATTTGAGAATACACTTATAGCAAACTAAAATCAAGTAATTTGAAACTAGCAACAAAAAATAGGAAACTAAATAATAGTTTGCTGGTGTATATATATTATGTAATAGTGAGAGTGTGAGTGTGTGAGAGACAGAGAGAGTGACTCTGTGTAAGAGAGTGAGTGTATGTGTAACAGACAACAAAAAGCATTGGTAGCCTTTGTAGTCTATACACCTACTCGCTTAGCCTTCTGAGTTCAATCTAGTGCAGAACCCGAATGGTGACCACCGTAGCCATAATTGGACCGTTCGGATCCGTGGCCTTTTGGATAAAAACTGGAACGTTTCAGTGCAGCATGTGAGGAGAGAAGCTAACAGTTGTGCAGATCATCTAGCTGGGCAAGTCGGCAGAGTAGCGATCAGCTTATGAAGCTCGAGCAACTCCCTTTTGTCTCTTGCGCCTTTGCTGCCTATTGACGCCCCTAATTGGTAGGTATAGGAATAGTTTGCAATTTTGCTCTTTGTTTGGCTTCCGCCTCCTATGTATAGAAAAAAAAAGCCTTATGAGTTCTGACAGTTATTGACAACTGTTAAATGCTCCGTAGCTCTAATTTGAAAATTTTGGACGTTGCATCGTTCTGCGGGATAGTCAGAAAAAAGGCAAGAAATGTCAAAAAATGCCGACAAATTAATCGGTATGTACCGGTTGACACGGAATGATTTTGGTGACTGATGGAGATTGATCTTGGTCGGATATCTTATTTGACCGTAATCTTGTTTGAATACTCTCTCTCATTAATTTTATAACGGTCAGAAACTTTTTCTCCCATAACCATATAATTTTTTGGGTCACATGGAGTGAGTAATTCAGTAGCTAGGCCTTACTCATTCTATGTGACTCAAAGGGTTATATAATGGTAGGGGAGAAAGTCTCCGATCGATGTCAAATCAATGAGAGAGAGTATCCAAATAAGATTACGGCCAAACGACCAGAACCAATCCCTATCAGTAACTATAACTACTACAGAGGAGAGATGTAGACATTCTTACGAATCCCCTTTTTCAGATAGCATTCATACAATGATTTTGGTAGCATTTGACAGGATTCCTCAAAAGTTCTTTATGACTATGAATGTACTTTCAAATAAATTTTTGTTATTTGATAGAGCAAAATGAAAGACCTTCCCCAAAAGTTACGGGCTTTCACAGCCCGTTTAAGAGAAGAGGTGGCTTTTGAAATAGCTTCAAAATAGACTTAATCCACCTCTTAAATGAAACTTTTAAGTTCTCCATGCTAACCTTGTTTTTTATTTTGTTTTTGTTATGAAACTACCTACAATGCCCTCTTATGTCATGACATCTACAAACCTCAACCTCTAAACACATAATTCACTTAAGAAAGGCGTCTCAATTTGACTACGAGCAAATGTTCCGCAATCATTCAACATATATGCCATCTCCAGTTCTTCGGCTTTGTCGGAGTCATTTTCAATTATAAATTAATGAAAAATACTAGTTGCAGACGTAGCGGTCAATTAGGCAGCGCTTGATCATCATCACATTTACAATATTTAGGACTTAACTGATGTAGCGATAATCAAGCGTCGCTTGACCGACCGCGTTTACAATATTTAGGACTTAACTGATGTAGCGATAATCAAGCGTCGTTTGACCGACCGCGGCATCTACAACTAGCGATTCTCTAAATTGATTGCTTCAAGCTACGATGTCATGAGGAGACATCCATTTATCAAATATATTTTTTTCTATATACACATATATTTATGTACGCATGCATATTTTATGTATCACTCACATTAGTAATTTTGTATACACATGTACACAAGTATAAATGGTGTAGATTGTTTTTGTTTTATATCTGGGTAAATATGAAATTTCATATCCAATTTTTTTGAAGCACATTTTTCAGAAAAGTAGCGTAATATTATCAATTGAAAACTTGGAAGCTACTTGTCATCTTTATAATGCATGTTGCCATCAAACATATATTTACACAGTAAAAGCACTTCTTTGTTATAAAATTAAAAATGTAAAGCAGATAAATATAACTCAACACAAGATATAATAAAATTAGTTTTTCGAGAACCATCAAATATTTCTCAAATAAATTCTTGTGGAACTATTAAGAGTTGATCTTCTTGATCACTCAAGACTTCATTATATTAAAAGAAGAATTATAAATACAATTGTCACGCCCGCTCCTAATCAAGCTTCATTAACGTTGTCTTAGGACGAACGTGATCGCACAGGTCACCTATCTGTAAGCGAAATCTCAACATAATTTCAAAGATAGAAATCTTATAGAAATATATAATATTATATTAAATAAATAATATCTATCTCAAAATCCTCCAACATACATCATTAAGAGAACTCTTAATGCACACTTATGAATATTACAAAACCACAAAATAAACAAACTCCAACAAGACTTTAATATAATATACATGACTAATAACTCAACTAAAGAGTTTCTCGAAACTCTCTAACTTAACACCAACATTAACACCAACAGTGGACTAAACATCTTCCATTTTCCTGCAAAACATTATGTGTGGGTGTGAGCTATATATCAACGTGCTCACAAGATAATCAAATTCATAAAGAAGGAATGATAAACATCTGTTGAATTAATCATCAATAGATATTACACCATCAACAATAAACGGAATGCCTCTTGTGATACAATGTATGATACACTATATATGTGCGCGCTATTTTGATAACATTGGCCCAATTTATTGATGGCTTGTTATCAAGGATATCCCACATCGACACCTTTTAGGTTAACCCCACATCGACTAAATCTTAGGTTAGCCCAACATTGACTAAACCTCCTTCGTGCAATGCAAGATATCACACAAAATGTATTGTATGTAAATGCCATCGCATAATCTAACAATCACCACCAATGTAGACAATAAAACATTTAAAGCATTATGAATAAGATCATCTTATATTCTCACCTAATACCGCTTACTCTCAAATTGAGCTACTCTTTCAGTTGAACTGGAATAGTATGAGCCGCTTCCAAACCTACCAAATACCACCACATCAAACATGATGAAATAGATGTTATAATTTATAACCAATGCATAATTTTAGCTTATACTTTCTAAATATATGATTGAGAACATTCATGATGCATTAGAACTCAATAGGATGTTAAACCCTTTACCAATGCAACCAAAGATAAGAAATCACTTTCACCAAAACTTAAAATAATGCAATAGGTTAATCTCATTTGAAAATAGGTTTAGAGACCTTTAGATTGATAGGTTATGCATCAAAAATACATTTTAGATGAAGGAGTTATGTCCAATGAAAGTTGGACTAAAATGCTAAAAAACTGGGCTGTTGATAGAAATTTTAGGTCATCTTTAAACTACTATACCTCTCAATCTACAAAGAATTAGAGTACTCACTTTATATCAATAGAAAGCCCCATAAGCTAGTTTTCACCGCTTCAAACGGCGCGTCATTTTAAGTTTTCTAGAGAAAGTTATGACCATTTTACTAAAGTGTGTCAAGTCTGCCAGTCACAGGTGTTGACACCTCAATCTCATGTGTTGACACCATGAGATAGTGAGTCAAATTTTTGTTCAATGTGTTGAATGTTGGGGACTGCAGAATTTCTCACAGTTTGGCTATAGTGTATACGCATACTACTAAAAATTCTGATCTGATTAGCATAGCCTAATATACGTGATTAGAATCATACCTTCAAGATCTCTCTGGTTTGATCCCGAATAACAAGAATCAGCACTAAGCGCGAAGCAATCGCTCGAACTCAACCTTCGGACTTCTACTGTATTCCTCGTACACGCCTTGCTCTACAGAGAGTGGGCTCGCCGCTGCTAGGATTTCTCTTCCTCACAAAAACGTGTATCTCTTAATTATGTGCAGAGTGTCACCCTAGCAGCTCTTAGAGCGCATATATATATAGGCTACAATAGGAACCATAGGATTAGTATAACTAGGGCTTCCTACGCAAATAAGGCCTCCTAATCCAACCAGGATTAATCCTTATTTACGTAAATTATAATTTATACCACTAACAAATTAAAATTGCACTCCCTGTTATACTAGAAATTATATTTCGAGTTCCATATTATTAAATGCCGATTTGTCTCCCCAAGTTAAGATTACAGATACTCGTCTATTAAATTAAATTACTGACAATTAAATTTAATAAACTTATTTAATTCCTTGAGACCTTCCACTTAACTTATTTGATATGTCGGATTCACAATCCACCTGCAGTGTTTGACATAATCAAAATTTATAAGCTTCCTCAAGGGAGTATCATCAATCCCTAAACGGAGACGTGGATTCCATCAATAATAAATATTCACCATACACATAATGTTATTGTCCAACTCACTAAGTTTATTGACCCACAAAGAATCTCACTCTTCTGCGAATCAAAACAATAAATACTACATGCATGTTTCTATTTATTATATTAGGATTAAGAGCATAAGTACTCATAATAATCATAAGATATTAATTGTTTTATATAGTCAGTATAAAAACAATTACCTCAATACGGTCCTGTTCAATACACACAAAGTGTACTAATGCAAGGAGTTGGAACTATATCGTTCTCCATAGTCAAGACATACCTATTAAAACCTTGTACTACAGTCCTACTGATGGTGTGTCCATTTCCATCTAAAACTGTGAACGACAAACTTATATTCCATAAGAACCGATGATCTGATCTTCCGTGTGTAAGTCGTACTCTACACACTAAATCATCTACTATATAGAATAAGAGACACACATGCATAATCATTAAATAAATAATACAATACAAACATTTCTCACACAGATTCTCATTAAAATGGAATAACCAATTTATTAATAAATACTAAAGCCATTACACAAAGCATGTCTTTTAGTATAAATTCCTAACAATACCTTTGCACCAGGTGTCAACACCTTGGAATAGAGACCAAAATTTTATAGCAAAATGCTTCTTGTGTCAACTCCTAAGGTCCGAGGTCGACCCCCCACACACTTTGGCTTGAAAATGAACTTCTCAAACATAGTTTTTAAGCACTCATCACCATTCCAACACCACAACAAGTATCCCAAAGGTTCAAAATGAAACTCTAAGACTATAAACAAGTTCTCAAACATCCAAAAACATGCACAACATGACAAATTCAAGGTTTCCTCCTTGAAACCCTAATCACCCTCCTCCTTTCCACTTCCATTCAACCTCCATGGCATGAAATGGCATGCTATCATATAACAATAGATAAAAATACAATGGAACAAGCATCAATATATAGTTCTCACCTCAAGGAATAAACACAAAAACTTCTTCTCTTGAATTCTTCTTCCTCCTCTTCTTTTCTCTCTTTTTCTTTCTCTCCCAACATTCGTAGAACCAAGCTCCTCTCCCTCTTGCCTTGCAAGACACTTGCAAGACACAAAATAGTTACAATGTGTATCTATTATCCACACATGTCACACACACACACTTGCTAGCAAAATTAGTAAAACACACACCTCTCACATATGAAGCACACACCTAGGTGTCTTAGGATTAAACCCCCACCTAGCACCTCCTTGCTTCCTTAATCCACATAATTAACATAAGCTAAACATGAAAATTAATTAAACTAATTAATCATGGATTAAGCTCACTAATCATGCTTTAAAATATGATAATCTCCCAAATGCAAGTCTTCATTAAACCATGCCAATAAAGCATCTTGATTGAGGATGATGATGCACTGTTAGCATGATATTAAGCTAAGTATGATGCTAAGTAAGTTAGGGTTTCACAATAACTGTATCTTTCAATATTTGTCCAGAGCCTTTGCTTTGTCTCTCTTTTCTTTTCTTCTCTCATCTGTTTTATTTTCTCTCTTCTTCTATTTTTCGTGTCTCTCTTCTATTCTAAGCTCTCTTTATATAGAAGATAAATGTTGAAAAAAGCCAAAACATTTGGCTACAATTGTGGTATGAATGACATCAACCATGATGTTATGGGTTATCCACAATAATTCATAACACTCCCCATTGAATGACCACCACACAAGAAATGCCTCATTAAAATTTGGCTAGGAAAAACTCAATGAAAAAAAATTCTTAATGAAGGAAAAAGAGTACAATATTATTATGTAATATAAAATAGTGTGGGTGCATTAAAACTGTTTTGTTAAAACCTTGCTAAGAAAAACCCTATAAGACAAAAATCGTTGGAGAAGGAAAAAGAATACAATATATGACTCTCCCTCATAAATACGTCCGGTAAGAAATTAATAGCTTTAATTGTTCAGCATGACAAATTTATGAAATGACGCATGCCAATCTTGCATACTAGTTTCTCAAATGCCGTAGTAAGTAGTGTATAATTATCCTTCAACGTACGTTGGATATTAATATCACTACTTTTCTGCATATAAAGGCATTTTGATGAAATATGATTGGTTTTGTGACATTTGATCAAAGATAGTCAGCAACTTTCTTAAATATGTTGGATTATAGAACTCATCCAAATGCACTCTTAACCTGCTTCATAAGTATTTCAAAGCAAGTATTTGAAGAAGTTGTTGTTAATATTTGCTCCAAAATATAGCAGTCTTATCATCAGCAAACAAATACACTGTGTGACAGAACTTTATGTGGATAAGAAAGATAGCTAACATCTACATAGCCAACTAACTTTGGTAGTGACTCTTTTGCATAGAATAAGTCCATATTTGTTGTTCTTCGAAGATAACACGATATATGCTTTACTCCATTTTATTGCCTTGGAGTTGGTGCAGAACTATATCTTATCAGTAGGTTGACAAAAAAATGTAACATCAGGTCTTGTGCATTTTACAAAATACATAAAAACTCCAATAGCACTATGATATGGTACTTTAGGACTAAGAATTTCTTCACCATCTTCTTGAAGATGAAATTGACATTTTCTATGTATCAAGTGATCAGATAACCATTAGAGAATTCCATGGATGAGCTTTATCAATATAAATTTTTTTTGTATATGTGAACTGATGAATATAAATTCTTTCTGATAAATGCTCAATTTACATGACAAGACAATAATTTGTTCTCCCAAAATATTTAATTTCAAAGTTATTCTTTAAATAATTAGTAGCTTTTGTAATCTTTTCAGTAGTATTAATAATATTCAAAAGTATCAACAAATATTACAATAATAATAAATTCTAATTCTAATAAAAATACATGGACAAATTGTATTGTTCATATATCATTATTTCAATAGATATTTATTGGAATAATTGTACCATCTGCATTTAGATTGGTTTAACTCATACAAATATCTTTGAAGCTTAATAGAATATAACATTTGAGGTTTTAAAATATTTGTTTCAAGCATTTTTAAATTCTTCAAAAATTTTATATATATATCATTTCTTAATCGATTATATGAATAGGCTGTTATACATTCATTAGATGCATATCTAGTCCTTCTGAGACTGTTAAACTAATTAATAATATGAAGTAATTACATCCTTATAGGATAGAATTTTTCATTATAGTCAATATTATGTCTACGAGAAACCTGTTGTTACGAGTCGTGCTTTATATCACACTATTTCATTTTCTCATTTCGCAAATACTCATTTGTATCAAACCGATTTTACATTTTTGGGTGACTGGACTACTAGTCTGAACACTTTACATCTTTTGGCATTTAGACTACAAGTCCGACATCTGCTGGTATTTGGACTACAGATATGATATTTTCATCTTCTAGTGTTTGGACTACAGATCTGACATCTTCTGGTGTTTGAACTACAAGTTATAATACTTTATATAATGCTAATGAGTTTAATTCTAACTCAGTAGTTTCTTTTCATTTTTTATCGATCATATTAACATCGACATGTGTTGACTGTCTGTGGTTCAATCTTTTCATTACTT
>CM065399.1:422500-457500 GCA_033060915.1 Euryodendron excelsum | reverse complement strand
ATTCACAATACACGTAATGTTATTATCTAACTCACTGAGTTTATTGACCCATAAATAATCTCACTCTTCTATGAATCAAAATAATAAATATTACATGCACGTATTTATTTATTATATTAGGATTAAGAGTATACGCACTCATAATAATCATTAGATATTAATTATTTTATATAGTCAGTATAAAAACAATTACTTCAATACGGTCTTATTCAATACACACAAAGTGTACTAGTGTAAGGAGTTGGAACTGTATTGTTCCCCATAGTCAAGACAAACCAATTAAAACTTTGTGCTACAGTCCTACTGATGGTGTGTCTATTTTCATCCAACACTGTGAATGATAATCTTATATTCCATAAGAACCAATAATCTGATTTTCCGTGTGTAAGTTGTACTCTACACATCAAATCATCTACTATATAGAATAAAAGACACACATGTATAATTGTAAGCACCCCATTTTGGCTCGCTCAGCAATCTCCGGCCTGACCGAACTCCCTTTCAAAACTCCGTAAGCACATTCAAGCCCAAATCAACTTTCAAACCCCTATCCAATCAGTCAACCACTTCTCAAGCTCACTGGGGCCAATAGAGGCCTAATAACCAAACCTGCCCCTTTGGCCTCCAGGCACATTTTGGAAAAGTTCAAAATCCCTCAAAATGGTAATTTCATCCTTCCAAAGTGCCATTAAGCATTTAGATATACTTCGCGCGCCTTCCCGTCCAATTCCGGTCCCATTCAAGCTAACTCCGGTCAAATTGACCGTTTTGCCCCTGAACGCCATGGCTTTGCACACATCCCACCGAACAGTAAAAGAATCTCCAAGGATCATCCCCAAATGACCCGGCATGCTTAACATAGCACTCCGATCCATTCCTGACCATTTTCAACCAAACTCGGCCAAAATGACCATTTTGCCTCTAATAACCCGAACGCACCCCAAAACAACACCGGTCCTAGGTTACTGAATGGCGGATCTCGTTGTACACCCCTGTTTAACCTAAGGAAGACCTTACGACACTAAACACCCTCGACTCAACAAAAGTTCCCCAAAGTGTCTCGCAAACGCTCCGCTAAAATTGTCTTTTCTCCTAATTCCCTGGTTATAACGCACTGTCAAATAACTTGAGAAATGTGTAAACCAAGGAATTACTGAAAGCTCGTTCATGGGTCTTTCCATCGATACGGCTTGATCAGATAGATCGCTTCCCAAAGCTCCTCATCGCTTGGCTTGAAAACTACTACTTTCGGCAACCCCTGGAGCGTCTCACAGACGCTCTGCCAAGGTTAACTTTTTCTCCAATTCCCTGATTGAAACGCACCGTCAAATGACTTGAAAATGTGTAAATTAGGGAATTCCCGAAAATATTTCCAGAGTACTTTACATCAGTACGGATCGATCGGAAAGGTCGCTTCCCGAAGGCCCCGATCATGCGACACAAAAAGAGCTACTTTCAAACCCACGCGGAGCGTATCACAGTTGCTCCGCAGAGATGCCATTTTTTACGCACTTCCCGAGACGATATCTCATACTTTTGAACACCATTTGCACTTTTCGAAAACACGAAGTTCACAAGAAACCATAGGAGAACACCATGGGTGCAACTGATTCCTCTGAAACCTTTCCGGTTGGCTCAATTATCGAGATAAAGTTTAAACAAACAACCCCGATGACGGAGCGTATGCTACATGTGCCGAGATTTTGATCAAATCGACCAAAGTTCGATCAACCGTTAGGATTTAGCCATTACAATGGGTGTTACGTGGTATTCTGCCAATGGAATAGTACCGGCGCATGTCCTACATACGCTAGTGTCCAAAAATTTGCCTATAAATACAGGTCTCCCCCCTTGCATATGGGAGAACAGAAAATTAATGTGAAGCTCTACTGAAACTGCTCCAGAATCTCGAATTTCTATATACATCTCACTCCTCCAATACTTAGGCTAGATTCCACCTCCCCTTAGCCCATAAACTTTACCTACATAGCCCTATACACCATTAAACTGCTCCTTCCAGCCCCTTAAGCCTACGTGAAGCCATCCAAGTTCAAGTCTAGACATCCATAGACGATTACAACTGTATTGAAGGCAAAATGTGGTATTTCTTTTACATTTTTATCTTCCCCCACTCTTCTCTTCTCCCTCCTAGCCTACTTAGGCTATTCTCTATTTTAATCCCCATCTTCAACCCCCCCCCTTTCTTGCATGCTTGAAGCCAAAAAGGCTCTTAGTTCATGCCTAAAGGAAACCTAGTGGGAGCCACTGTGTAGAGGGATCTCTCACTAGCCTACTTTAAGATGGTATGTCCTAGGAGCCCCTTGATTATATGGTGTAGCCTAAAGCTTTATATGTATTTATGACCCCCTTTGCATTTTGCTATCTTGATTATGTCTTCTGTACTTGGCTTTATTTTCATGTTTATAACTATGTTCTACAAAACTTGCATTATTCTTATTTCCATGCTATTTTCAACCTCCATACTCCTTTCAAAGGGTTCTAAGAGTTGGTCCCTTGAGGTTTAGGATGATACCCTAGGAAATTATACCTTAGAAAATCCCTCATTAACCCCTAACTCACACTTTTGCATCATTGCATTTCAACTTACATAAAAGTTATTTTCAAACTCTCTAATTTCTAAGGTTTCCATTCTCTCAAGTTTAGTAGTTAAAATGGCCTCATGGAACCTTCTCTTGAATAGTCTCCTTTTTATATTGGCCATATGAGCCCTTAAATTGCTAGAATAGTTCCCTTCCCTTTTTTTTGCATGAAAAATGATTTTCTAACTCTTTGATCCTTAAGGTTGTTATCCTCTCAAGTTTAGTGGTTTGAATGGCCCATGGAGCCTTCTCTTGAGTGATTTCTCTTTAATATTGGTCATAGGAACCCTAACTTGTTAGAATAATTCCTTTTGAAAATCGTTCTCAAAATCCTTTTCCCAAAAAATGGTTTTCAAAAAAATTCATTATCTCTATCTTTACATTAACAATGGTTTTTCAAAAGTTATCATCACCATGTTGATTCTTGAACCCCATACTCTTGTCAAGATAATGGTTATAATGGTCATAAGGAAACCTTCTTTGGAATGATTTTCAAGCACTAACCACATAAACCATACTTTTGGCTAGAGTCAAATTTTTATGGAAATGATCTTCAAAAAGGTTGTCTACCAAATCCTTTGCATAACATGACTTGTTTTTCAAAACCCTTTTCTAAATGCATTAAACCACATTTCAAAATCATCTTCCAATTCAACCTTAGGTTAACTTAATCCTAGTTATCCAACCCTAGGTTAACTTGACCCTAGTTGACCAACCCTAGGTTAACTTGATCTTAGTTATCTAACCCTAGGTTAACTTGACCCTAGTTGTCCAACCCTAGAATGACCTTAACCCAAGCTAGTTAACCCTAGGTCTCCTTAACCTTAGGTTAACCTAACCCAAGTTAGTTGACCTTAGGTCACCCCTAACCCTAGGCCAACTCAATCTAGGTTAGTATGCTTCAAGGTTCTAACTCATGGACCCCTTTTAAATCATCTTTCTATTTAAAACTATTTCCATTCCCTACTTTTTAAAAACCTCCTACTCTCTTGAGATTTCAAAAACCAACTCCATAACCTTTTCAAATATTCCTACACTTTATCTTCAAAGCGTTCCCAAAAATGTTTTCAAGAACTCACAACCCTAAGGTGTCCCTACCCTTCTCATGGTTAGGGGTTCCAAGAGAAGGTGATATATCAAGAACAACCTCCAAGGTTGTCCATATTAGAATTCCAAAGTCCTAGGCATATTTAAAAACCATTTTTGAAAACTTTTTAACATTCTCTAATCTTACCTCCTAAGTTTCCAAACAAAACTTTAAGACATTTTCAAAACTCTCTTGAGTTACCTCAAATCATTTCCAAAACTCCCTTGAGTTATTCTAAAAACATTTCAAAACCCCTTTCAAAAGATCCAAAGTTCTATTTAAAAACACTCCACTAGCCGATTTCAAATCAAAACTCCTAAGTTCTCTTTTTTCAAAGACCTTAAAGTGTCTTCGCATCATCCCAAAGACCTCAAAGTGCCTTCAAAACTTTCCAAAGGCCCTAATGCTCCTATTTCCATTGGGCTCTTGCTCGAACTACGAATGACCTGATTCTCACCGAATGAGATACGTAGGCAACCTAAAATGGTGCGGTCATGACTTCCTTTTCAACTCCAATCCCTTTTTCAAAAGTTTCTATTAATTCAAAGTCTCTATCTCAAACCCCTTTAAACTCTCATGTTTTCAAACTTCTTCTCAAAAACTTGCATCATGCGTCATTCATCCGAAAAGTGATGACTAAACCCCTTTTTTAAAATTCTGAAGTGGATATTAAGTAAACAATGGTAACTAGTTATTCTAGTGAGTGAACAAAAGAGTGATTAGATATGTAGGTACCGAAAGGGCGGGGTAAGGTAATGATCTTAGGATATCTTCCCTACACGTAATCAACCCCCAAACCATAGATTTCTTTTTTTGAAAGACCAAAATGGAATTATTTTTTAAAAGGGCTTAAATATTTCCAAAGGTTGCCAAACAACCTATTTTCTTAAAAACCCTCCATTGAGGGAGTTTTCAAAATCTTTTCCAAAAATCCTAAGTTTAATCTTTGGAGTAATACTTAGTTTTAGGTACCCTAACTCACCTTAATTAAGGTAGGTGGTGACTCCTATTTTTCTAAAAAGCCCTTAATCAAACCAATTTTAAGTTCAAACCCAGTCGCACTCGTCCTTCTAGGAGGATGAGTTCTAATGACAGAGTTCCATGCTTTTGTCTCCGAGCTGAAAGGACCTTGGACCCAAAAACCGAGGCGCGACAATAATCATTAAATAAATAACACAATGCAAACATTGCTCACACAGATTCTCATTAAAATGGAATAACTAATTTATTAATAAATACTAAAGCCATTACACAAAGTATGTCCTTTAGTATAAATCCCTAACAATTTGAAAACCATTTTGGAAAATAATGTTTGTTTTGGAAACTTAAAAGAATTTTGAAAAATGGATAAAACTGGACGAGGTAACCAGAGATTATGGGTTCGTGAAGGGTGAAGGGATAGTACAATGGCCTAACCCTCTAAGGGATCTCCAGTGGAGTCGTCAACTATCGTGCCCCGATTTTTAACCGAGTCCTTTCGACTTAGAAAAAAGCACGGAACTCTGTCATTAGAACTCATCCTCCTAGAAAGACGAGTACGACTAGGTTTAAACTTGAAATTAGTTTGATTAGGGGCCTTTTAGAAAAATTTTGGAGTCGCCACCTAATATAGTTAAAGATATGTTAGGTCACTTAAAACTAAGTGTAATCTGAAGACTTAGGTTTTTTTAAAAGGTTTTGAAAATATCCTTCTTGAGAAGGCTTTTTAGAAAAAGGGTTTTTAGCAACCTTTTGAAAATGTTTGTAAAGCCATTTTAAAAGCGTGACTACGATTTTGGTCTTCGAAATAGAGATTTATGGTCTGGGGGTTGGTTACGTGTAGGGAAGATATCCTAAGATCATCACCCTACTCCGCCCTTTCAGTACCTACATGTGTAATCACCCTTAATTCATTCACTTGAATAACCGGTTACTATTATCCACTTTAGAATTGTGAAAATGGGGTTTGGTCATCACTTTTTCGATGAATGATGCATGATGCAAGTTTTGAAAAAAAATGTTTGAAAATAGAAAGTTTTGAAGTGATTTGAAATAGAAGTCTTGAATTGATAGAGGATTTTGAAAAGAGAACTTGGGTTGAAATAGGGGTTATGACCGCACCGTTTTAGGTTGCCTACATATCTCATTTTGCGAGAATCAAGTCACTCGTAGTTCGGGTAAGGGCCCAATAGAAAAGAGGCACATTGAGGCCATTGAAAAGTTTTGAAGACACTTTGTGATTTTTGGAAAGATTTGAAGACACTTTGTGGTCTTTGAAAATGGGACTTGAGAATTTTGATTTGAAATCGAATGTTGGAGTGCTTTTGGAGTAGAACTTGAAGGTTTTTGATAGTGCTCTTGAAATGGGATTTTGAAGTGTTTTGAAATGTTTTTAACATAACTCAAGAGAGTTTTGAAAGTTTTGTAAGCTTAGTTATGGACTTGAAAATTGGATTTGGACTCACAAGAGCTCTTATGAACTTGTTTTGAAATAATTTTTGAAAATATTTTTTTTTTAAAAAAAAGGGGCTAGAGACTTCCCTTAGGTTTTTATAACTTTAGAATTATAGAACCCTACTTGATATATTACATCCCTTGATCAACCTCACCCATGTAAGACATAAGGTTACTTTAAGGATGTGACTTTTGAAAATCATCTTTGAAAGTTGCCTTTGAAACCACTTAGGATTTTAGAACCCTAATTTGGACAGCCTTGAAGGTTGTACTTGATGTGTCACTTTCCTTATAATCCCTTAACCATAAAGGATTGGAGACACTCTAGGGTTGTGAGTTCTTGAAAACATTTTTGGAGATAGTCTTTAGAAAATGTTACGTTTGTAACCATTTTAGTTGAGACAAGTTTAAGAGAACTTCTTGGAAACATTTTTGAAGATAGAGTGTGGGGATATTTAAAAAGATTTTGTAGTTGATTTTTAAAATCTCAAGAGAGTCAGATGCCTTTGAAAATGTGTCATGGACATAATTTTTGAAAGATTATTTGAAAAGGAGTCTTCGAATTTGAACCTTCAAGTTTACTAACCTAGGTTGGGTCGACCTAAGGTTGACTAACTTGGGTTAGATTAACCTAGAGTTGGGCATCTAGAGTTAGATCGGACTAGGGTTGGATTGGCCTAGGGTAAACTACCTCGGGTTAGGTTGACATGGGGTTAAGGTGATCGAGAGTTAACTAACTTGGGTTATGTTAACCTAGGGTTAGGGTGACCTAGGGTTAACTAACTTGGATTGGGTTAACTAAGGTTGAGGTGACCTAGGGTTAACTAACTAAGGTTAGATTAAGCTAGGGTTTGGATGACCTAGGGTTAACTAAGATTAGGTTAACCTAGAGTTTGGTTGACCTAGGGTCAATTTAACCTAGGGTTGAAAGAGGGTTTTAAACTAGGATTTGATTAACCTATGGTCAAGTTAACTTAAGGTTGAAAGATGGTTTTGAACTAGGGTTTGGACCTCATGGTTTTGGAATGATGGTTTTATGAATGAAATTTGAAAGTATGATTTGAAAACCATTTTATGAAAGCCACTCGAGTGAGTGTTTGGGTCCTATGGTTGATATTTGGAAACCACTCAAGAGAGGGTTGCTTTGGAACCATTTCACCCACAAACTCAAGAGAGCAAAACTTGTGAAAATCAGCATTGAACAGATAGTTTTGAAGACTTGAAAATTAAAAAGAATGACCTTTTGAAATTTGGCTTTGGGAAGGAGGTTTTAGAAAACCACTTTTAACAAGTTGAAGACTACTCTAAAGAATAAGGGTCCACATGGTTGATTTGAAGGAAATTACTTCAAAGAGGACTCCATGGGACCATTCCAACCTTAATATTCAAGAGAGCAAGACTTCTAAAATCAAGGTGAAAATGATGGTTTTAGGAAGGGATTTTTATGCAAGATGAAGAGAGTGCAATTTTGAAAACCCTTTTTGAAAAGAATTGTTTTGAAAACAATTTTAAAGAGAATAGAGCCAACTCCAATAAACTAGGATTCATATGCTCAAGATAATGGAGAGATCACTTAAGAGAGGGTTCCAATAGACCATTTCAACCACAAAATTCAAGAGGATAAAGCCCTTGAAAATCAACATAGAAAAAGAGGGTTTGGAAGCCATTCTAATGCAATTTTGAAAAGTAATAAAATGTAGGGTTGCAAAATGAAGTCAAAAGACTTGAAGAGGGTTTTCTAAGGTGTAGAAATTGAGGTTTGACCTAGGCTTCAACGAAACAACTTTAGGACCATTTTTAGGAAAATCTTTGAATATGGAGCTTGAGAATGCCATAGAAATAGAGATAACGAAAGCTTTGAAAAAATGCAAACAAAGCCAAGCATGCAAAACATGAACAAGATAATTATATGCAAAAGGGTCATGAAATTATACAAGGCTAGAGGCTTCACCACATAGCAAGGTGCTCTAAGGCCATACCATTTAAAAGTAGGTTTGTGAGAAATTCCCTACATGGTGGCTCTCACAAACTTTCCTTTAGGCATGAACTAAGAGCTTCCTTATTTCAAGCATGTAAGAAAGATGGGTAAAAGATGGGGATTAAAATAGGGAATAGCCTAAGTAGGATAGGAAGGAGAAAAGAGGAGTGAGGATTGTAAAAATATAAAAGGAATACTACCTTTTGCCTTCAAACACTTTCAAACCTCCATGGATGCCTTGACTTGAGCTTGAATAGCCTTGAAGGGGCTGGAATGAGGTCTTCTATGGCATTAAAGGCTATATAGGTGTAGTGCATGTGTTAGGGGGAAGTGGAATCTAGCCTAAGTGTTTGAAGTGTGGGATGTACATAGGAATTCGAGATTCTGGAGCAGTTTTAGCATAACTTCGCTATTAATTTCAATTCTAAAATATGCAAAAGGGGAGGCCTAAAATTTGTCCTAGCACACATGCTACATGCACAAGTACTGTTTTATTGGCGGAATGCCATGTGGCACTCATTATACTAGCTAAATCTTAAAGGTTAAGCGAAGTTTGATCGATCTAATCAAAATCTGGGTACAAATAACATACGCTCCGCTACCGAAAAAGTTTGTTTAAATTTTGCCTTAATAATTGTGCCAATGGGAAGGATTCGAGGAAATCGGTTACATTCACGATGTTATTCTAGTCCTTCTCATGAATTTTGATTTTTTGAAAAACTTGAAAGGTGTTTGAAAGAGTGAGATATTGTCTTGGAAGGTATGCACAAAAACACATTTTTGCATAGCGTCTGTGATACGCTCCGCGGGGGTTCAAAAGTAGCCGTTTGTGTGCCACATGATCGAGGCGTTCGAGAAGCGATCTCTCCGATTGGGCCATACCGATGGAAAGCGCTCTGGAAATACTTTAGAAAATTTTCTAATTTATGCATTTCTCAAGTCGTTTGATGGTGCTTTATAATAAGGGAATTAAAAAAAAAAGTCAATCTTGGTGGAGTGTCTATGAGACGCTTCAGGAGTTACTAAAAGTGGTAGTTTTCAAGCCACGCACTGAGGGGCTTCGGGAAGTGATCCATCCAATCGAGCCATATCGATGGAAAGACCTATGGACGAGCTTTCAAAAATTCTCCGGTTTACGCATTTCTCAAGTCATTTGATGGTGCGTTATAACCAAGGAATCTTAAGAAAAGACAACCCTGGCGGAACGTTTATGAAATGCTCCAGAGGGCTCTCATGGAGTCGGGAGTGTTTAGTGTCGTGAGGTTCACCTCGGGTTAAACAGGGGTGTATGATGGAACCCGCCGTTCGATACCCAAGGCTGGTGTAGTTTCAGGGCGCGTTTGGGCTGCTAGGGATAAAATGGTCATTTCAACCTAGATTGGTTAAGAAAGGTTGGAATGGGTTAGAGTGACATTTTAAGCATACCAGACTGTTCGAGGATGGTCTTGGAAGAGTTTTTCGCTGTCTGATGGGATTTGTATTGTGTTAGGGCATGCAGGGGCAAAACGGTCATTTTGGCCAGAATTAATCGGAATGGGACCAGAATTGGATAGGATGGTATGTTGAGTACGCCTAACTATTTAGGATCACTTTAGAAAGGTGAACTTACCGTCTTGAGAGATTTTGAACTTTCTCAAGATGTGCATGGAGGCGGGGTAGGTTTTGTTGTTTTTCACCGAGTTGGGCTAGCAGGTGTCGGTGTTGACCTAGGTGTTGGTTCCAGACCTCTTGGTCTTGGAAAGCTACCTATGAAGTATTGGTCCTTGAGACCGCCCGATCTTAGAAAGCTACCTGTAGGGTGGTGTTGGTTTATGAAAACGCCTGGTTTCAGAAAGTTACTTGTGAGGATGGTGTTGGTCTCCGAGAATGCCTAGTCTCAAAGAACTACGAAATGACGAACATTCTACATTGGCGGGTTAGCAAGCGCCAGAAGTGAACCGTCTGGAATTTGAGAAGGTGTTGGTCCCCAAGATCGTCCGATCTTGAGAAACTACCTGGATGGCGTTGGTTCCCGATACCGCTCAATATTGGAAAGCTGCCTGGAATGCCTCGGGGGATAATAATATTTACAGCTTCAATTGGGCCTTGTGAGCCGATGAAGCGACCGGCTGATTGGATTGGTGTTTGAAAGAGCCGTCTTGGGCCCGTATGTGTTGAGATGTTTGAAAACTGGATCTGATCGGGCCGGAGATTGTAGAGCAGGCAAAAATGGGGTGCTTACACCAGGTTAGTTTAACCTAGGGTTTGGTTGACCTAAGGTTAACTAACTATGGTTAGGTTAACCTAGGTTAGATTAACCTAGGGTTTGGACAACTAGGATCAAGTCAACCTAGGGCTGGAGGGTGGTTTTGAACTAAGGTTTTGACATAGTGATTTAGGAAAGGTGGTTTTATGCATGAAATTTGAAAGTATGTTTTGAAAACCATTTTATGAAAGCCACTCAAGTGAGTGTTAGGGTCCTATGGTTGATATTTAGAAACCACTCAAGAGAGGGTTGCTTTGGAACCATTTCACCCACAAACTCAAGTGAGCAAAATTTGTGAAAGTCAATATTAAATAGAAAGTTTTGAAGACTTGAAAATTAGAGAGAATGATCCTTTGAAAATTAATTTTAGAAAGGAGGTTCTGGAAAACCACTTTTAAAAAGCTGAAGACCACTCTAAAGAACAAGGGTTCATATGGTTGATTTGAAAGAAATCACTCCAAAAAGGACTCCATGGGATCATTCCAACCTCAATATTCAAGGGAGCAAAACTTCTAAAAATCAAGGTGAAAATGATATAGGGAAATCATTTTTATGCAAGTTAAAGGGAGTGCAATTTTGAAAATCCTTCTTGAATGGGATCATTTTGAAAGCCATTTTCGAAAAGGATATTGTCAACTCTAATGAATTAGGGTTCATATGGTCAAGATAATGGGGAGATCACTTAAGAGAAGGTTCCAAAGGACCATTTTAACCACAAAGTTTAATAGAGTAAAACCCTTAAAAATAAATATAGAAGAAGAGGGTTTGAAAGTCATTTTAGTGCAACTTTGAAAAATAATGAAATGTAGGGTTGCAAAATAAAGTCAAGAGACTTGAAGAGGGTTTTCTAAAGTGTAAAAATTGAGGGTTTAACCTAGGCTTCAAGGAACTAACTCTAACACCATTTTTAGGAAAACATTTTAATATGGAGCTTGAGAATGCCATAGAAATAGGGATAGTGAAAGTTCTGAAAAAATGGTTGCAAACATAAAAACAAAGCCAAGCATGCAAAACATGAACAAAATAACCATATGCAAGGGGTCATGGAATCATACAAGGCTAGAGGCTTTACTAAATAGCAAGGTGCTCTAGGGTCATACCATCTTAAAGTAGGTTTGTGAGAAGTTCCCTACACGGTGGCTCTCATAAACTTTCCTCTAGGCATGAACTAAGAGCTTCCTTGTTTTAAGCATGTCAGAAAGGGGGTTAAAATAGAGAATAGCCTAAGTATGCTAGGAGGGAAAATAGAGATGTAGGGATTGCAAAAATATAAAAATAAGTCTACCTTTTGCCTTAAAACACTCTCAAACCTCCATGGATGCTTTGACTTGAGCTTGAATAGCCTAGAAGAGGCTCGAAGGGGCTGGAATGAGGCCTTCTATGGCATTGACAGTTATATAGGTGTAGTGTATGCATTGGGGAAAGATGGAATCTAGCCTAAGTGCTTGGACTGTGAGATGTATATAGGAATTCGAGGTTCTGGAGCAGTTTTAGCAGAGTTTCGCTACAAAATTTGATTATAGAATATGCAAAGTGGGAGGCCTATATTTATAGGCAAAGTTGGAGAGAACTGGCGTATGTAGTATATGCGCCTAGGCAAATTTTGCCCTGGCACATGTGCTACTGCGCCAGTACTGTTCCACTGGCAGAATACCACATGGCACACATTGCACTGGCTAAATCTTAAGGGTTAAGCGAAGTTTAGTTGATTTGATCAAAATCTGGGCACATGTAGCATACACTCCATTGTCGGGAATGTTTATTTAAACTTTGCCTCAATAATTGTGCAAACCGGGAAGGATTCAAAGAAATCGGTCACGGTCACAGTGTTTTCCTAGTGTTTTTCATGAACTTTGAATTTTCGGGAAGCTTAAAAGGTGTTTAGAACAGTGAAATCGGTCACGTTCACGGTGTTCTCCTATCCGATTGAGCCGTATTAGTTGAAAGACCTATGGACAAGCTTTAGGGAATTTCTTAGTTTGCGTGTTTCTCAAGTCGTTTGACGATGCCTTATAATCAGGGAATTGAGAGAAAAGATAACCCTAGCGGAGCGTCTACAAGTCACTCTAGGGATTTTCGTTGAGTCGGGAGTGTATAGAGTCGTGAGGTTCACCTTCGGCTAAACAGAGGTATACGATGAGACTCGTCGTTCAATACCCTAGGCCGATGTAGTTTCAAAGCGTGTTCGGATCGTCAGGGGTAAAACGATCATTTCAACTGGGATTGGTTGAAAAGGGTCAAGATGGATTAGAGTGGTGCGTTAAGCGTGCCGGATTGTTCAGGGACTGTCTTGAAGATGTTTTCGCTATTTGGTGGGGTTTGTATTGTGCTAGAGCATCCAAGGACAAAATGGTCATTTTGACCGAAATTGATTGGAACGAGACCGGAATTGGACAGGATGGCGTGTTGAGCATGCCTAACTATTTAGGATCACTTTGGAAAGGTGGACATACCGCCTTGAGGGATTTTGAACTTTCTCAAGACGTGCCTAGAGACCTAAGGGGCAGGTTTGGTCATTTTTCATTGAGTTGGGCTAGTAGGCGCCAGTGTTGACCTAGGTGTTGGTTCATAAGACCACTCGGTCTCAAAAAGCTACCTATACGGTGTTGGTCCCTAAGATCGTCCGGTCTTAGAAAGCTACCTGTAGGGTGGTGTTGGTTTCTGAGACCAAGCGGTCTCAAGGAATTACCTGGTTATAACGTACCGTCAAATGACTTGAGAAATCTGTAAATTAGGGAATTCCCGAAAGTATTTCTAAAGTACTTTCCATCGATACTGTCCGATCTGAGAGATCGCTTCATGAAGGCCTAGATCACGGGGCACAAAAATAGCTACTTTTGAACCCCTACAAAGCCTATCATAGACGCTCCGCAGAGATGCAATTTTATGCACACTTCCCGAGACGATATCTCATGTTTGCAAACACCATTCAAACTTTTTGAAAATATGAAAGTTCACAAGAAACCCTAGGAGAACACCGTAGATGCAACTGATTCCTTCAAAACCTTCTCGATTGGCTCAATTATCGAGGCAAAGTTTAAATGAACACTCCCGGTGACTGAGCATATGCTACATGCACCTAGATTTTGATCAAATCGACCAAATTTTGATTAACCGTCAAGATTTAGCCAGTACAATGGGTGCCACGTGGTATTCTGGCAATGAAACAGTACCGACGTATGTACCACATGTGCTAGGCTTCTCCCAGATTGCCTATAAATATAGGCCTCCCCCTTTGCATATTCCAGAATCAAAATTGATAACAAAACTCGAAAAAAATGCTCTAGAACCTCGAATTCCTATATACATCTGATACCTCAAACACTTAGGCTAGATTCCACCTTCTTCTAACCCATACACTTCACTTATATAGCCTTTCATGCCATAGAATACCTCTTTCCAGCCCCTCAAGCATATTTAAAGCCCTCTTAGCTCAAGTCAAAACATTCATAGAAGATTAGAAGTGTATTAAGGCAAAAGGTGGTATTTCTTTTATATTTTTGTCTTCCCCCACTCCTCTCTTCTCCCTCCTAGCCTACTTAAGCTATTCTCTATTTTAATCCCCATCTTGTACCCCCCCCTCTTTCTTGCATGCTTGGAGCAAGAAGGCTCTTAGTTCATGCCTAGAGGAAAGTTAGTGAGAGCCACCGTGTAGGGGTATCTCTTACTAGCCTACTTTAAGATGGTATGGCCTTGGAGCCCCTTGATTATGTGGTGTAGCCTAAAGCCTTGTATGAATTCATGACCCCTTTTGCATATTACTATCTTGTTCATGTTTTGTGTGCTTGGCTTTATTTTCATGTTTATAACCATGTTTTTCAAAACTTACACTATTCTCATTTCTATGCCATTTTCAAGCTCAATATTCTAAGAGTCGGTCCCTTGAAGCTTAGAATGAGACCCTAGGTAATCATGCATTAGAAATTTTTCCAATTAAGCCCTAACTCACATTTTTGCACCTTTGCATTCTAACTTGCATAAAAATTCTTTTCAAACCCTTTGATTTTTAAGGTTTCTATTCTCTCAAGTTTAGTGGTTGGAATGGCCCCATGGAACCCTCTCTTGAGTGATCTCTCTTTTATATTAGAATGTTTCCCTCCTCTTTTTGCTCTTGCACAAAAATGATTTTCAAACCCTTTGATTTCTATGGTTTCTATTCTCTCAAGTTTAGTGGTTGGAATGGCCCCATGGAACCCTCTCTTGAGTGGCCTCCCTTTTGTATTGGCCATAAAAACCCTAACTTGTTAGAATGGTTTCCTTTGAAAAATGGTTTCCAAAATCTTCTTCTCAAAAATGGTTTTCAAAAGTTCATTCTCTCCATCTTTACATTAAAAATGATTTTTCAAAAAGTTGTCATCATTGTATTGATTTCTGGAATCCCTACTCTTTTTAAGATAAAGGTTATAATGGTCCTAAGAAAACCTTCTTCGGAACGGTTTTCAAGCACCAACTATATAAATCATATCCTTAGCCAGAGTCAAATTTTCATCGAAATGATCTTCAAAAGGGTTGTCTACCAAAGTTCTTTGCATAACATGATTTGTTTTCCAAAAATCTTTTCAAAAATGCATAAAACCACCTTTCAAAACCATCTTCCAATCCAACCCTATGTTAACCTGACCCTAGTTATCCAACTCTAAGTTAACTTGACCCTAGTTATTCAATCCTAGGTTAACCAAAACCAAGTTAGTTAACCTTAGGCTACCTTAACCCAAGTTAGTTAACCCTAAGCCACTTTGACCCTAGGCTAACCTAACCTTAGTTAGTTAACCCTAGTTCAATCCAACCCTAGGTTAACTTGACCCTAATTGTCCAACCTAAGCTAACCAAACCCTAGTTGATTAACCCTAGGTCACCTCAACCCTAAGTTAACCTAACCCAAGTTAGTTAACCTTAAGTCACCCCTAACCTTAGGTCAACCCAGCTTAGTTTAGTATACTTTAATGTTTCAACTCATGGGCCTCTTTTTTAAACGATCTTTCTATTTAAAACTATTCCCATAACCCATTTTTCCAAAACCTCCTACCCTCTTGAGATTTTAAAAACCAACTCCACATCCTTTTCAAATACTCCCACACTCTATCTTTAAATTATTTCCAAGAATGTTTTTAAGAACTCACAACCCTAAGATGTCCCTACCCCTTTTATGGTTAGGGATTCCAAGGGAAGGTGATACATTAAGTTCAACCTTCAAGGTTGTCCATGTTAGAGTTCCAAAGTCCTAGATATTTTCAAAAATCACTTTCAAAAACTTTCCAAAAACCAATTTACTAAAACACTTCAATATTATACCTCCAAAGTTTTCAAAACAAGACCTCAAAACATTTTCAAAACTCTCTTGAGTTATTTCAAAGCATTCCCAAAACTCCATCGAGTTATTCCAAAACATTTCAAAACCCTATTTCAATAGCTCTTTTCAAAAACCATCAAGTCCTATTCCAAAAACATTCTAACATTCGATTTCAAAACTCTCAAGTTCCCTTTTTTCAAATACTTCAAAGTGTCTTTACATCTCTCCAAAAACCTCAATGTGTCTTTAAAACATTCCAAAGGCCGTAATGCGCCTATTTTTCATCGAGCTCTCGCCCGAACTATGAATGACTTGATTCTCGCCAAATGAAATACATAGGCAACCTAAAATGGTGTGGTCATAACTTCTATTTCAACCCCAATCCCCTTTTCAAAAGTTTCTATCAATTCAACGTTCCTATTTCAAGCTCCTTCAAAACCTCTATGTTTTCAAATATTCTTCTCGAAACTTGTATCATGCATCATTCATCCAAAAAGTGATAACCAAACCCCGTTTTCAAAACTCTAAAGTGGATATTAAGTGGATAATGGTAACCGGTAATCCTAGTAAGTGAACAAAGGGTGATTAAGCATGTAAGTACCGAAAGGGCGGGGTAGGGTGATGATCTTAGTATATCTTCCCTACACGTAACCAACCCCCAAATTATAGATTTCTGTTTTTGAAAGACCAAAATAGAGTTATTTTCAAAAAGGGATTAAAATTTTCTAAAGATTGCCAGATAACCTATTTTCTTACAAACCATCTCTTAAGGAAGTTTTTCAAAACCCTTTTTCAAAAACCCTAAGTTTGATCTTCGAATTATACTTAGCTTCAGGTGACCTAACTCACCTTAATCAAGTTAGGTGGTGACTCCTCTTTTTCTAAAAAGCCCTTAATCAAACCAATTTTAAGTTCAAACCTTGTCGCACTCGCCCTTCTAGGAGGATGAGTTCTAATGACAGAGTTCTGTGTTTTTTCCCGAGCCGAAAGAACTTGGTCCAAAAATCGGGGCGCGACAACCTCTATATACATGCACTCTAAGAGCAGTTAGGGTGACACTTAATCATAATTGAGAGATACACGTTTTTGTGAGGAAGAGAAACCCTAGCAGCTGTGAGCCTCTCTCTTTAGAGTAAGGCGTGTACGAGGGATACAGCAATAGTCCAAAGGTTGAGTTTGAGCAATTGATTTGTGTTTGTTGTTGTTGCTTGTTATTCGGGATCAACTAGAGAGATCTTGAAAATATGATTCTAATCATATAGATTAGGCTATGCTAATCAGATCAGAATTTTTTATATTATTTGTGTGCACTATAGCTAGGTAGTGGAAAATTCCACAACCCCCAACAAGTACTAGGTCGAACTCACAGGGAACTATTTTGAAAAGTTATAAGAGATCACTCCACAGAGAACTTACGGAAAAGCACACTCAAGAAAAAAAAATAAAAATCTAATTTGTTTGAGAAGAAAGTTTGATTAATTAACTAAACTGAGAAAATTGATTTTAAAGCAATAGAAAAAGGGTATTGGCAAGGATTGCTTCGATTGTCGAGAATTTGTGTTGTTGATCTCAGTTTTATAACTTAACTCATCAACTATGAAAGTGTTGATGAACCGGAGGATTTCATAGTGAAAACAGTTTAGAATTCTTCTTAAGTCCACGAGAATCTGTAATCAATTTTATTTTCAAAGATTTTTTATCAGAGATTCAAGCAACCGATATCCCAAAACTTAACTTGTGTATACTGACTCAAGAGTTTGATAAAAAAGATGGATCTTGAAAGATGGATCTTAAGAACACAAGAAAAATTAAGAAGAATGATTAAAACATTGAAGTTTGTGTTTACCAGGATTAAATTGTCCAAAACCCTCAATCTTTGCTTTCTCGTGCCAACAGATGCTTGGCTACTTGAAGACATCGAAGAAAGCTAAAAATCTTGAATAAATATGAAGAACGTAAAGAATCTTGAAATTTGATAGTGAAGAACTTGAAATCTTTGAATTGAATTGTAATATATTTAATCTAATTACGTATATTTGAAAACCTAGCTAATCTACCTCTAAATCTATTCTAAAATCCTAAAAGTATGTAAAAAAAAAAATGAAGTCCATACGAGTTGGCGTCATTCTCCCTTTTATAGAGACTTAAAATCCTAAAACGAGTCAGATTGGGAAAAGCCTAAACCGTTGGAATGCTCAACCCACCGTTGGAACAGTGGGCAAAAATTTCTTCTATATTTAGAATGGCTAAATACATCGTTGGAATGGTAGCTTTCTCTAGAATGATGAGCCTTTGACAGTTGGAATGCTCAAACCAGTCGTTGGGATGCTCAGTAGCCTCACATATTTTTGTTGCTTAGTTTTAACACTTTAGAGGTCGATTTAGCCGACGCGCATTAGAGACAAAATTGTAGATCTTGAAGTCTTCTTTTTAATGCCGCAAGAATGAGCTTAATTGGATATTAAAGTAAAAAGTTATGGCCAATCTCTCGAAACAACATTAAATTTCCATCTCCAGTTTGATCGCTCTGAACCCACCTTGATTATATTTGCTTTTTTTTGACTTTTTTAGCTTCCATAACCTACAAAACTCAAACAAAGCATAATCAAACATATGAATAACTAAAATAAAACAATATACATTATTCAAAGTCTAACAAAGTGTGAATAAAGGCCTATAATTACACGTTTACAGTGCAATCAGTAATTAAAAGAATTAGACAAATAGTCGAACAAATGCAATATTGTGAATTTAATAGTAAACAAATATAAAATCATTGTACATATGCATAAAATAAATATGATCTACATGTAGTTATTTTAATCTCACAATTATTTTTCTTGTAAACAAGCAGCATATGAATAATTATTGGCATAAAAAATCTTCTAGTTCTTTAGTTTATTGTTTATGTGTGTTTTCAATTATTCAACACATTATTATTGATCCAGATAACCAAGACGATTGTGCCAAAGTATAAATCTTTATTTTTTTTGGGTCAAAGGGCTTCAAGTGCATTACTTTAGGTGCTTCAACAATATAAAAATCGTTTGGGTCAAAAACACTTTTGGTGTATCACTTCAGGTGATCCCATAATTTGTATAATCGTATAATATATAACCAAAAAAAAACAGCAAATTTATCAATTATATGCTTTTGGCATGAAAAATAAAAATAATATAAAGATATTTTTCACTATCTTTATTTTTATATTATTTTTCATTATATACTTTTGGCATGTAAATAATAAAAATAATGTAAAAATATCTGTAAAACTTGAACAAATTTGTTGTAACTCCAATAGAATATATGACATTATTAATATAAAGTTTTATTTCTCTTACCAACATTATATTAGCTCTTCCAAAGCATAACCTTCCTAGAGTCTAGTTCTTCTGGAGTCTGCAATTAATTTTGTAATTTTTAATATTGTTTTAACATTAATTCAGCTAACGTTAAATTAGAGAAATATTTTTTTTAAAAAAAATTGTGTGCATTCTGACGCTGTTTGTAAGACATATATATATTTCCCATTCATCTTTGAAGTAATTCAGGTATTGATACGATCCATGCCTTCATATGTAAAATATATGAAGTTTTAATCTTAGTAAATAAATAGTGCTAGAAATTGTCAACATAACATATGTAGCTATGCATCATCAATTTAATAATCAAATTTGTAAAAATTATTTCTATCGTAGAAATTTATTTAATATTTAATCGTACCACATGTACGTGACAAATGAAATATATTCATAATTTTTTAGAGGTTTATTCAGCAAACTTTTTTTAATTATATTTTGCTCCCACATTATTTCACTTTTGATGATATTTACAAACTACAACCTTTAGGATTTCTCTATAATTTTAAATATTATTACATCGCGATCATATCTGCGACTATGTTTATGACCAACAAATAAAATTATATTTACTTCAAAAAATGTTGTGAAAACGTAAGAAGAAAATGATAATACAAATGAAGTATCGTGAGACCTATGAACAGTACAGTAAAATAGTAAATGAATAGTATGTGAATAATAAAGTATATTCATTTACTTATCATTCATCATATTTATACATTGTGCAATTAGGATATAATATTTTATTAATATTCTCGATATGGCTACTCCAAGAGTACGTTTGAAAAATAAAATATTAATATATTTTTTTAAAGCAACAATAATTAAAATAAATGACGCACAACTCTTAATAAACATTTTACAGAAATCTTTAATTTCTTTTATTAATTGAATTTTTAAAATTCATTACTTCCGAATGAATTTTGACACAAAATATAAAGGTGTACATATTTATAAAATATAATTACATAATAAATTAATAATAATAATAATAATATTATGCAATCTTTTTAAAATTATTAAGCAAGCAAAATACCTTATCTCACCATAGGTAGCATGTGATACGAAAAGTATGGAAAGGTTTCGGGAAAGCAAGAGGTAACAGTACAATTCGTTCTTATATTAAATTTTTTATGTTATTTTATTTTATAAGAATATTACGTACTCTGCCGTTCATTGAATGCTTGCGTATGTTGCAAAAACTTACGTTAGGATGACTTTTGGTAAATAACACATTTAATGTACTATAAGGCATGTTTGATTTTTGGGACAGATAAAAAGTCTTAACACTAAGAGTTTAAGGATTAACAATTCTAAGACTTCTAGTTTTAAACTATTCTCAAGTCGCATGTTTATTTAATCATCAAATAAAGTTAGTATAAAGATACAAAATAACCACATTATCCTTATATAACAAAATATTAATAAAACTCTTAATTAATAATATTAAATTATGTTATATATAATATATAGCCGTAATATAATATAATATTTTATATATGTTAAATCTATTAAAATATTATATGATAATATATAGTATTGCATATAATTATGATATTATATTATATTATATTACCATATTTTATTATATCTTATCATCATATTTTTTATATTATTATATTGTAGTATAATATTTTCTTATATAATATTATATAATAATACTTATTTTATTATAAAATAATGTAATAATTTGTTAAAGTAATATAATATATGTATATTAATATTATAATGTTATACAATATGTTATAAATGTAATATTACCAATTCTAATATATTATAATAGAATATTATATACAGTAATATATTACGTGTATAATATTATATAATATTATCATATTTTAATATTTATAATATAATATAACATATAAAATATATAGTATAAATTAATTAAGACTAATTAAATTATTTTAACTGTATTCTTTTTAAATTTAGTTTTAAAATTAACAAACTCACCTCCTTAAGGTAACTAAGAACTAATATTATGTACTAATAATCCAAATCAAACTGCTAATCTCGATTTTATTTGACAATTAAATGTGGGACAAGTCAGAACAATTCCACCTTGTTCGCCAATCAAACGTGGACTGAAAGTCAACATACGGCAGCAATTAAATGAGTAATGCAGAGAAGAAATAATTTTACTTTTGCTCATTGTCTCAGACAACCTATTTAATGCATTTGTATTTTATAATGTGTATCTAACGCGTGTGTACACCTCATAATTTTCTTTTAAAAGAATACCAACTATTATCTGAAAGAGTGCCATGAACTTCAATATAAAATAAGGACTAAAGTAATTAAAATATTAATTTCACAAAAATAAAATACTTTGTGAAGAATACAAATACAATATTTATCTCAATTGATTGGATCTTCGTACTGATAATATGTTATAAAATTAAAAAAATATAAAATAGATAAATATAACTCAATATAAGATATAATAAAATTAGTTATTCATAAATTATTAAATATTTTTCAAAATAATTCTTTTAGAATTATTAAAAGTTAATCTTTTTAATCCTTCAAGACTTTATTATATTAAAAAATATATAAATATAACTATATCTATCAATATTTGTTCAAAATCTCTACTCGTGTCATTTCTTTTTTCTTTCTCCTCTGGTCTTCTTCTTTTCGTGTCTCTCTTCTATTTCAAGCTAATAAAAATTGAAAAAAGTTAAAAACTTTTATTACAATTGCTGTATGAATAACGTCATTCATGACGTCTCCCACAATAAGTCACAACATTCTTAATTATAAAGTACACATTTTTCAAGCATTTATTTTCCAAAAAGGTCCTTTTTATGAAGTGCTTTTTAGAAAGTCGTTTGTGATGAATACTTTGAGTTACAAAAAATTATTTCAAACGTACCCTTAATTGTGAAAAAATTAAAAAAACACTCACTAAAATTTTAAAAAATTAAATAAATAAAGTTAATAAAAAGGAAAAAAAACGGGAGCTCCAAACTGACAATGACCATTTGGAATTACATACCAGTTCACCACAACAACATTGAGTTGGCATTAGAAAATATCAATTGATTTCTTTGGATAAAAAACTTGAAAAAATTTGTTTTTTTTTCCCCAAACATAATTACTATAAACGATTGGCATTCCTTCAAGGAGGAGTTAATTTTATTTTTTTTAATCTTTCTTTCTTCCTTTTTTTTTTTTAAAAACCAAAAAATTATACAATTGCCCATCTGCATGCTTCCTAGTCTAAAGTAATGACTAAAGAAGAAGCTAGGAACAATAAAGTAAACAAATAAAAATGAAAACTCACCTTGGATATTCGCTTCTTTTCAGAGAAAATGGATAAGAGCATCTCCCACCCAAGAGTTTTAAATTCATCTTTATTTTGGCATCTTTTTCAAATTTAAAGTTCATGAATCTCACTTTTTCACATTGTTAAAACATCTCTAACCCACCTTTAAATCTTTAAATTTGAAGGTGGGTTGTAAATTTTACCCTCCAACCCACCTTCATTTCTTCAAAAATTTAAAGAAATGAAGGCGGCCTTCATATGAGGCTTTTAAATTTGAAGGCTCTTCAAAATATTTTACTATAACGCACCCAACCCACCCAATTCGGAAGATATTTTGCTCTATCTTCAAAATATGATAACAAATAATTACATTTTGAATAAAATAGGAGCACAATATATAATTTTTGACTTTTTTTTATATAAAAGAATAGTGATTTAAAGAATGAATAGTAAAATGAAGGTTGGGTGGGTTGGAGTTGGGTGGGTTGGGTGGGTTATAGTAAAATATTTTGAAGAGCCTTTAAATTTGAAAGCCCTATATGAAGGCCACCTTTATTTTTTTAAATTTTTAAAGAAATAAAGGTAGGTTGGAGGACAAAATTTATAATCCATCTTCAAATTTAAATATTTGAAGGTGGGTTGAAGATACTCTAACGCGATGCAAGTGATGAATATACAAAAAGATAGAGCATTCGGTAGCTAGCTGTCCTTTGGGTACCAGAAAATCATTTTCTTGGAAGAGAGAAAAAGCCTAAAAATGAGTTTACTTCAATCGGCAACATTTTGACAGGCCATGACTGATGACAAAATAAAAAAGCCGCATTCAATAAACAAAAACTAAAAGTGCTCAAAGTAGAGGGATGACGAGATATTTATTTGGCTTAAAAGCTTTATGGGTTTGTTTTAACTTTTTGCCTTATGTTTTTGTTGTTGGGGTGAGAGAGAGAGAGAGAGAGAGAGAGAGAAGGGATCGATGTAGAACGATGAATGTGTTTGTTGATGATCATCTAACCCTACTATAAATGTCACACTTACACAATTCACACACAAATCAAAGTGTGGAAATATGAAAGGAGGACTTGAGATGATCAGATGACCATCAACAGAAACATATTCGCAGCTGCATATGTAAATTCATTATAAAAAAAGCCCCGTGCAAATGCAATGCAATTACACCGTATATATATATATAATATATATGCATATATACTTAGGAATTGAAACAATTCCTCTTATACTAGTGTAGCAAACATATTTACATTGCAGCATTTGCAGGAAGGAAGGAAAGGACAATGCAAGACGAGGAGACTCTGTTTTAAAAACATCTAATGACTTGGGACTGAGTATATCCTTTGGAATATTCATCTCCCAGCAAGCGTATGCTTTGAGAATAAACCGCCTTATCTCTTTCTTACTGGCTTGGTTTGGTAGGAATAGCGTGTTGGTTTCAATTTTCAACCAGTTATAGCATCTTTAATTCAAAATCTTTAAATTTATTTTTATTTTGACATCTTCTTCAACTTTAATGTTTATAGATTCTACTTTTTTATATTATTACTCCAATTTTTTTAGATTTTATTTTACTATTCATTCTTTAAATCATCATTTTTTATGTTAAAAAAAGTTAAAAATCACATATTATGTTCATTTTATTCAAGAAATAATTATTTATTACTATATTTTAATTTAAATTATAATTATTTACTACATATTAAATTATTTAATATTTTTTAAAACTAAATGATCTACCTATGAAATTGCATATTAAATTACATTAAAAATTTTAAAAACAAAAAAAAAACCCACTAAAAAATAATGAAATATATTTAACAATAATTAAAGTATAATATGATCTTCAAGTATTACTGAATGATCCAGAAAGGTCATTTTTAATTAATCGTTCTGTTATTATTTAAGTTGAAATTATTTCTATTTTCAATGGATATTAAAACTTTAATTGTCATTAAAATCTGGTAGAAATATAGATTGATTAATTCTTAAATATGCAAACAAAATATTCAAACTGAAAAGGTGGAGTAGTAAAATAATTTTACTATAAATAAATAATCATTAAAATAAAAATAATTTATTGATTTCATATATAAATAATAATTTTAAGATAAATAAAATCAATTAAAATATAAATAACTTATTTATTCCCAAAATAAAAAAAAATCAAATTAAATAAATATTTAATAAAGTAAAAAAATAATGAATTAATTGTAAAATTAAATTAAATATTTATTAAAATATTATTTAAATAATAAATAATGCATTTTTAAGTATAAAACAATGATTAGTACAAGAGTCTCACATAATTAGTGTTTTGGCCTATATGAATAGTGAAATGAAATGGCCTTCAAATTCTTTTGAAGACCTTCAAATTTGAAGGCTCCAAATGAAGGTGGCCTTCATTTTTTTAAATTTTTGAAAAAATGAAAGTGGATTGAAGGAACAAATTTGCAACCCACCTTCAAATTGGGTTACAGATGCTCTTATAGCTGCTTGACACTACTCCAAAACCAACTCTTCATTCACATGCCCATGCACTTAGACAAACAGACATACAAACAGACCTTGGAATGGGAGTACTGGTAAACCTTATAAAAAAAAAAAAAGTCATCTAATGTTTTACAAATAAAAAATTTATACAATATTTTTATACAAAATAATGTATCTTAATAAGAGTTTTTCACTTCAAAATAAACACCCACCATCATGGCTTTTAATTACAAAACTTCTATTGCCATATCATTTTGTATGCAAATTTTGTATGACGTTTTGTAAAAATTATACATATGAAAAATGCTAATTCTTACCAAAAAAATTTGTTAAAAAACTCTTACTAGAATAATGTGACAGTTTTGTAATTAAAAGTCATTATAATGAGTATTTTATTTTGAAATAAAAAATTGTCATTCAAACACATTATTTTGTATGATAATTCTGTATAAATTTTCTTTTTGTATATTATTATCCTATATATATATATATACACACACACAAATAATCTGTTCTGATCAAATGCATGCGTGCGTCGTCAGCCACCTACCCTACCACAAAGAAAATGCGTTTGTCACGGAAAGGTCTCTCCACATCACGAGCCAACAAATTTCCCAAGGATTAATCCTAGCCCATCTAATAAAAGCCCAAAATGTCCTGATAACAAATGCAGCCCAAAGGGACATAGCAAGTAGCTCTCTATCCCTCTCTCTCACTAACAGCATATTTGGAACTTGAGAAGAGAAGGGAAGAGAAAGGGAGGAAAAGAAAAAATGAAGAAAAATTATTTTTCTTTTTTTGTTTGATTTTGTGAAGAAAATAAGAGAAAAATGAAAGGAAAGAAGAGAGAGAAAGAGAGAAAATGATTTAAAAAAATTTTTCATTTTCCATGTTCTTTTCTTCTAGGTAAAATCAAACAGCAAAAAAATAAATAAATAGTAAGTTTTCCTTCGCTTACGGAAGGTTATTTTTCTTTCTCTCCTCTTCCACAAGTCTTCCACAAGTTTCAAACAAGCTGTAAATATTTCTCTTCGTTTGGGTACATGCGGGGTAGGGGCCGGGCCGAAGCACAAAATTTCGTGGCCTGCAAGGGACGTAACAAGTGGACCGGGAACACTGGTTAATTTGTGCTCTCTTTCACTCTTTTTATATATTTCTTTTTTCGGTGCTTCTTTTTATATATATTTCACATGCAGAATTTGGACCTAAAAACAAGGCCCAAAATCTATTGTTCACCATTATATTAGAATATATATATTTTTTTTAGCCTTCCTCAAACGGTGGAGTAGAAATGAAAAAAGAAAAAAACTTTGGTTCAGTTATGATATAGGTTGCTAAGTATACAATGAATCTGCAAAACAAGTATACCATAGTTGAGTTACATGCAATTTTATCGGAGGATCCAAACGGCCCTACTCGAGGACAATGCCAGACATGTCAAAACAACTTCCATCCTCGTACAACAAACCAAATTAATTAATGGATCTTCAAAACACCACTTACATTAATGTAAGAGTCCTCTTGAATTTTTTAGATTCTGAGAAATTAAATGATTAATTACTCAACCATAGAGATTAACTTACTATGAAAACATACGACTTTTGTATAGAACAAAACTTCTAACGAATATATAAATAGATAGTTCCATCGATTAAAAATAAAATTACGAATAAGACGTTATCACATTCACGATATGCAGCAAGAAAAACCAAGCATACATCTTACAAATTCCTCTTACTATTTTGTTAAATATTTCAATGAAGACAAAGATTGAATTTGTATTAATGTGGTTTGCCTATTTTGTGGTTTTGTGCCTGTCACGACCTTGCAGTTTAGGCATTCCCAAATTACATTACATAGATTCTAAATAAAGCTAGACAATCAACAACAAAAACAAAAAAGGAATTGGAGAACAAAATAATTTTAACTTAATATGGTGAAATGATTAAAATGCTTCTGCCTAATAGAACCAAAAAAACAACACCACACTACAACTCATGGTTGTTAACATCTATGCAAAAAAAAAACACTAAAATATTGAAAGAAAAATACAAATGCCAATCTCACAGGTTATTTCAAAGAGTTGATAGTATCAAAGAACAGAATCACAGTATATACAATGAAACTACATTTTATCGCCCCCCTCCCCCCCCCCCCCAAATCGAAGTTCAAATACGACAAAGAGGGAGAGAGATTGAGGAAGTAAAGAAAGCATGGATATATAAAAAGTCTCTCTCTCTCTCTCTCTCTCTAGGCATGTTGATCCTGGCAACCACTCTTCCTGCCTTTGTTGCTGCTTCTGTTGCTGGTGGAGGTGGAGGTAAGGGTGGTGGTGTACATCTGAAGAGTGAGAAGCTATGCAAGCAGTGCTCTAAATGTGAAACAAGTAGCAAATGCCCTGCAAGTGACCCCTACCCTCACATGACGGCGCATGTTGACACTCTTGTGGCCGGTGCCTTACAATCCGACTATGTGGGCTCAAAGGACAGAGGTATTTATTCAGTACCTAATATTAAAGGCGGTGAGTCTGACCAATATAACTCTTATTATGGCTGGGAATCTACTTCTGGTTCCTCTTCCGGCTATCACAGGTATTTTAGTTACTGACTGTAAATACGTTTTCATATCTGTTGATACCCCTTCGACACGACAACCATGGTCTTGGTCCTGGTCCTGGACCAACACCAACCAGGCTAGGCTAGGCTAGGCTAGGCTAAGCTAGTCCTGTCCTGGACCTTCCTGTGGAAAAAAGACCTTGGCCTCGAAAAGAAGTTCTCTACTTCTAATTTGTTGACTAGCATTCACTATATATATATAGGCTGACATAGTTCATATATATATATATATATATCCTTAATTTCTTCTTGGCATGGGAGGACAGATTCAGAAACTATATGGACAAATGCTCAGGTGGACAAAGCTACCTGACTGTTAACAAGCACGGCCAAGTGAGCCTTCGCTCGTTGAAGTCGCTGGAAAGTTTAGCAGAGGCAGACTGGAAAACCAAAAACCTACCTGAAAAACTAAACCACCGCGGCTTCCAATTCTGGGTTTCTCACAGCACTGGGAAATGCCTTACTGTTTTGGGAAGAGGGAAGAAGCCGAAAAGGGTGGTGGGTGTGGCTGACTGCAAATTCGACGGCTCCAACCCTTCCCAGCTATTTGCCTTCCGCTTCCATTACCATAAAGCCTTTTGCTGTTGTGGCCTTCACAACGAGTAATTTCTGGATGGGAGCCTACCTAGCTAGCTAAGCTAAAGCCATATGATCAGCATAATACCCATGATATGTTTCAACCATACTGTAACACTAAAGCAGAATAAAGGGTTTGGATATATATAGATTATATGATCATATGTTAATGCCAAAATTCTTCGAAACAAAAAGCTAGACACCCTTACTGGAGAATGGGGAAAAGATTTCAGTTTTGAACTTTTATCATTTCATATAAGAATTAAAGGATATTAATTGCAAGACCGGCTTGGTTTGATCCAGGACTGCAATGAGAAGGTAGACCTCTGAAGTTATGTCCACGGATCGTAAATTCTTAAACATAATTGACGCAAGAAAAAGAAGAAGAAAAGCATTACCGTGCACCAATCTAACATAGTAGAATGGATAGTTACCTGATAAAATAGAATCCATCAATTAAGAAATATCAACACAGCATGGTTTCCTTTTTTTTTTTTTTTCCCCACTATTTTGTAGGAACTTCTGTTATAGTACCTTACTGGAGAAAGGGGGATAGGAGTCCAATCCCTGACAACAGAGTCAAAGAGAAGAGGAGCTCTGGGCATCACTCAGCTACAAAGTTTTGGATTCTTGTTGAACAGTAGTCGATGTTAGCAACACAACTTTACTTGGTACCCATATTATTGTAATATTTTTGGTAGACACTCTTTTGATGAAGATAAGCAAAAGAAACCATATAGAATGCACCCACATTATTGTCATACCTATGCCTCAAAAAATTGTTTGGCACCTCTATTAGTGATTGGAAACAAAAACAAAAAAAAAAAAAAAAAAAAAAAAATAAAAAGAGCACGAAAGAGAGCACTGATCAATTCCTGAAAAAAAATATATATATACATATATATAGAAAGTCGTTTTCAAAATAAAGACCAGGAAAAAATAGACAGCATCAGTGCGTAGTGAAGAATGAATATTTCTCGAGGAATGAATGTATGCCCTGTTACAATAGAAATATATAAAAGGCGGTATGAATAGTTAGATCAGATTCTAATGCATAAACCGTACAGGTATATTATAGAGTCCCATGCATATAGTTTATATAACATAATTGCACATCTCAATGGTGAAAAAATGTAAATGAATGTAAACACTGATCAATTGTCAGCACAATAGTGATCAGAGTAACACGTGCCAAAACACACTCTCGAAGCAACTCTAGTGCAGCGGTTAGAATGCAATGGAGATTGGAGATGAAATATTTACTTAGTTTTGATAAGCCAACGGACTTTTCTTTCTTTGATAAGTAGTTAAGTTGGAGATGAAATATTACATGTCAAATGAAGATTGGAGACGGAATATTACTTCCTAGTTTTAAACTTGATTGAAGACAAACCACAAGTAGCCTACAATAGACTTGTCGAGGATGGAACCAATCAAAAAGTGGTTTTAAGAAGCCCAATCAAACATTGACTTAGGCTGTATGTGAATCAAAAATTTGGTGATGAAGAATAATAAAAACAAAAAAAGAGATGAGGGAAACACTTTGTTCTCTTTTCTCACTTTTTTCCTTTTTCTTTGTTTTTCTCTTAATAAATCTAAGTTCGAAACATGGCACTAAAGTATTGTTAACAAGAAGTACCAAGCTTTCTTACTATCAGAACTAAATAAGGATGCTTTTTGAGCATAGTATGGTTTGCCAAGTTTATTTTTAATAATTTTTAATTCACTAATTTTTCTCTTTCAAAAATCAGAAATAATCAATCAGTTTTGCTGTTATGAGATACTTTTTTTTTTTCGTTTATGTTTTTTTTTTTCAAGTAAAGAGGTATTATTTCATGAAATGAAACTAAAAACAAAAATGTTGCATGATGAAGTACGTAAATAAAGAAATTCTCCAGTTTTAAATCGTGCAAAAAGGTTTCCAATCTGCTATGAGTTAAACACACACACACACACACACACACACACACACACACACACACACATATATGCATACGCATGCGCTACATATACCTGGCGGAGGAACACATTCCCTGATTAATTCTTGGGAGGGACTATAATAAGCGAAGACTGGTTCTGAAATCTGTCCTTTCTTCTGATGTTCTTATTATTTATTTATTTTTATTCTTTTGGACCTTTCATTTGGTAAGAGAATAATTCATTTTTTCATTTAGACACTTTTATTTGAATTTGTAGAATATTTTTGTCATAAAGTAAACAATTGGGACACGAGAAAAGAAAGAGACAAAGGATAACATAGTTCGGCTATGACAGCCTACCTCCTCCACAGCACATTATACTTAATTATATATTTATAGATGAATAGTTGGGACATGAGCCACTCTCATCAATTTCATTCGCAATGGCATGATTAAAAATTTAGTTTCTTTGCACAGTCATGCAATTTAATAATTTATCAAGTTAATTTTGAGTTCAACAAAATTAACAATTTTTAAACGGTGAAATTCATATACCTTAGTAGGGAGGATGGGTTTGCAACTTCTTTGTTGTTTAATGCATTGTTTTCATTCTCCAAAACAAAAAAAAAAAATTTCCAAGCCAATACCTCTTTCTCTTGCCCCAACCCAAATTTATGTCCATAATTCCATGCGGCAGACAGTAGTCAACTCAACAAATTAAGTCTTATCCCAACTACTTGAGTTTGGGCTGTGTGAATCTGTGTCTTGCCATTCCACATGATCAAAAGCCATAATCATAGTCCATCATGAGCACAATCATGTTAACAGCGTCTAATCTATGAGTATGAACCTCAGCTTCATCATAGCTCTAATTAGAAACAAGCAGCAAAAAATTTGTCATCTATGCATGCATTTTTCTGCATTGTGCCACCATCTACGTTCGTTCAAGCTCCCTCTAACTTTAAGAACCGATCAGCTCAGCTTTACCTGCAAAGAATAAAATTAGCACCCTTCAACTAAAATGAGGGGGATAAACCCCGATCAGCTCAGCACCATCTACGTTCATCTGCTGTTACCAGCAACATTTATAACAAGGGATAAAACCCTGAATCCTTCAATCCAAAATTGCCTCTACTCAAACTAAAATCTTACATTTCTAGGTGCAACAATGTATGGACAAATACAAGCCAGGCATAGCATTCAAACTCAACTGTCATCGGATTCTACCCTCCTGACCACTCTACTCCTTAACTAACAGCTCAATTTCCTTTTACTAACATCTATAACCTCGTACAAACAGGACTCCCGCAATTATGTCCAAATATCATCGCATGTTACCCTCTCGCAAGACATCAATCATATTGTAGATCCGTTTTTCTGCCTTTGATCGAACCTGCATTTACACTACATCCTCAATGTATTAAGTGGGATTAATGATTCTTGTAAATATGCATCTGATAACCCTTCACAATTAACACCATTTTAGCTATTATTACCATGTGATAACGGCGTAAGATGTTAAAGAGAGAACTACAAAGGTATTATGAAGAGTAGTACCGTCAGACCACAAAAGTGATATCACATTAAGGTTTACATCATCATGAACACAGTATGTTAGCTACTGAAGTAAAGATCATCTAACATTCAAGGAGAAAAAGAGAAGCATGAGCACCTTCTGAGCAAGGAAAATTGTAGCATCAATGGTACCCTCTGCGTATATTGATCTACCACAGACATTATGTTGGAACTCAAAGGAAACTCTGCAGAAAATAAGACCAGAAAGTCGTTCACTGCTCACATGCTGAGGAGGAAATAAAAGGGCAAAAGGGGTGGGGGGATAAAAACAAAAACAGAGAACTTTACGTTTGATCAGGAGACGTCAGCTGATACATATGAAATGCATGACCAGACACGTGCTCTTCTGGCACACCGACCATCTCAATTTGTTGCTTTGAATCGCGGATCATTTGTATCTGAATTAAAAGTTTTGAAAAGGTTTGAGGAAGAAGACAGAAGTCCATAAAGAAACGCATGCATTGGTTAATGGTTTTTCATATAATTAAAGCAACATATGAGGAGAACAAGCAAAAGAAAGGCAAGACAATAGGTTTAATGGATGTTGAAATGGACAAAATAAATTCTTCAAGGTCCCATAAATTGCTCCAAATTCACACAGGAAACTACTATTGATGTAGAACAAATTGCAGAGAAGTTCATGAAACAGCTTGACAGGGCCCAGGTACGTAAGCTGCGTACCCTAGTTCTATGGTCTCCTATGAAACATCTTGGTAGTTGAATAGTTTCCCAAAGTCTATAGCTCCAAGCTAGCTAGTTTCCTTATGTGTTTTAGTTTCCTATCTAGTATTACTTGTTCACCACTCTAGTCTTACTTGTTCACCACTCCTCTTTCACCAATCTAGTATTATTTGTTCATCACTCCTCTTCAGCCTATATATAGTGGCTCTCTTTCACTGTAATGGACAACTTTTGATCAATTAATATTTCAGATTTTGACTGTTTACTCTTATTCTTGGTGCGCCAAGTTATTTTGGGTTATTGACGTTTGTCATATCCCTTGTTCACGGTTCCGTTCTGCGTTAATTGGTATTAGAGCCTTGATTTGCCTAACTTGATGGCAACCGGTGGAGGCGAAACCAACAATCCTATCAACAATAGTAGTGGGATTGAAGTTGTATGGACTGTGATCGAGGCACAACAGCAGCAACTCACGAAAAGTCGTGAAGCATTGCTGAGGCTCAAGCTTAACGCCAAGAGAAATCCATTATTAGACAAGTCTAGAGTCGGAGGAGTTGCCCGGGGACAACCTGTTGACAAACCTGTTCATATTCTGGAAAGGCATCATCAGCAACAGCGCCAGGCACATGGAGATGATTCGGATTATGACAAGGAATACGAGGCTTGGAGGCCAGCACAAGAAAATCGAGAGTACGAGGACTACTGGATGAAGGCAGACACTGCCACTTTCAACGGAAACCTTTATATAAAGGATTTTCTTGACTGGTTTTCAAAAGTTGATCGATTCTTGACCATGATGGAGGTCCCGGAGGAGAAGATGGTTCGATTGGTTGCCTTAAAACTCAAAGGCGGTGCAGTCGTTTGGTGGGATCAATTGCAAAGAAACCGATAAAGGCAAGGACGACCTCCAGTAAGAACGTGGAAGCGCATGCGGCAACTGATGATGGAGAGATTTCTACCACCTGACTACGAGCAATACCTATTCCAGTTATATTAGAGTTGTGTGCAAGGTAATCGTTCTGTTTTCGATTACACTACTAAATTCACTCGTTTGTCAAATAGGAATAATGCAGAGACGGATGGTCAACGGGTGGCACGGTATCTCAACGGCTTGAAACCATCCATCCGAGAGAAAATTGGGTTACAGGTCCTGTGGACTGTTGATGAAGCCCATAACATGGCATTAAAGGTAGAAGCACTAGAGAGGAGGACTAGAGGGAACTCTTTTCGCCGATGCAGAGTCTTCTTCTTACTCATCAGAGAAAGGACAAGGAGTACAAACTACTAACACCACCACTAAAGCTGAGTACTCTTATTATTATCAACAACAACAACACAGCAACACAGCTAGGGGTGCACAAGCTATGCCTCGACCCAATGTTAATCCGTATGCCCGACTGGTAACCAGCAACTACTACAAATGCGTAAGCCTGGACATTGCTTTAATACATGCCCTTAGTGTAGGCCAGTCAACCTTGTGGAAAATGAAACTGAGAATGACGGAGAAGTTGGATTCGAGGAGGATAATAATCCATATAATGGGGCAGAATTTGCTAAAGGGGAAAGAATAAACTGTGTGGTGCAGTGTATTCTATATGCACCAAAGCAACCTAAATCAAATTAGCGCAACATCTTTTGATCTCGTTATACCATTAACCAGAAGATTTGTGACTTAATCGTGGACAACAACAGTTGTGAAAACTTTGTGTCCAAGAGGCTAGTGGAGCACTTGAGATTGCCAAAGGAGAACCATCACAACCCTTACTCTATTAAGTGGATCAAGAATGGGCCAACTGTGAAGGTGACTGAGGTATGTCGAGTTCCTATCACCATTGGGAAGCACTACAAAGACAAGGTTATTTGCGATGTTGTCGACATGAATGTTAGTCATATATTGCTTGGAAAGCCATGGCAGTTTGACATAGACACGACGTTTAAAGTTAGAGATAACATCTATCTCTTCACATGGGGAGGTCACAAGATTGCCATGACTATCAAAAGTTATCGCGGTATCCAACATCCCTTCTAAGGTGGAGGGGCATTCTTTTTCTTACTTTAACAAGATCAACCACGGAGTTCGTTACTAACATTAAGGAGGCACGAGAGGTCTATGCTATAGTAGTGAAGGCACTTGTGGTAGAAGATTCTAAACCCGCTGCAACGATACCTGAAACTCTACAATCAATGTTGGAAGAGTTTAGGGAGATCCTCCTAGAGGATTTGCTCATGTGTTGCCCCCGATGCGATACATTCAACACCACATTGACTTGGTGTCGAGAGCAAGCCTACCGAATCTTCCACATTATCGTATAAGTCCTCAGGAGCATAAGATCTTGCAAGAGAAGGTCAAGGAATTACTACGCAAGGGGTTCATTCAGGAAAGTATGAGTCCATGTGCAGTGCCAGCTTTGCTCACGTCAAAGAAGTATAGGAGTTGGCGTATGTGCGTTGACAATCATGGCATCAACAAGATCACTGTCCGTTATAGATTTTCTATCCCACGTTTGAATGATATGCTGGCTATGCTAGGGAGAGCCACATTATTTTCAAAAATTGATCTTCGCAGTGGTTATCATCAAATCCAGATACGGCCTAGAGATGAGTGGAAACTGTTTTCAAGACAAAAGATGAACTGTTTGAGTGACTTCTGATGCCTTTTGGACTGTCTAATGCACTAAGCACCTTTATGTGCATGATGAATTAGCCTTTGCGGCCCTTTGTAGGTAAGTTTGTCATTATTTACTTTCACGAATCCTTATCTATAGCAAGTCAGAGTCGGAGCACGTGAATCATCTACAACAAGTGTTGACTGTTTTGAAGGAGACTAGGTTGTACATAACCTTAAGAAGTGCATTTTTATGACAGCTAAATT
>CM065399.1:337500-417500 GCA_033060915.1 Euryodendron excelsum | reverse complement strand
AAAGAACTGTAATGCCACAGCCGATATACTGTTTAATCAGAGATGCAGAAGAATAGGAACAGTTCAGTTCAAACCAACTTACAGCCCCACGTGGATCTAAAAAATGAATTCATGAATCCTGATGGCGTAATACAAAACGTCCCTAATTTGTTTACAAAATCAATATAGAATCGTAAGTCCTGACACAAGCAAATTGAACATGGGAGGCAAAACAATCATCCTGTGGAACATATAATCTAAAATAAAAGCAAAAGTAATTAAAAACAAGAAGTTTTTAGACTAATGATGTTAAATGCTCCTATCAAGAATTGGCCTCGTGAACCAATCCAGTCAAGAACTCATCAAAACATTGCTTACATGGATCTGCAAATAACCAAACAATCAGTGAGTGACTGCATTCTCCACATGAAATCCAACCACAATTATCTGGTGATAATCTGAAAACTTCTGAGAAAGTGTAAATTTACTAGGACTTAACAGGCCCGATCAAACGCGAAAGAACCTCAATCTACTTCTCACAAATCAGGGACAAAATCAAGAAATTCAAAAGGCTGTTTTATCAAAAAGACGAAAAAAAAAAAAAGAAACAAAAGAAAAAAGGGAAAAAATAAGATACAGGAAAATAAAAATTGAAACTAAATTAAAGACTTTTAAACTAAGAAGTCAAATGTAAAAATAAAAAAAATTCTGACAAAGGCTTCAGATTTTAATTATGAGTTTAAAAGAATCCCTAAATTGTTGTCCGCTGACGTTGTCACACCAACTTATGAAAAATGTTCAAACCCTTATCTTCCACAGAACAAATAAGAATATATTTTCTTACCTAAGCTCTACGAGTTGTTCCTTTAAAGGAAGAAGATGAAAAGAACAAAAAAAATTAAAAGAGAGAGAAAGAGAGAAGGCAACCCTATGATAAAGAAGCAAAGGCAACAGTGTTAATGGCACTCTATTTTCTCAATAGATTTTTTCTTCTTTTAAAACAATTTACCAATGCCTTAAGCACCGGTTTGTGAAAAATAAGACAATCCAAAAGATAGAAAACACACAATCAAAATACTTAGGAGTTGAAAACAAAAGGTAACTTTTCCTAGTCAACTTTTATGGGTGAGCCCCAATTATACAGGTACCTTTTATCAATTTGGAGGCCGTTGTGAGGCGGAGAAAAAAATCTTGGGGGGTGGTGGAGACTACCACTTTGTATGGAGTACCAAACAGCAAACAACATATCAAGGACATTTTACATATTAGGAGGAGCACAGTCCTTGCTGGTTCGATCCCCCTCCCTTTCTGTCTTACCAATCCACCCAAGCACACACCCATGTGAGCACATGTGGAACACGCAGGAGAAGAAAAAGAGTGATCGAGCAGAGTTAATATGCTGTCAATACTATATAAATCATTTTCAACTCCACCATTGTTAACAAGAAATCTACGAACCATAAAATCGAGAAGATTGTCAGATGAAGGAATAAAGAAATCACGGACAGACACAACTCCCCAATTGTGGTGAAATTTTTAGGACCCTAAGAAATAAAATTTCAAGTGTAGGGAAAAAGATGAGGGGAGGGGGAAGAGTAGTAAAAGAGCATCAACCTCATTCTGGATTTATTTCAGAACGATGAAATCAATTCTTCATTTCAATGGAGAGAGAAACTAATACAAGAGAACCCATCCATATAGCAAAACTAAACCGAGCATATGTTGGTACCCATACGATCCAAGTAAATACCCACTTGTCCAGATAGATAAGAGTGAGTAAGACACTAACTACTTTCATATTGATGTAGAAGATCTCTGTACAACTATAGCTAATAGTCAATGCTATTGCAAATCATGGCTGTCCTTATCCCTCAACGCACCTGATCCAATTCAAAGGATACACCTAGTTTCTGGAAGCATGAGATGACAGCCTTGGCAGTTCCAGACGTGTCCAATTTGCTTGCTTGATGAGACTCCATCACCTGAAAGATTAAAGAAATACATCAGGTCTGACTCGAAACATCTTCAAATCCATTCAGTGGCCCAGGATCATCCTCAAATAAATAAAATTCATATGCCCAATACAACAAAAATAACCATAAAAAATAAAAATAAAAAGAAGATAGACAAATCAATAAAGATGGTCCAGTATAACAAGTTAGAATTAATAAAATTTTAAGAATTCAAGTGTATTTCTGCTCTGTCTGCCTGTTTTGCTTCTTGTTGGGTTGGGATCTGGGGTGCCCAGGGGTTGGGTGGGTGGGAGACTGGAGGGTGGTTTGTGTACTTGTTATTTTCCAAAATGCCCTTAACAAGTTATGCAAATTGTACTGGGTATTCCATAACATTTCTCAAAAGAAACACAGTTGACAGGCCAGTTTGGTTTTGGGTTATGGCCTAACCCTGAACTTAATCCTGAGTTTTTTAACCCAAAACCAAATAAAAACCCTATGAAACTCAGTCAAACTAAACCAAGGTACTTTGGGTAAATTCTGATCGTTTTGGTTTTCAACCAAGAAGTCAACAAACATAACTGATTTATAGGTCATAAGCCCAAACTAGCAAGTCAATCAAAGTAAACTCAAAGGTTTTGACTAGACCATATTCGGTCCGACATAATTCTTCTCTATAAAAAAAATGACGGCTGAAGATCTCTCTCTCACGGTTGCTTCTCTCTTCCCTTATCTCTCAAACCCTAATTCTCTCTATCTTTGTATACGGCTGCTGAAATTTCCTCCTCTATCTTATCCTTAGGCAATGCAACTCTAGTAGACACATTAAGGAAACAATCAACGTAACAAACTCCTACAAACAAGCCAAAAATCTAATTCCCCGCCAACAAGCTTACATGCTCTCTAATTAGTTATCCAATGATAACAAAGTCAGGCACATGGCAAACTAATGTACCTAGATCCATCATAACACCAAGGGCTGCACAACACCAAACTTTTAACCACAATTTGTACATTGACTCCATCGCATCGAATCTTCACTCCTCATCCAAAAGCTAGAATAAATTTTCAAATGATCTATTGGTCGAATGCATTGGATATTCGTACAAAACATCATACTAGCAAGGCAAAACCACTCACCTAATGTCCCAATAATGTGAATCCGAAAATATAATGCGAAAGTTAACGAGTGCTACCTGAATTACAAAAATGAAAGCCTAACATTAAATATATTCTACAACTGAAATTAGCTAAAAATAACTTCAAATTTGAAATCTACACCTCAAAATACCCAAGTTAGGTCTGTCTTTATAATTAAAACTCTACCCAATTGGAATAAATCATTAGATGTACCATACACCTACATTTGACCACACTGGATAATTCTCCATCTTCATCTTCAACCAAGATTCCCGTTTTTGCAACTAATGTTTTTCTCTTTTCATTATTTCTTTCTCTTTTTTCTTTTTTTTTCTTTCTACTTCTTCCTTTGTATTTCCTTTTTCTTATTCTTCACCATGTATACCAACATTGATAGCTTCTTCTTGGCTGACCAAGTCACATACAGAGCCTCCAACAATTCTTTCATTCTCTCACTCCGCCACTACACACCCAAAATCTATAGTTGTAAATATGGTTACATGCGTCCAAAACCCACCAATCACCTAAAGATGCTAAATCACATTCCAGCCCAATCTCCCAACACAAACAGCCAGTTTTTAAATTACTATCAAATTCAAAGTAAACATACCAGTGCATTGTAATACATCATATGCAAAGTTCCACACCGTAAAACAACATTAAAGTTTAATCTTCTAACCTTTAGAATGACGAATAGCTTCTCTGAACGCTAGCACAACCGAGATGATCTCCAAGCCTTCTATCCAAACCTTAGCTTCCTCACCAAATAAAAAAAAGGCCGCTGAAGATCTCTCTCTCTCTCTCAGCTGCTTCTCTCTTCCCTTATCTCTCAAACCCTAATTCTCTCTATCTCCGTATACGGCTGCTGAAATTTCCTCCTCTATTGTATCCTTAGGCAATGCAACTCTAGTAGATACATTAAGGAAACAATCAACGTAACAAACTCCTACAAACAAGCTAAAAGTCTAATTCCCTGCAAACAAGCTTACATGCTCTCTAATTAGTTGTCCAATGATAACAAAGTCAGGCCACATGGCAAACTAATGTACCTAGATCCATCATAACACCAAGGGCTACGCAACACCAAACCTTTAACTACAATTTGTACATCAACTCCACCACACCGAATCTTCACTCCTCATCTATTGGCTGAATTCTATAAGATTGTATCACATGCTCAATTAATTAAATGCAACAATGTATTTAGAAAACCTACCATCCATGATATATGTGTGGGATTTAAGGGAAATAAAATATAGGTCCTTACACTCTCCCCTTTGAGCCATTACTTATAAGGTGGGATTGGTGAGATTTTATAGATCGTGACAATTTTAAGTTTTTGATTTCTGGGGATTGTTCCATGACATTTTGGTTAATTAAGCAATGGTTGCTGGTGAAGTTTATGACGACTAAATATTATATTATTTTGATACAATCATGTGTAAAGGTCCTATTTGATGGGTGTAAGTAACTAATGAGTTTCTGATTGTTTGTACAGAGATCTACGTGAGCAGCTCTGATATCATTCTATCACACCCGGGTCCGCCTAGTACAATATTGTCTGCTTTGGATCGTAGCCTGCATGGCTTTAAAACGCATTTGTGCTAAGTAGAGGATCGAACCCACATATAGCTCTTCACTTCACCTTTCTCAAGCGATGTGGGATTTCTACCATGTTCTGTGCACCTTCTCCTCGAGGACTTCCTTCAAAGGTTCTGGCCATCACAGGTTGCCCCCTTTTGGCGCTTTCCCATCTTAGTGTTAACTTTAAAAAAAAATTGACTTCATACGAAGAAGCAAGAAGGGAATGTTATCGTCAAATTTTTATAGGGGTAATTATAATTTACCTCCCTAGGGTTTCAACGAAAATCAAAGGTGGTAAAAAAGTAAACACATAACCCCCTTAATAGATTTAATGGTATGTATACCACAAGCACCAATTAGTGTGAGTGGGACAGTATTCTTCCAAAAATAGGTATTTGAAAATATTTTTTACCTTTTTTTCCTTTCTTCCTTCTGCCCCCACTTTCTTCCTACTCTTCCCCATTATGCATGGCTGAAATCCACTGCCTCACCCACCACCACACACACCCCCTCACCCCAGCACCTCCATTGCCACACAGCCCACACCATCTCACCCTACCACCAAACGCCACGCCCTCACCCCACCACCATCGCCACAACCCCCTTGCCTCACGCCGCCACTGCAAGCCATCATGACTGCGGCACGCCCTCAACTGCATCACACTACACTGCACGCCCCCTGCATCATAACTTCCGCTGGTCACACCACCTCAAACACCACACATCCCCCTCCCCTCCTAACAGACAATGCATGCTTTTTTGCTATATTTTTCATTAAAGCTATGATAAGAGCACTCTCATGAGAGTTCAATGATCTCTCCATGAACTGTTGGGTCTATTGGCCCACCAAAGGATTCAGGAAACCATAATGGAAAAAAAGGTATAATACATTAACAATCCCCAAAATAAAAGGAGCTGGAGTTCTAACTTAGATCTATCTCTCTCTCACTCCAAATCTCTTCCAAAACAGGGGAGGAAGCTTTACGTTTTTACACAGCGAAATACATCACCGGTGACCATTGCAACAGATGAAAAAAATTGGGACGAAAAAGTTTACTTCTACTATGACCAGCTTTCGTTTCCAACCATTACTTCTCTTTTCTTTTCTTCTTATCCTAGACCCTTTTGTAATCAAACTACACTTTTTAACTCTCCACAGAGTTTTGTTGTAGCTTTTCTCCCAATTTATGTTGTGTTTGGTTATTGAAATTCAGCAGAAATATCAGGAAATTAGAGATGCACATAAAGTGTTTGGTGAAATGTCGGAAAGACAGGTGATGAGGCTTCCAATTTGGTTGGGGCAATTTTGTCTTTTCAACTGCAATCGTTAGACTCCATCCATTTTATAGAAGAGCCCAAACTAAAAAGGGTGTTATTTATTCCCTTTTTTACAACAAGGCTATCTATTTTTGCTGAAACCCCAAGGGGATAAAATGTAATTACCTCTTTTTTATATTTTACTAGTTTTAGGCCCATGTGATGCACCGGATTTGGAGTATCTTTTTGGGTTCATTCTTTAACAACAATGATTTTAAGTAAAACCTAAATATAATTTCTTTGAACAAGTTTTTAAATTGTTATACAATTTAATTACATGTATTGTTTATTTATCTATCCCTATATGCTTATCATAAATTGAAAGAACATAAATGTAATTATTTTTAAAATAAATATTAATTATCTGCATAGAGTAATGAAAAAGGGACTAATTTGTAGTTATTGTATATAGGATTTTTTTAGTAAAGTATCAAAATTATCAATTACACATATGTTTACATTTATAATTAAAATAAGTGAAGATGCTATTCACTTGAATTTAGTGAATACAATTACAAGGGCATGAGTTTTTACCTAATTTGTTTGAAATATACATGTATGAAACAATGTACTGTAAATATCAAGAACGCATTTATTTAAAGGTAATAATTGAAAAAATTAAGAAGATGGTCCGAATTCATATTGAATTCAAATGTTTAATTTGTACTGCATTTGTTTTAGTTCATATATTTTATACATGTGGTTGAATGTTTCATTAGTTCATTTATTATAGGTTCATGTACATATATAGTTCATATATTCTATCCCCATGATTGAATGTTTCAATGGTTCATGTAATGTAGATTCATGCATATATACAAATTATAAGAACAAAGGGTTCATTAAATTTATGTATACTTTAATTATGTATTCATCTAAATAAATGAGTATATGATAATATTTTTTGTTACGTTTTTATTTCTATACAATTTAACTATGTAATCATTTAACCATTTATTTTTATTATTAATATTCTCAGTTGTTTTACATATTTCTATGAAAATAAAAAATGAATTATAAACATAATGAGATAATTACTAATTGAAAAGGTTGGGAAGATGATAAAGTTTCTTTTCATTTGAACTTAATAAACACAACGTATGATGGCATGAATTTCACACCAACAATAAATAATCATGAAAATCAAAGCATCATACTAGTTCATCTAGACAAACACTATAAAATACATGAACTAATTAAGTTCAGTGATCCATAGTTCAAAGATTAAATACATGTACAATGAACCAAAGAGTCAACCAAAATAATTATTTATCATTTTATAATTTGGAAATAAATAACTTTTAATCAAAATTTAAAAGCCACTCAAAATGAGCCACTTGTCGCAATCACGGTGATAGTGGCCTCCTTTTCTAAATTGCATATAGATTGATCGTATTATGGAACGTTGGAAAAATTTTATATTCCAAATATTTATCTTTTTCCTAATCAACTTGTTACTATTAATATCAAGTACAATTTCTAGTTTTATAAATCAGAAGATATGTGATATATTGTCTCTTAGTTTAAAAAGAAAAAAACAAGTTTTTCTTGAAGTATCCTCGGTTATTCCATGCCTTAGTTAAGTTTTATGATATTTCATCAAGGCTTTGCAAAGTTTATGAAGGAGTGTTCTGTTAAATATATTTTTATCAGAAACAAAATGAGCTCAAAAAAATCATATCCATACAAAAAAATTTATTAAGGAAAAGAATTTCTCGTAACTTGGGCCATGCAAGGCACCATAACAAGGATTTGTAATATCACCTTTATTGATTAAAACATAATACATGGGAAAACCCAACAAAGTACTGAGAAACAGTTGACACTTAAAAAAAAAGGAAGAAAAAGAAAAAAAAAATAAGAGGGAAGGAAAACAAATTTACCTGTAGTGAATACCCCGAGAAGGCTCCAGGAAATTGATCAGCCATAATTTCCATAGCTGCAAGAAACGCTACAACCTATTAAGACCAACCAAAGTTTTATCAGGATAAGGAACAAAAGTTCACATAAAATCTGAACCAATGTAAGGCTATTAAATTGATCACCTGTTTTCCCATTTGAGGAGAGATCACAGCATAAACTTTTGAGCCTTCTACAGTCCTATAAAGCTGCTCCCTGTCTCCTCCCGTGGTTCCCATTACAAAGGGCACTCCAACTTTGCAATATAGCTCTGCGTTATCTGTATATTGAACGACAAAAGGGGTAAAATTTAAAGACAATTAACTCAAAGCTTGTTAATGCGGAACATTTCATAATTGCATCCTCATTCCTTAATATAACAAAATTCAAGTGGATCGGGTCACTCAAATAGTTCCCAGAAATCTTAAAAGCACTGCCATGTCGGACACATGGACGCTTGCCGAACACGGACACTCATTGGACTCTCGACATTTATCGGAGACACATCCAAACGTGTACTATTATTTTTTCAATTTTTTTAGAATTGGACACTTGGGGGGCATACATGTTTGTTAGCTTGATATACATTATTGGGACTCTTATCTAGTAGCTTAAGCTTTTGGACCAAGTAGTGACTTAACATGGTATCAAAGCTCCAATTCTAGGAAGTCTTGGGTTCAAGAATCATGGCACGCATATGCTCCCCTATTTGTGCACTCTGTTATGTCTTTGTTTGTGCACCTGTTCTATTATGCCTGTTTGCCTCTTCACCTGCAAATCGAGGTTGCACGTGAGGGAAGGTGTTAGCTTGATATACATTGTTGGGAGGCTTACCTAACAGCTTAAGCTTTTGGGTCAAGTGGTGACTTAACAATGTCCGTCGCTCAGACACACATGAAACAATTTGTTAATTTGAAGAAAATAACTTGGGATCCAATGCTAAAATAGAAACAATATAGATTTATACCTATTAAACTCTCATCCTTTAGACATCTAAATTTTATGAATTCTAAAGCCAAAAACTTTTTTTTTTTAAATTTACGAATGAGCCTTCTAAATAGATATTCAAGACTTTTTGTTCATTGTTCTTTTAGAATATGTAGAATGTGAAAATAATTTCTTATTATTTTGATATAATAAAATATAAATGTATTCGCAATGTAAAAAATGAAGAAATAGTTGTTATTTTCATGTATAGATACCAAAATGTATACTTACTTATTGTCATGTGATAGTGTCCCTATCGTGTCTTTATTTTGTTGAAAATTGTCGTGTCCGCTTATCCTTATCATATTGTGTCGTATGCGTATCCCGTGTCCATATCTATGCTTCTTAGGGCAAAAAAAACCACAAGAAAGTTGACAAGTTGGCCAATACTAACCCCATTAGCATAAAATCACTTAATAAATAACACAAATGTGGCAAAGAATCATGAAGCGAAAAGTTTACAAGTTAATTTTATAGGCAACACATTGAGTGTGTGCTTGTGCGTGTGTCTGCATGTGCACACACTTGCAAGGGTATGCATTTAACCCCCCCCCCCCCCCCCCCCCCCCCCCCCCCCCCCCCCCCCCCTCTTCTGTTTCTCTCTCTCTCCCTCTTTGGGAGGAAAATATTCAAGAATGAATGAAAAATTTAACAAAAATGACAAAGTCAACAGCTACGAAACAATCAGATACAGTTAATATCATTGGTGAAACCTAAGGGAAAAAATTGTAGTACATTTTAAACTCTGATCACTACAAGATGCTCAACAGCTACACTGAACTTGATAGACCCCACCCTTCCCTTGTAGATGTGATGCCTAGCTGCATCACTAAGAAACCTGAAAAGGCACATCCAATGTAGGGGATGAGAAGCACCTCAACAAAAGCAACCCACAGCTAAAAGCCAAACACTTCCAAGGATCCCAGAATCGTCACCATGGTACAAAGCCATAATTTCAGCAACCAATGAGCCACAATGTGTTAGGGTTAATGTTATATTTCTGTTAGCAACTTAGTGACTCGACCTTTGGCAATTGAATGTTCCCCTTCCCAAGGGGATTGGCAACTGTAACAGCCTCCAAAGGAAGTCAGAAACTACTCCTTTTCCTATCTGAATAGCCTAATATTTCCTCTTCCAATCAGCCAACCCTAGCACCTAAACAACACATATTTGGCCTAGCTACTGTTCACAGATACCATTACCAGCCCCGGAGCAGCTTCAAAATTTTGTTTGTCTTAATTATAACCCCAAGAACCATAAGCCTTCTTACAAGTTTTTAAAAGCTAGAACTTCAAAACTTTGCTGACTTTTACCCACAAACATATCATGCCTCCTTATATCAGACAAATTTCAAATTCCTCAAGGGCCCAATCCTTGAATGTCCTCCAATGAAGAATTCTAATGCTCGTCAAAAACAATATGGTCCTCAATCTGTCCCTCTTTCTTGACCACTATTATGCAATTCAGGAAATTTCTCCAAAGAGTCCAATCTCAAACTAATGTCCTTTGAAAAGTAGCCCACCTTAGCCCCCATTCCAGGAAAACTCATCCAGTCCCTTCTAATAGATTTCCAAAGACTGGCCCATAATGTCTTCCAATCAATAATCCCATCTTCATTTCCAATTTTTTTTTTTCTTTTCATTGATTAGTATCCATCTTCATTCCTTTCCAAATCCAAACCATAAAATGCAAAATGTATGTACAATATGAATTTTACCCTTTTTATGGAATGATTTGCAAACATACCGAATTCCCACATCATAATCATTTTTAGTTACCAGCTCTTTTGTTTCTGTACACATGTCAATTCCAGGGCTTGGAACTCATACCAATGCAACAAAGGGTCGATTACATCGTATATCATGCAATATTGAACACCTAATAATCTGTGAAAAAAATTGCATCATGTTGATTCAATGGAGAAGCCAGAATTCAAAAAATGGAGAACTCTGTTGTGATGCATACCACGCACAGCTCTGTCATAGTTATAGCATGTACAGTCAACATGCTTTGAAATTATAATGGACAGTAATTATAATTAAAGCATTTCAATACAACCACAGGGGAAAACAAACTTTTAAAGCTGTCATAGACCATGGAATAAAGGAAAGACAGTTACAGGGGAAAACAAATTTTTAAAGCTGCCATAAGCCATGGAATAAAGGAAAGACATCAAACTGTCCAATTTTCTGCTCTTTGATCTAATTAAGCCATTGCATCAAATTTCTCTCCATCTTAATTTGAATTTTTTCTTATTCCTAAAAGTTCATAATTACTTACCATTCACAGCAGCAGGAACAGTGTAGTCCACCACAACCAAATTTGGATACTTGTTGAAGGTAGATGCTAATATGCTTTCTCTTTCAAAAGGACCATATACCTGGATCTCTTTCTCTCCCACTTGCACATTTTGCCCAGACTCATCCAGATGGCTAAATGATACAGGAACAATATGAAGTCCTGCAGAAACAGCTGCTTCAATAACTGCCTTACCCATTTTACCAGTACAACCATTCACCTGCAGCAGAATATCAAAACCGTAGAAGTATGAGATGAATTGATTAAGCAAAGGAATATTGCATAGCAAGCAAATTAATCCTTTTTTTTTTTTTTTTGGGACAAGTAATCCATATTGAAAATTTTTACAATCAACTATTTCAAAGGTATGAATGACAACCAATTATGTAAATAACTTAAATGGTGTGAGTCCAATTATCGTAAGCTAAAATCTGTTAAACAGTTTGTGAAAGAGACGCCACAATAGGGCCAAGTGGTGGATCCCTTGATGTTTGCCTTATTCATAGAAAATATAAAAAGAAAATGTATCCACTAATACTTGAATTGTAAATCATAAGCATGAGCCTATAACTAGCACTGACTGTATCTAGGGAATCATATCTCCATAAACATTAGCTAACTTGCTACTAAGACAGCATTACACACATCTCCAACCTCATCCATACGATTATTGGCACAAGCATCATAGTAATGCATTGTATGAAGATAGTTACCACTAAATGTTCGAAGACATGAGGCCGGAACCCCTTACCCATTACCAGCATCCCACCTGCTGAAACACAGGTGAAATGGAACGTCCTGCTCCATGCCTAACTATTCCTACATCATCCTACTCAATTCTCCCTTCCATAGCCATCCCGTATAGCAAAGTTTAGCATGTTTGATTGAATGAATGGGATCATAACATGGATTTGATCCAGTCCAATTTATCTATGGGGAAGTTTTAAAATTTTGATAAAAAAAAAAAAAAGATAAGTACAATGCCTCAACTCTAACAATAATTCCCAAAAATCTTTTGAATCTCATCAGTTACAGAAAAGAACCTCAATTCACCACTAGAAAGGAACTAGAGTAAGAAAATAATTTTGGATACAGGATACACCATTGTTGATAAATCTGTTAAACACTTGAATATATGCCCAAAATTATTTTTGGATATCGTACGTCACAGAAAAGAAGCTCACTTCACCATTAGAAAGGAACTAGAATAAGAAAAGCATTTTGTATACAGCATACACCATTGTGAGATAAATCAGCTAAAGATTTGAATGCATAGGCAATATTTTGTACTAGGATAATTAAAGATCAAAAGATATTTAATAGTATAATATTAAAAACTGCCATTGAGAACAGCTCAATGTATATGCAATGCACCAAAAACAGGGATCAGTCTTGCAACAATAGCCACATTCCATGACATTCCTAGCATTTGGCCTCTCCAATATATTATTAGCAAGGACAGCCTCTCCAACATATTAAAAGCAAGGACATGGTCAATAAAATCTGTTCAAATACATTGAGGAGAACTGGGAAAAGGAAAATTTGGAGGAAAATTCAATTGGCAACCTTTAGGGATTCTAAAATTTTACCTCAAGAAGTTTGAAGCATTATCACATACATGTGACAGCCCATGAGCACAATTATTTTATTTTTATTTTTATTTTTATTTTTTGCATTAGAAAGTATTAAGGGTTGCAGCCCATACAAAAAAGGCAGGTGTAACCAAATCATAAAGACAAAAACAAAGCCTACACACACTCCTTGCACCTCCATATTCTCTTCAAAATCTAAAATTGGCATAGGTCAAGTTGAACCCACCCTAAAAGCCAACCATACAAAATGGACAAAAGAATTACGTTTCAATCCATATATCGAAAGCTCCACTCCCTCAAATGTCATCCTATTGCACTCCCTAAATCAACCAAACAGACAAGAAGGAGCAAGCCACTAAGACTGAGCTTTCCTTCTCCTCTTTAACACCCTAGCACCCTACCAACCATGCAAAACCTCTGCACCCCCCACGAGAAGACCCAATACATCCCAAAGATAGTAAGAACCAAAGCCCAAAACTCCCTAACTGCCTTGCAATGGAGCAAAATGTGAGGGACCGACTCCCATCTTGCTTACAAAGGCAGAACCAATTCACAAAACACATGGTATCTTCTAAGAAAATTATCAATCGTGAGAATCCTCTTGTTAATTGCACACCACATAAAGAACACCACCTTAGTGGGCACTCCACAAGACCAGATTCTATTCCAAGGGACATCCAACTCTATAAGTAACCCCTCGCAACAACACGTAGAAGTTCACCCTGAACTTCCTATCATGTGCCCATCAGATACCATCCTTCCCTCCCCAACGCCTCCAATAGAATGAACCACTTGGACAACCTGTGCATACTCATCAACTTCCCAATCCTACAAAACTCTTGGTCATCAGTGCTCTGTACACATGCTGAAACCGACACCTCCTGATCCATGGCCAAAGCAAATATACTAGGGAAAGTTTCTTCTAGCCTAGCCCCCCAACACAACATGTGCCGCCAAAACTTAACCCTCTCACCACCACAATTCTAAGCAACTGATTTGTGAATTGGGTGTGTGAAAATGAGCAACAGTGCGAGGCGTCATTCATAAAAATATCTAAGAGCAAAAGCATATCTAGAGCACACACACATACTTAATAATATGTATAAGTACATAACATGCTCCGAATATAAGTTGCAACCAATGCCTCCTAATCCATGGCTTACAAAGATACCAGGGAAAGTTTCTTCTAGGCTAGCCTCCGCACACCACCTGTGCCACCAAAACTTAACCCTATTGCCTCCCCCATTCTAAGAAACCGATTCACGAATTGGATGCATGAGCATGAGTGCGAGAGTGTCATTTGTAAAAGTATCTAGAGAGCGGAAGCATCTATAAAGCGTGCACACATACCTATTAATATGGATAGATACAAATATATAGCCATATATTTATTCAGTTTTTCTATGCTAAGATTTTGCATAAAAACTTTTGTAATTAAGTAAGAAATAACTACTATAATTATTGTGTTTTATTTATTTATTTATTTATTTTAAATACTATAATTTTAGACGAATTATTGTGTTTCAATACCATAATAATACAAGTGGCATACAATCATTGGTTGAAACTATAATTCGAGAATTTGACCATTTGAGATCGAGAATATGACTAAAATTTGCTCTTAATTCGCCAATTCAAGGACTGGAGTGTAGTTTGTCCTCTTAGTTGGAAGGATTAGGTTATTTAGCCCCCATTCACCAAACTAAGATAGCCCCCAAAATTCCTAAACGCAACAAATGCCTTTCACAAACCCTTTCTGTATGACATAGAAACCTCTGGAGTCACCTAGTCACCCCAAGTGAACCCATACTTGGCTGTGATCACCCGCCTCCAAAATTTGTTTATCTCATAAGCAACTCTCCAAAGCCACTTTCCCAAAAAAGCCCTGGTGGCAATCTCTAACCTCCTAATACCAAACCCCCACCCCAAATGGACCACACTGTGTCCCAATTCACTAAATGATTAAATTCCTCCCCACAACTCCCTAAAGGAAATTCCTTTGCATCCTTTCAAGCCTTCTAAGAAGGAGTTTTTTCTTTGATAAGTAAATAGTATACATAAAAAGGAAAGGCGCCAATAAGGCAGGACCAACCCTGTACAACGGGAATGCCTATAAATCTACTGGAATATACAAACTATCCAAAAAGTCAACAAAAAGAGGCACCAGTGCATTCAATGTGGCCCATTTGTTCCACTCATTTAGTGGATTGGGACCTAATGTGAGGGAGGGGAGAGGGGTTGGGTATTATGAGGTAAGAGATCTTCAGCAAGGCTTTGTTGGGAAAGTAGCTTTGGAGATACGCTTACGAGAAAAACAAAATTTGGAGGTGAGTTACAACCAAGTATGGGTTCGATTGGGATGACTGGGCGACTCTAGAGGTTTCTATGTCTTACGGAAAGGGGTTGTGAAAAGGTGGCTCCCTTTTATTCCATCCAAAAGAAGGAATTAGTTGGCAAACTGGACAAGGTATTTTTAAAAAAGTAAGTCTAGCCCATTTTTAGCTGCCCCATCTCACACAGCTTTTACTTAAACAGTGACCCCAAAGGCAAGCCGAAGTCAAGAGGCAGGAAGAGAACCCAACCTACACTGAACAATAGTTACCTCCCTACCAAAATAAGCTCCAACCACTCCCCCCTGCCCGCCAAAGGACATGAAAACCCCCACGCTGCCTTTCCAAGCATCATGCTAAGTGACTCCATCACCAGAATAAACAATAGGGATGATAATATGCACCCCTACATGAGACCTCTAGACATTTAAAGAAACCGGCCAGAGTAGCATTGCTAACCTATCAGTGGAAACACAAAATTTAATCCACCTCCTCCATGTATCTCTAAAGCCCATCGTATCTAACAAATATAAAAAATAAATTCCCAGACAATGTGATTATATGCCTTCCTAACATCCACTGACAATTAACTCATGGCTTGCCGCTCCTCAATCTAAAACCTAGCATTTTATTAGCAAACGACACAGCATTCAGAATCTCTCTCCCCTCCAAGGTATGTTGAGACTCCGATAAAGGTGAGCCTAAAACAACAATAAACCAGGTAGTCAACACCTTAACCGCTATCTTATAAACACCCCAAGAAGACTGATATGCCTAAAATCCCTACTATCCTTTGTCCTAACCTTTCTAAGGATCTAGACCACAAGGGAAGCATTTAGAGTCTTAAGACTCCTCTCAAACTCACCAATGGTGTGAAATCCTCCATCAGTCCCATCACCTCCTCCTTTGCCAACTTCTAACAGTGGGAGAAATATATCATTGTCATCTCATCTAGCCTAGGGCATTGTCCCTAGGACTTCCTCTTTATAAAACTCCCTGTCCATGTTGGTCCTCTCTGCCACCATGATGGAGGCAAAATCCATCTCATTCAACTAGGGATGTCACGACTCAAATTCATCATCCAGTTCCTGATAAAGTCCAACAATTTCCTCCCTTATATCCTCCTCGTCCTATAGAATTCTGTCGTCTATCCATAATTTCCAAATAAAGTTATTACACCTGTGAGCATTCGTCATCCCATGGAAAAACCGAGTATTCCTATCTACTCCCTTTAGCCTCAACAACCAAACCTTTTGGCGCCAACATGTCTCCTCCGTCTTCACACTACTGCCACACTCTTTCTTAAGCTCCTCCTTTTTCTTCCTCTCAGCTTCAAAAACACCCCCATAGCTTCCGGCTCATCCAACCACCAAATCTCCGTCAACACTGAAGCTTTCATGAGCACATATAAATGCAAGTGGCACATAAAAAGCTTAAGAAATCAAACATATAAAAAGCATTAAATGCTGGCTATCTTACAAATAATGGGGCATATATGCAAGTTCAATACATAATCAATCAAAGGGGAAAAAAACTCAAGTTTTATACCAAGATAACCATGAATGAGGAAGTGGTGCAACTAGCTAGTAGCAACATAACACCTAGGACCCAACCGATATGGCTTTTAATTTGGAACACTCTCAAATAAAGAATTTTCTCTAGCCTATAGGAATGGGAACTTGGTACAGTAGTCATTAGGTTCTAAAGCATCACATAATTGGAATATGTTGAGGCATTTTTATATGTGAGGATGATCTTCTTCTAACGTGTCACCATGAATAAAACATAACATTGTTAAATGCATATTTGTTTATGTAGTATTGCGAAATGGGTAAACTATAATCGAGAATATACATAAGACTCATTATACTAAAAAGAGCTTAATACAATCTGTGGGAAAAAAAAAAAAAAAAAAAAAAAAAATGTCTCTCCTCCGCCCCCCCCCCCCCAAAAAAAAAAAAAAAAAAAAAAAAAAATAAATAAATAAATAAGTTAGAGAATTAACCAAGGCAACTATGATTTCAAGTTATTCACCAGTTTTGGCTTTGAAACTACTACATAAGAAAGTATAAAATTTAGTGCACTATTTTGTCTTCTATGTATCAATAACAGAAACGATAAGCAAACCTCTCCCTGATTGTCATACGTTAATTATAAAACACTTTCCCAATTCTTCTTCCATCTAGATCCCTTACCCACTATCATATATAACTCAAAGTAGCACAAACCACCATCCATTCAGAACCTGTACATTCCATTCTTTGTAACCTGTCCATTCTTTGTACTTTCCCTGCTTGTCATTATCATTGGAAATTTGGTTCAAACCTGATCAGCCAATGAATTACCCCCAAAAAATGAATCCCAATTGAAGTTAAATATTGAGAATATCCCTTCATTTCAACGACATAAGTCAAATTCTTTAGTAATTTGATTTGAACCAAATGCAAAAGGAATTTAGACTTTGATTTCTTCAGTATAGCTATATATGAAAATTCTTAATAAACATAGGATGAAATTACGCTTATGTTGTTAGATGTCACAACACTAATTGCTCATACAATTCTTTGCTCCAACACTTTCAAAAGCTATCTACTAAATCAGTTTAACATAGACATACTAATCAATTTATTTACCAAATGGCAAAGGTTGAGATTTAAGTTAACCCAATTATCAGCAGCATGGACTGAACCCGAACTTAAACATTTGGACCAAAAAGTATAAAAGAAATTGTAGCACGACCTGCACAATTGAGTTGTTGACTTTTGTGTTGACCCTAACTAATTCTTCCCAAAAGGGAGCTTGCTAGTAGTCACTAAAGCAAGATGCTTAATATGATTTCATTTCAAAGATGCTAACATAAAATCCATAGTATTTAAACTTGTTAAGTCAAAGCTTTTAAGCTCTTCGAAGAGTCAAATCGACTTTTGCATCAGCAAATCAAAACTCATCAAGTTAAATAAACAATCAAGGACATGACACAACCAATCTATTAGCCATTAACAAAAAGAGGTCATCCCTAGGGGGCCTAGCCGCACTGTTGCATAGACCCAGGTATGGGTTTCGCGTGCAGATATGTATCTAAGTGTCAGATTTGTCTAATTTTCATATTCAAGGCCACAGGGACACTAGGGGAGTGCATGGGTCGGGTCCATGCTAAACCCAAAACCGACTCGATCTTGATAGGTTTAAAAAATTTAGACCTAGAACCGAAACGAATCAACCCGAGTCAGCTCGGGTTGGTTCAGTTCCATGCCTCAAGTAAGTTCAGCTCTAGGTCGGGTCGAGTCCACTTTTTCATGTGAAACATAGTTTCCTTATTTAAAAACACAAAAATAAGCAAGATCTTGTATCCTCAATTTTCTTAAAATAATTAAATAACACTATGTAAACACATATTAGCAACAATGAAGTACAAAAAATAACTTTTTGGTTCATCGGAAGGGAAAAGGGTTGCGCTAGGCTACGCAATAACCCCATCAGGGCACTAAACTCCACAGCAGCACGAGAGGGAAGACAGAGTCCCTACATGAGACCTAGCCACGATGCAAGCCAGGACATAGGCCTATACACCGCCCGTGGACCATGAAGCATGGATGGTCACCAACAAGAGGCTGCAGAAAATCGAACCCAAGCCTTAAGCGAGGAGGACGATGAACTCACCCGCTGAACCAACCCCTTGTTGGTAGAACAAATAATAATGGTTTAAAGACATATAAGCAATATATACAAACTTTAATTGCATAAATAGATTAGGCCTTGATTTGGTTCTCGAGTTGGGTTGGATGTCAGTTCAGTTCTCGGGTCGGGTCGGGTCGAGTTGAGTTGGTCCAAAAAATGCAAACCCAGGAACCGAGATATTTATTTAGACCCAAAACCAAACCGAACCTTTGATAGACCCGAACCAAACCAAACCAACCCATTAAGGTGGAGTTGGTTCGATACTTGGGTTTCTCGGTTCCTTTGTGCACCCTTAAGGAACATGGCAAAATATTCATATTCTTAATATAAATATCCTTTTTAATTAGAATAAAATATGTTTATAAAGTTCTATAGAGCATTTCATTTATAATATGAGAGTTTTTGTAAGTAGATGTCTAACAATACATGTCGGACACATACCCCTGCCCCTGCCCCTGCCCCTGCCCCTACCCTTACCCTTACCCTTACCCTTACCCATGTGTCGGGCAAGAGTAGTGTCTGACACGGGTGCTTCATATATTTTAGGAATACCACGTAACATTGCAGACGAATAAGCTAGCTTGACAGTGATAATGAAAAGGCATCTTTTTTTAATCTATTTATTCTTTCATCTTAACTACCAAAAACAAAGTGATAAGAAAACTCATTAGTCATGTTATAATCTAGGCTAGTGTTTTTGAAGGGTTTATCTTTATAGGTAGGTTGATTTTCTGCATGCACATGTCTATATAATATATATAGACATATTTTCATAGCAATATTATGAGAATAAAATAATAATGGCAGTGCAACTTCTAATTAAAATGAAGTGGAGGATGCATAAAGTAAATCCATAAGAACATACTTATGGAACTAGCATACGTTTTTCAAATGAGAGAGAAAATTTTAAAAATGGAGATCTTCAGGGTAACATACTCATATATGATTACCATAATCGGAAGTGCAATATTTTGTGACGCTTTTGAAGGTTGCTCAAGGGATTGGATTGGTGTGCTCGACATGGAGACCATAGGACTCGCTGATCTCCCCCTTCTAGAAATAACTCTATCCCATCTTCCATGTCCATTTAGCGATGCACAGTTTTGCCTGCCTTGGATGATATTTGTCGGCACTTTAAGAGCAAATGCCATAACCTGCAGTAATGTTGATGATGGTTAAAGTATTAAGACTACCCAAAAAAAATGATCTTGTTCCTTCAGATTCGGAAAGAGAACATGACAATTAATAGCCATTATTCACCAATTACACAAGGTGATTTCAAGAGACTTGAGCCCTGAATAAAACAGAGTATATTCATATTGTTTATGGGTATTTGTACATAAACCCGTATCCTTGAAGACGGTTTTATCATCAATGAAGCAATCCAATAAAGGAAACAGAAAGCAAAAGAGACCTGTGGAAAATTATAAGCTCTTATTCTCTTCAAGTCTAACTCACTGCTTTTAGTAAAGGCCAGTCCTGACCAATATTATATTAAAACAAATTTTAAAAGAACATATATTAAAATTTACTTCTTGCAACTTTAAGTTCCAAAGAGCCACTGCATGTTGTTTTGTATGATTCTCAAACAAAAATTATGCAGTAAAATAACCATATATTCCCTTTAAACAATCAAAACCGGCTTGAAATCTGCACTAGAGATGTAAATAAATGAATGCTCAGCAAAAAGAAAATTTACATAATAATACATGCATATTTACATACCACACAAAAAACCAGCTTAAACTAAGTTTAAAAATAGGTAGCACAATCAAAACAGAGCAGGTGCAATCTCCGTTTGTCTCCAAAAGTAAGCAGAATCTGATAGCAAATTTGGCTTAAGGATGAGCTTAATCACAAGATTAAACCAACTCTCAAACCAAAAACATGTAAGCAAAAAAAATAAAGAAAGAATTAAACCAATGCTCCTTACACAAACCAACCGTAGAGCATCACCATCTCATACATGAGATATAATTGTTCAACCCATTTAACAGATGAACAAGTTCTCGTGAAACATTGCAATAATCAATTGGATTAGCGAGCTTAGCATCAGGGCTTAGGTTTTTTGGGGAACCATGCAAAGAGAGAGAGAGAGAGGTACCTGCTGACTTGCTGAGACAACGTAGTAGAGAGAGAGAGAGAGAGAGAGAGAGAGAGAAAGAAAACAGATGCTGTGAGAGATCAGGGTTCAGGTCGAGGCGGCGAGACCTTGGGTGCTGTTAGCGTCGGATTTTGGAAATGTTGCCCATAATCCGGTAGGTGTTTCCTTCAAAGTTCAAATTACATAGGCAACTAGAACTGGAATAAATAACGAAAACATATTTCACAAAATCGAGCGAGATATTAAAAAATACAATGGTTAAAAGATGGCATAATATATAACAAAAAAATAATGACAATAATTACCTTATATATTAAAAATTAATGGAATAAAAAGTTAATACAAATGAATACTTAGAAATAATAAACTATAGGTTATAACGCCAAGATATTGAGGCTATATTTGGTACAAAGAAATGAAATGAAATGGAATAGTTATTTTCACTTTTATTTTCATTTTCTTATTTGGTATCACTATTTAAAAGTGAAATAACTATTTCATGAAATGATCATTTTCACATTTTGTTAGAATGATCATTTCCTATTTTAAGAGTCATGAAACAACATAAAATAAAACTTTGTAAGATTTTTATTGTTAAATTTTTTTTAAAAAAATATAAAAACATGTTTGCTAATTATTTTTTATTTTAAAATTTTTTAAAAATTTAAAATTTAAAAAATTTAAAAAGTTAAAAATTCTCACCATCACCGCCACTACTAACCACCACAACGGTCAGCCACAATTACTCGTCATCCACTGACACTGCTACCCTCCACTGTTGTCACAGTCCCACCACCACCACCTACTATTGGCCACCGCCGCCGCTCCACCACCACCACTGCCATCATCGCCACCAATCACCACCGCTGTCGTCGCTACCGCCACCACCACCATTATAAATACTTAATAATATTTAATAATCAAATAATATATTATTAATATTTTACATAGACATAATATTAAATTTTCATATCACACACAAATTTCATTACATTCTATTCTAGCATTGCTCATTAGTCTTACCAAATAAGGAAATGAGAATGATTATTTCATTTCATTCCATTCTCATTCTCATTTCATTCCTTTCCATTTCCTTATACCAAAAATGTAATAGATTCTATGTCATAAAATATTAAAATAATAATAAAATATTAAAATAACAAACCACCAAGAAAAAAATACTAGTTAAGTACATAAACTTGAGCACTTTACCTCAGTGGCGGCTCCAAAAAATTTTGTTAATGGGTCATACAAAATTTTAACACTAAATCTCAAATTATATATAAAAAGTCTCATTTTGTACGAGAATAAGCAAGTGTTGGTACTTTAATAAAGGTAATGTAGTTGAATGAGAAACATTCACTTTATAATAAAATTATTAATAAAGAAGACTTTTACTTGCAAAAGTGCTACTATCATATCATTCTAATTATAGTTTCTATAAATGTTTTTTGAAAAATAACATTTTTCTTTAAGAATTTGCTTAGCATAAAAACTCCATCTTGTACTATAAATGTTATTAATGCATGATAGTGTTGTTTAATAATACTCATTTTATATTTTCATTATAACATCACATTAAATAACTTTTTTTGCATGCTTGAATCATAATCAAATAATACTTTATACTATATGATAAGAAATACTAACTTTGTAAACATGACAACTTGAATACAAAAAAATACATATTGTGATCATTTCAAATTTAGATATGCATGGGTGGGTTAGATAGTGGTAAGTAATGTTAAGAACACTAATAATAAATAGCGTAAAACTATTTTCTTTTTACAAGTATGAAAGGAGCAATTGCCCCACATGCCTTTACAATAATTCCCCCCTTAGTACTAAAAAATTAAGAAGAATTGCAAGGTTGACAGGGTCAACTGACCCCATTGTCTTTTACCTAGCGCCGCCAGTGCTTTACCTCCCTTAACAAAAAAATACATACAAATTAATGCCTAAAATATAACAACTTAAATGTGCATAAAAACCGTTAACGGAAAAGACGAAATTACTATCCTAACTTTATCTACTCAAATTGGAGTCTCTTCCCCAATCCCATTCCTCTACCAACCAGAATGAACATCCCTTCTCTATGTCGCTACCTTATCTCCTCACCCCTCTACCGTTACCACCACTATCTCTTCCCCCACGCCCCATCATTGTCACTAAACCACCTCCTCCCCCACCCCCAACGCCGGTAGTCCACTTCCTACACAGACCCTCGCTATCGCCACCACTATGACCTCCTTCCCGCACCCCCATACAGTCATTGTTGAGGAGTCCCCAATATCAGTTCCCAACTCTAAATACGAGGCTTCCCCAATCAAGAAATATAATCTTCATCATAGAATCGAGGAATCCATTGGATCTTAATCAAACACAAAGAGAAAAAAATGATTGAACCAAAGCATCATCATTTCCCACCTCAAGTTCCTCCCTTTCATCTTTGGTTAGTTCACTTCCAATTTCATTAAATTGACTGCTTGCTTTTTCTCCTTTATGGAATACGTCATCATGTCCATCACAATTGCATATGCTACCATCTAGTAATTTATTTTCATTCTCCAAATTTTCATGAGACAAAAGGCCTTTGGAAGGCGCACTTTCAAGAGCATCGTACTCCATAATATTGTCCTTATTTGAACTGGATGGATCATGGCAACACCCCGGCGCTGCTTCCCCTTCACTTGATAAATTGGGTTTTGTTGTTGAACAAGGACCAAAGAAAAATATAGAGATAGACATAAAGGGTGCAAGAGATATGAGGTTAAGCAAGGCAAGAGGCACTGTGTCACTAGATGGTGTGTGCATAGACGGTATATACATATATAAGCTAAAAAGAAAGAGACAAGGGTAATGTTGTACTAAAAAATCCTTTTAGACGGCAATTTTGTTGAAAAACATTTGTTTTTTTTTTTTGTCATGTGCATCTCAGGTAACTAATTGTTGTTAATTTATTTGACGGCAACCTAAAAGAAGGGATTAATTGAAAAAAAATATTTATAATTGAAAGAGTCAATTTGAAAGGTGATACTGAATTATAGTTGAAAGATGTCCATGTACTTAAACTCAAAAAATAATGGTTCATATATCGAGCTTCATTAATATATTTGTTTTGTTGGCTGAGTCGGAAATTGCAAATAAAAATTATATTTAAAATCTTGCTTCGAAAAGATACACAAATTTAGGTCCCAAAATTTCAATTCATCGAGCCTAAATCTATGTATCCACAGTATAAACTATTGACAAGATGCAAATACTATTATCACAAAATCAATAGTAAAACAAAGGCCAACATAGTTGAGAATGTTTTCATCCTCGTTTGTTTTTTAATTCCATCATAATTTTTTGACAATGCTATATGTAATATTTTTGTCAATCATTTTTCTCACGTCTTAAACACAAGTGAATGGGTTCTACACGAATTTATTAATATAGATCATACAATTTTATGTCTAAAAGTGAGAAAATAGATTGAAAAATAAGATTGTATATAACATTACTCTTATATTTTTAATCTACTACGAGGTGGGTAAGGAGAGGAGTTCAATATGATCATTTACATGGGTGAAAAAAGTGACATTCCTAGACAAGATTTGCTGAACCGTAAGGCCAATAAGGATTTTGCCTTAGGCGTCTAATTATTTTGGGTAAATTGCTTGGACCCCCTTGAAAATAGAAGGACAGAGAAAATAAAGGAAATGTAATTTTCCTTCCCTATTTGATTTTACAAAGAAAATAAAAGGAAAGTGAGGAAAAGAAGAGAGAGAAAGAGAGAGAGCTTGATTTAAAATTTTTCCTCTATTTTTCTTTTCTTTTTTCTCATTTTTCGTTACCTTTCTCTTTTAGGTAGAATCAAACAGAAAAAGAAAAGTAAATAGTAAATTTTTCTTCTTTTTCTTTTCTAAGTGCCGAACATGCTTTAAGTATCACTTAAGCCCTTTCATCTAAGAAAGCTACACTTCAACCCCCCAAAAGTACAATAAATCTAAGTTGAGTTAACACCCTTAGCAAAAAATATAAATTTACATTTTTAACCTTCTTCATCCTTAAATTTTTTCAAACCCAATTTCACTCTTTCTGGATTCTTTGCCATCCACCCACTCCCCACGCTCCTTGGATGGACGTTGACGACAATGGTCATGGAAGTGGATGACGTCGAAGCACTCGAAATCTTCGGAAAGACCCAATAGCTGTTGGCAACAAGCATGCGAATGCCAACTTCTTCAACTCCTTCAACAACGACTTCGACGACAATGATAACAACTGATTGCATCTATGATTTTTTTGAGATTATATTATGTTTTCACAAATGTGTCCACCTTCGCCTATTTTGATCGACAATGCTCTCTATTTTAATTGACTTTTTTCTTCACATTTTGCTCTTGATAAATTCGATATTTTCGACCAGTTTCAATTGATTTCTAAAGATTTTTTTTGACAAGTTTCTACAATTTTTAATCTAATTGATGAATTAATGTTATTAATGCCTAACCCTTAATTGGTTACGTGGCACCAAATTGACCTTCTGGCTTTCCTTCTACATTTTTCATTGTTTTCCTTTTTCTAGTGATTTCTGGTTTACTTGTGAAAATGTTGCCAATGTTTTTAAATTCCTGAAAATGGGTTTTGCGTTTTGTGTACAATAGGTCCATGCCATTACAGTATTGGGCCATTTCAGTGTTTGCTTGTCCATGATTTACTTGGATCGATTTGAATTAGTTTATGAACTACCTGTTAGTTCAAAACATGAACCCAAGTATTCTTATATCTTTCATTTCAATTTGGTACGTTGTCTAATGTTGATTCTCTTAACTTCTTGTCGTCAGATTGTATTTGGACCACTCATAGCTTACCAGTAGCAAATTTATGTTATTTACATGTACTGTGAGAGTAACTGGGCTTTAAGGTTACATGCAGCAAAGAAGTGATTGTGTGCCCAAGGGGAAAGATGGACCATGAGAGTGGGAGATACAAGTGGAGAGGAGGCCGGGGGGTAATGGCGTTTAGGAGAGAAAAATGAGATGGAGAGGAGGTCGGTGGAGGTTGTTGCAGACTTGCAGTTGTTTCCCTTTCTTCCGTCTTCTCTGCAATTAATACACGTATATACTCATACATACAATACATATACACAAACATACAGAGACATTTTAATAACTAAATTGGTTTCTTTATAAAAAAAGGGTATTTTGGGAAACAATTAAGCATGTGAAAGTCATATGCCTAAATTCCATCTACTTTTACTAATAGACAGCAATAAAAGGATAAAATTGGCATTAAGACAAAAATTAAAAGGGTGTAATTAACCTAGGCATTAGCTTAGGGGGTGTAGATGTAATTAATCCAATTTTTTAAAACTCCATATTTTTTACCGGGGTAATTACATTTTATCCTGTAAAAATCACATAACTCCTAAATAATTTAAAAGTGAATACATGAACTCCTTATAGTTTGAACTTAACTATAAAATAGATGAAAAATATTAGGATTAATCGGGATTACATCACAAGGATATTTTTCGTTATTTTATCTCTTCAAAATAAAAAAATTAAAAAGACAATTTTGTCATTTTATGTCAAAATAAATGGTTTTCTTTCACAAGGGTATTTTTTGAGATTTCACAAAATCTGTTACAGTTTCATCCATTTTACAGATAATTAAGTTCAAATTATAAGCGATTTGTGTTCATTTTTGAACTACTATGGAATAATATGATTTTCGCTTAAAGTACAAGAAGGTAAAATGTAATTACTCTTTTTTAAAACCTAGTGAGACCTTTTTGGGGAAAAAAAAACTTTAGTCCAGAGAAGAAAAAAGAACTATTTGAAAAAGAGGTCCAAAATAGACAACACTGGTAAACTTTAGAAAAGAAAATTCTTGTTTTGACAATAAACAACGAAATTGAAAATTGAACTGCGTACCATAGGCGCCCCAAGTTTCCATATCGATCCCATTTTAGAAGTTAGAACTCCATTACATATTAGTTGACAATTCATTAGTCAAAACTCCGTATATTTGAGGAGAGTTTTTAGCCAAAATAACATTGTTTTTGAAAAACATTCCCAATCCAACACTATTTCAAAACTAATTCCCATTGTAATATTTTCTTGCCACATCACCTTTTATTTTAGGGAAGTCCTTAAATTGTGGACTTCTTTCTTTTATGTTCTTTTTTCTTTTAAATTTTCCAAACACAACTAATTTGTTCTTTGCTTCTTTGTTTCTCTCTCTCAACAATTCATGGAATTGTAGTTGAACAACTCTTCTTTCCAATCTTAGCTAGATTAGACTCCGATTTAAGAAATCGGAAGTTATGTAAAATAAGAGCTTCAAAGTAAAAAAAAATTCAAAACGCGTCCCAGTCTTGCATAAACTAATAGCTTCAATCATATTTCCAGTGCTTAAACCATTACCTTTAGCCAATAACAGAAGTATCAATTTGATACATAAATCCCTATGCCATTGGAGAAAATTTTTTTTGTACATATGTATCAATCCAATATATATCGTAGGTGTATATATATCAGCCAGTCCTTGTGCATATTTAGGGTTCGATATTGGGTAGTAAATATCACGAGGAGCATGGAACTTCAATTGGCTGCAAAAAGTTATTTCCAAGCTAATAAAGGCCCTGCTTTTCATAAGGAGTGCTATGCTTCACTTTCACCAAAAACTTTATACCAGATCAAATTAACAGCATGAAAAATTTTCTTAGTGATCACTACATTACAAGAGATATATCAATCTATTTGGCCAAAAATCTGTTTTATAATATCTCTACAGACAAGCAACCTTGGGCATCTAGATCTAAAGTAAATCTTGTTACTCATAAGTTTTATTCGTATAGCATTACGCTACAAATTGGCAACGCTCTTACAATTGAAAGCTTTTAGTTTATGCAACATTATGATGTTTTATGATTTTTCTTTTTCTTTTTTTTTCCTTCTTTTTTTACTTTGGAAACCCATTTAAGATTGCTTATTGGTTTTTTGAATCTTTAGTCTAATTTGGCTAAGATTTGAACTTTGGTTAAGATCGAAAAGAAGAACTGTTCACATACACTTCCATGGATGTTTGTGAAAGAGAAACAAAGAAGCAAAGCAAAGAAATAATTGAGTTTTAAGTTTTTTGGGAAAAAATTCTACCAAAAAAAAAAAAACAAGAAGAAAGAGATCCAAAGTTTAAGCACTTCCTAAAATAAGAGTTGATGTGGCAAGAAAAATATTAAGATGAGAATTATTTTTGAAAGAGTTTTAGATTGAGAATATTTTTAAAGATAGTATTATTTTGGCCAAAAACTCTATATTTGAGAGAAAGTGAATTAAGTCTGACTCAAACTGATATACTTAGTGTAGTAGCATACCTCTCTATTCTATCAAGCTGTAATTGCCGTTGAAGCTAGAGAAGATGCATTCAAACTTGAGGCAACGTAAAGTAGTTATCAATCCCATATTAAATGCAATTTTAATCAACATTCTTTATTCATGTGGAGTAAATAATAGACCTTTGAACACTTGGAAATTATGATAGAAACAATGAGATCTTAGTATATGTGCAGCAATCTAACCCTTCTATATAAATATGGGCAGTGATCGAAGCATGAGCATAAAAAATAGAGACTTATTTTAAGTGGTCTTTTCCATGGACTGGTTACCACAAACTGAACACGGACGGGTGCTCTAAAGGAAGCCAGAGACTGAGATCATTAGAGATAATTGGATGGATGCATCTGTGGATGCGTTGGCTTCGTGGAATTGGGAACCACTGTGGTTAATTAAGCTGAGTGAAGAGCATCATAAGGGGCACTTTCACTTGTATATTTGTATATATATATATATATATATATTTAAAAAAAAAAGGAAAGAAGAAGAACCATATGATGGATGTTAGTGATAATGATAAACGGATGTTGCTGCTTATGATATGAATGTATCTTTACACTACTAAGTTTGTTCCACCTATATAGTTGAAGAATGATTTGAAACTAAATGAATGGCTAATGTTACACAAGCAAGAGAAGGGATTGGTACGGATGAGATGAGGGGAGGGGAGGGGAGGGGTTTCAATTGATAGAATTTGAAAAACCATGTCCTTTGCTCCATATATATATATATATATATATGTAGCTAGCTCACTTGGTTGTTTATACGCCTAAAAAACAGGGTATATTGGAACCAAACTACGCCATCCACAATTGTTCTGTTTTTTTTCTTTTTCTTCAAAATAATGCTATTCATAATCTATCTTTTATTCTATTTTCTCTTTTCCAAACACAAGCCAGTGAAAAACTCACATTTATAATGCACGTGAGAAACTAAGGTGAAAAGTGAAATTATATATGTAAATATATTTTGTTTGGTAGTCATCCTGCAACCTCAATCATGGTCATAAATTAAAGCTTCTTCAGTATTCCAAGGAAATGTCACATATGAATTATAAGGTGGCATGATGATTGATGAGACCAAGGCAAGACATGATATATATGATGGGATCTAAAGACTGAAGTGTAGTGTAGGCATGATGAGCCTGCAGCGCCAAGTTCCATTCCAATCCCTTTGTTGATAAATATTGCTGCTACATCATCAATGACAGGTAAATTATATATTCATTAGCTGGCATTTGCTATATAGACTTGTTTGCTTTCAGTCCAAACATATTTTTGAGAAAGAATTTGAACGAAAAAATTGCTGCTTAATTGAAGTTGCATGACTTAAATTTAGAGATCAGAAGCATAACAGAAATACGCCTAAAAAAAGGAATATGATCCTTCACCTTCTTGATTACTTACATACACACGTATATATATATATATATATATATATATAGAGAGAGAGAGAGAGAGAGAGAGAGAGAAGGGTGGGTGAAAGGCAGGCGTGATGGGAGTGTTATGTGTGTGGTTGAGACGGTTTAAGCTTTGAGATAAGCGCTTGTTAGCATGTGAGAGCTAAAGCTCAAAATCCATTGTTCTTTCAGCCACTGAAACCAACAACAGCTTCAGAGAAAAGCAGATTGAAGGAAAGAAAGACAGAATAGGAGCCTTACCCAGGTAACATTTTAACAATTTAATAGAATGGACACCCACCAATCATGTTTGAAAATTGATTATTAATATCATTATGAAACCATAAATTCTATGTTAATACTCATAGAATTTATATTGGAGAAAATGACAAAATTCTATGTTAATACTCAGCCATCTACCATCTCTCAAGCAAAGGGTTACAATCTTATGGTAGATTGGTGAATTATTGGGCCGAACTGGATTTGAACCAGTGTAGACATTGCCAACGAACTCTGCATCGAGCTAGGAAGAATTCATTTTTAGGCTTAGCTTATTGATAATCCATTTTGTTTTTTCTAAAAGTTTAATGTTACATGGCAATCCCAATTCATTTTTGGGGTATGTATCGTTCTTACATACTGCAACATTATAATTTATACATGTTCCCTTTTTACTTTTGAACGGCTTCATGAAGGCAAAGAACTTCTAGCTTTTTCTTTGTTTTATTTGGCCATGATTCTAGCTCCTTAATTGTTTTTTTTTTTTTTTAAGCAGGCATTATTAGCTTCCAATTTTTTTAGGTGAGCATCAACTTAGACCTTATTAGTTTATGTATGAGACTCGCATAATTTCTGTGTGAGTACAGAAGCCTTGTGACAAGATATTTAACGGATAGAAGTAAGATGAAGAGAGTAAGAGAAGGAGATCATGAGGCAATAGATAGGTGAGGAATACGAAGAAGGCCGCTATTATCACCTATATGGACAAGTTAGAGGTGAGAAGTACGAAGAAGGCTGATATTATCACCTATATCGACAAGTTAGACGTAGACAAAGAACTCGGCTTTAACATCCATGCTGATTATTCCGGTTATACGCCTGTCGGAGTATTTGATTTCCCATGGCTGAAAGAAGGTATGATCTTCAAAACAGACACTATTCGGAATATGAGAATACCCTCGCAGCAGCCTATAATACCAACTAGATGGAACTACTTCAACTTCCAGTACAGCGGCAGTCGGGATTGAATTTTCGGGAGAAAAGAGTTTGTGTCAGTCTCCAAGCCTCCTCCTAAATTTTCAAGACGATAAGAGTGAGGATGACCTCTTGACATTCCAATCTGATGAACTTGATGGGGCTGACTGGATAATTTGGAGGTCAGTGCTTGATCAGCCTCTTGCTAATGGATTGAATTGAACAAAGTGGTCTAGAATGGTTACTATGTATTTGACTCCTAACACAAGAAAATGTTGATACAGCTGGACTTTCCTATACTCTCTGGCTCAGGATCCTATTCTGAGCTATGAAAAGCAGACTGACTGGTAGGCCTTAGATGTTGATATAAAATGGTTTGGATATCAAGCATGCCAAAAGTGGCTATACTTAACATCATTTTTGCTCACAGTAATTGGTGTTCTTTCTTTTCCATACTTTGAATTTTTAGGCTGTGATTGCTAGCTAATTGCTATGTCGTTAGGTGCCAAGATAGTTTCTTGAATGAAAAAAGAAAATTGTGTATAGCACTTTAAGGGCATCAAATTAAAAAATAACACTGGATATATATGCCTAATGATTTTGTCAGCAAACCAGCCTCTCCTAGAGCCAACCACAGCTTCCCCATTCTCTGTAGACGCACAATAACTTGGATGATTTTCCAGTAACCAAACTTCCTGAGAACCACACCACCTTCTCTTCCTTGTTGGAAGCAAAATCAACATATGCTTTATATGAATCCATATTTGGAGGATGTCAAAGTACTAGAGAATGTCGAGGCCTGATTGTACTCGTTGGTAGCTTCTCCAGCTGACTCGCCCCCAAAGGTGCCCTTTTTTATCCACAAGCGCTCGGTTGACGGTTGTAGTTTTATCCGGAAAATTCGGAATCGTATTTACTCAAGGATCTAGCCCAATATAGGCTATAGCACTCAACTCATACTAAATTAACTCGGGTTGACTAGAAATTATGTAAATTAAATCTAAATAAAAGAAAAATAAAAGGGACTGAAAATCTTTTGGGTTTTTTATGAGTGTTTTGAATTACTAAACTAATACAATGAAAATAAAAGTAATTAACAACTAGACAATTAAATTAAAGCAAATTGAAATTGGACTTTTAGCATTAAAAGGGAATTGAGCTCAATTGATCTAATCATCCAATTCATCTAAGGTTTTCAATGGAGTTTATAACTCAAATCAAACACAACATTTAAGAGTGCTCGTTTCGGATGATTTAACTTTGAAAACCAATAATTTTCAAGCAATTGAAATTAGATACATGGTCAATGGGGGAATCAAAGGTTAATACTATCGATTTAACTAGGGTCAACACCAAATTTGGGATTTGTCCATTGAATTAGTCAAGTATAGTCAATAACCTAAGTGTTCTAAGGCATCTTCAATTAATTGATGTGAATGAATTCCTAGGAATTATGGACTAATTATTTAGTGGAGAGTCATAAATTAATACCATTGATTTAGGTGATTAAAATCCCTAAACTTAGTCAATAATTTAAGGGTTCTAAGATTCCACATGTAATTACTAAGAATTAGAAATTTAGAAAAATATAGCAATTAATTCATAAGATGCCTCCATTGAAATCCTTGGATTAATTGAGTGATTTTCACATTTAAACCCAATTTAAGAAATTAGCTATTTGAATTAATTAGAAAAGCATATAAATGTAAAGAAAGCATGTAAAGATTTAAATCTAAAATTTACTTGAATATTAAAAGTGTTTGGTTGCAAGGAAAATACAAGAAAGTGAAGAAAAATACAATACAATGAAAGAAAATTACAAGTTCTAACTCTATACTACTATTGCAAAGCTAAATCTAAGCTAAAAATTGAATAAAAATGGACAAACTAACCTTAGAAGAGCTTTCTCCGCCGCCCCTCTACCTAAAACTAATCCTAACTATCAAAAACTAACCAAAAACTCTCTACAAACTCGAACAAAAATTTAAGGGTCATTTTACCATCTGAATGGTCTTTGGATGCAAAAACTTAAATCTGTAATGGCTTCGGACGCAAAACATTGACTTTGGAGGTCCTCCGTCTGATAGGCATCCGAACGGTAAAATCACTGTCTGAATGTTAAGTCCGAACGGTTCCACCGTCCGAGTGGTTCGTTTGGACAATCTGCCCTGCAATTTTAGCTCTTCTTTGCCATTTTAGCCCAAAAACCTACAAAACACACAAAAAACATAATTAAACAAATATATAACTAAAACAAGAAAATTAATAACAATATAAGTTTAACAAAATGTGAATTAAAGGCCTATGATTACACTTTTAGGGTGTAATCACTAGCCTTTTGTCTAATCACACTAGGATTTGGGTGTGTTTTTTTTTCTAAAATAAATATAGGAATTTCTACATGGAACCAACAAATGTAAGCATTATGTATTGATAATTCTCTTGTTCTTGGGCATTCCTTCAAAGCTTCAGTAATCCGTAAATCAAAACAAGAAAGAGAATTAGTAAATGTGACCAATTGAAAAAGTGCATCTGTGCCACAAACCTTGGTCCGTGGACTAAGAAGGAGGCGGTACTTGCAACCTCTTTCATTTTCTTCAAATTGGAGAGCACATAGAAGGGGGTCAACAACTTTCCTATTGCATAGCCATGGACATTGCATAACTACAAGCTCTCTAAAGGAAAATTCTAATCTTAAGGCAGGCTTTGGTATTCCATGCATAATAGCTTATTCCATAACTCAGTGAAAGAATGGATGAAAGAGGATGGGGTAATTTGATCTATTTTGGAGGTATTTTTCGAGCATATCGATATCATCTATTAACTAAATAGGCTCCATTTCCAACTTTAGGAGACTAGATGGATTGATCAATACCTTGTATGAAGTTCAGAGAAATTTCTGATAATTTGAGCCACTTTCTAAGAATCAAACTATGGATTTTAAAGATTATATGTACGTGTTTCGATCTAAGCTCCAAGGGTTCATGAAGTCTATAACTTTTTGTAGAGAAGCTAAAGGATTAGCTCCTCAAGTATCCATTTGCCAACCCACATGTTAGTTGATTTCTCATTCCCAACAATCCAGCATCTATTCATCTTTTTTTGAGCAAGTCTCTTCCCACAAGAACTTTTCCAGCCCCAAGAAGGCCTACTTCCTTGTTTGGCTTCCATGAAAGTTGATCTAGGAAAATATATACATAGCCCTAAGAATAGATCCCCAAAGGTAATTCTCCCCATTGTGTAGCCTCCAGACATGTTTTGGAAAGCGAGCAATGTTCATATATCATTACAAAGTCTCTAAATCCAATCAAATCTTTTCTTAGAAAACTCCTTCCAACTGGTCCAATGAATATTGTATTCATTTTTACTAACATTTCTTGCAACCCATTTCACTGCACACAGACACTGGGAATTTAAACACTAAAATATAGCAGAAGCTAGGACAACTGAAGCACAACTTATATTATCACTTCTTTGACTGCATTTGATAAGTTAACAGAGCTTCTTTCATTCTTCCGCCTTGCTGGCAACTGGCAAATCTCACCTATAAGCAATTCAGAGTTTCTCTATTAGTATTATCACATTAAGATAGAAGGTTGACTATTTTTCAATTTAATCATTTGTTGGAAAATGAAATTTAATTGTGCTTTCACTTACTGTGGGGGTGTTTGCACCAAACACAACAAATGATTTGTTCGAGCTTATAAGCTACCCATAAGTTTAACATAGCATTACTGATTAATTAGAATATCTATCAAAGTCATATAATTTGTTTTGTTGGCTTTTGTTGGGTTTAAATTTTCAGCAACTATGTGAATATAACATAAGAGAACAAAGCTAAAACACACAAGCACCAAATCTGATTTTTCAGCAGTGAAATAGGGAAAGAACATAACAAGGACAACAAGCTATCTGCAGATTTTTTCATTCAACAACTACATACATCTCCTTTTTTCTTTTGTAGCTATATTTCATAATGTTCTCATCTAATCACAAAACACATGGCCTAATTTCCTTCCACAAAAACTAACTCTAATTAACTTCTAACACAACCAAAATACAACTAAAGTTAAGATGGATTAGAGGACTATTTGGCAGCAGTGCATGTTAGCACATTACATCAACATTCTCCCCCTTAGTGTGCTACTCCACAACACCAAGTAGTTCTCTGAAATACTAAAAGTTTTCTTTGGGAGAGCCTTTCTGAATATATCTGCAACTTATTCATTTGACCTGTAAAATTTAAGCTGCACTTCACTTTCTTCAATTACTTCTCAAATGAAATGATGCTTGCTTGCTATATGCCTTGTGCGGCTATGATAAACATGGTTCTTTGCCATGTCAATAGCTGATTTGTTGTCATAATACAACTCAGTTCCTTCCTCTTATTTTTCGCCAACATCTTAAAGTATTCTTCGAAGCCAAATTGCTTGAGAGGTTGCCATTGCAGCTGAAACATATTCAGCTTCTGTAGATGATTGTGCAACCGATTGTAACTTCTTTGATGCCCAAGAAAATACTTCAGAATCTAAGGAAAAAGTATAACTGTTGGCCCAAGAGTGCAACCCAAGAGGGGGTGAATTGGGTTTCAAAAATAATCACAAATAATTTTAAATAAAAACTGATTAAGAAATCTGATTAATCAATCTAATAGCAGAACCAAAGTGTGTGTGCAATATGTTCAGGTAATCATAAATGAAAATCAGAGCACAAAATAAAGACAATAATTTATCGAGGTTCAGCCATTACTCATGATTCTAGCCGTTGGAGGCAGTTGGGGTTGCATTAAATGCAAGATCAGAGCTGTAGAACGTTTAAAAATATAACTGTTACAGTGGCATAGGTCGACCCTTCGACTGCATATGTCTACTCTTTCCTGTTCTAATCACTACTCTTTAAGCAATCTGCCTCCATGTGTTGACTCTTGATGAACAAAGTGTCGACTTCTTTAAGTTTTAGCATGTATCTTTAAGGCACTATCTCAATGTGTCGACTCTTGTAGGCTCATGTGTCAACTCTTTTAAGAGCATTTTTAAAGTTATGCAATCTGTCTCAATGTGTTGACTCTTGTAAGCTCATGTGTCGACTCTTTTAAGAACATTTTCAAAGTCATGCAATTTGTCTCAATGTGTCAACTCCTATAGGCTCATGTGTAAACTCTTTTAAGGTTTTTTCAAAGTCATGCAATCTGTCTCGATGTGTCGACTCCTAATGAACTAAGTGTTGACTCTTGGAGTGGATGTGTCTACTCTTGCCAATTCCATATACTCAGATTCAAGCCACTGTCTTTACTAGGGACTGCGGAATTTTCCATGACCTGATTATAGTGCATACGTATACTACCAAAAATTCTGACTTGATTAGCATAGCCTGATTTACATGGTTAGAATTATACCTTCAAGATCTTTCTGGTTTGATCCTGAATCAAGTAACAGCAACAAGCACAAATCAACAACTCGAATTTAACCTTCGGACTTCTGTCGTATCCCTCGTATACGCCTTACTCTAGAGAGAGTGGGCTCCTAGTAACTAGGGTTTCTCTTCCTTACAAAAACGTGTATCTATCAATTATGAGCAAAGTTTTAACTCTAGCTACTCTTAGAGTGCGTATATATAGAGGTTACAAAAAAAACCATAGGATTAGTATAACTAGGGCTTCTTACGCAAATAAGGATTCCTAATCCAACCATAATTAATCCCTATTTACGTAAATTATAATTCATACCACTAATGAATTATAATTGTACTCCCTGTCATACTAGAAATTTTGTTTTGAGCTCCATATTATTAAATGATTATTTATCTTCCCACATTAAGATTACAGATACCCGTCTATTAAATTAAATTACTGATAATTAAATTTAATAGACTTATTTAATTCCTTGAGACATTCCATTTAACTTATTTGATATGTCGAATTCATAATCCACCTGCAGGGTTTGACATAATCAAAACTTATAAGTTTCCTCAAGGGGGTATCATCAATCCCTATACGAGGATGTGGATTCCATCAATAATTAATATTCACTGTACACGTAATGTTATTGTCCAATTCACTGAGTTTATTAACCCACAAAGAATCTTACTTTTCTGCGAATCAAAACAATAACACTACATACACATGTCTATTTATTATATTAGGATTAAGAGAATAAGCACTCATAATAATCATGAGATATTAATTGTTTTATATAGTTAGTATAAAAACAATTACCTCAATACGGTCATATTTAATACACACAAAGTATACTAGTACAAGGAGTTGGAACTATACCATTTCTCATAGTCAAGACAGACCTATTAAAACCTTATACTACAGTCCTACTGATGGTGTGTCCAGTTCCATCTAAGATTGTGAACGATAAGCTTATATTCCATAAGAACCAATGATCTGATCTTCTGTGTGTAAGCCGTACTCTACACACCAAATTATCTACTATATAGAATAAGAGATACACATGCATAATCATTAAATAAATAACGCAATGCAAATATTGCTCACACAGATTCTCATTAAAATGAAATAACTAATTTATTAATAAATACTAAAGCCATTACACAAAACATGTCTTTTAGTATAAATTCCTAATAGTCTTCATGTGTCGACTTCTATCAATTCCATAGGCTTCATTTTGTAGGACTTCTTCAACCTTTTTTCAACCCTTCAAGTACTTCAATGATATTCCAGATTAGGCTTCTAAGACTTTAAAATGTCTTCTTTCATGCATGTTGTTCTTCAATTACTTCTTTAATCAATCATGGCTTTACTTGGTTTGTTGAGACTTTATCAAACCTTCCAAGAAATCTTCTAAGACTTGTAATATTCATTTCACTTGATCTTTAGCACCTTAAATCTCTTCTAAATGGAATCATTTCAAAGCTTGATCTAGGACTCTTCAATCCATATAGCTTTTTTCATCTTCTTCAAGGTTTCCACACTCTTCAAATCTTCTTGACAAGTTTCACAAATTCTTCAAAGCATTCAAGGTATTAAGCTTCAAATCAAAGTTTAATTAATGTAAGATATAATCTGCACACCAAGTAAAGTAATTAGACATTAAATAAAGTTTTGTTATCATCAAAATCAAGGCATAGAGTCAACAATAAGCTAATGTGCTCTTCATATCATCCACACGGCCACCCCAATCACTATCCTAGTACTCCTTCAATTTCAGCTCATAACCTTCGCAATACTTGATGCCATCGTTGGTTGTACCTCGAACATACCTTAAGACACTTTTTGCAGCCCGAAAGTAACTTTGGCTAGGATTATTCATGAACCTGAATAATAAACTTATAGCATACATAATGTTTGGTCTTATGGTTATGAGATACAACAAGTTTCCAACCAAACTTCTATACAAAGTAGCATCAACCTTTTTCTCTCCATCTTCCTTTATAAGTTTTTTATTAACAACAAGGGGTGTAGCCATTAGCTTACATCCACTCATCCCAAACTTCTTCAAAATATTTTCAGTATATTTCTTTTGTGAAATAAACACACCATCTTCATCTTGAAATTTTTCATTCCAAAAAAGTGATGCAGCGGCTCCATATCACTCATTTCATATTTCTTTATCATCTCAATTTTAAATTCTTCAATCATTCTCTTATTGTTACTGGAAAATAACAAATCATCAACGTATAAAGCAACAACAAGAATTGACTTACCTTGAGTTTTCATACATAAGGTTGGCTCACTCTTACTCTTCTTGTATCCATTCTTATTGAAATAAAAATCAATCTGACTGTACTATGCCCTTGAAGCTTGCATCAGCTCATACAATGCTTTCTTCAATCGGTAGACCTTATCTTCTTCTCCTTGGGTGACAAACCCTTGGGGTTGATCAATATAAACTTTTTCATTCAATTCTCTATTCAAGAAGGTAGATTTTACATCAAGTTGATACAATAACCAACCTTTTTGGGTTGCTAATGCAATGAGAGCTCGAATGGTGTCGAGTCGCGCAACCAGAGCAAAAGTTTTTTGAAAATCAACTTTGGGCTGCTATGAATATCCTTTTGTAACCAATCTTACCTTGTTTCTTTGAAATGACCCATCTGAATTCAACTTCACTTTGTAAATCCACTTGACACCAATGATCTCCTTGTTTTGTGGTTTTTCAACTAGTTTCCAAGTGTTGCTTTTTTCAATAACTTTGATTTCTTCTTCCATAGCTTTCCTCCATGCTTCCTCTTTGATTGCATCTTCAAAGGTTTCAGGTTCCACCATATAGAAATTACATTTAGCATACACATCACTCAAACTTCTCATTTTTCTTGGAGTTGGGTTTGGTGAAGATGAGTTAGAACTTAAGCTTGCACTTGCACTTGAAGAAGAACTAAGAGAGGATAATAAACCTGCTCTTGGTGAGGATTAAGGTGAATCTCCATTTTTTTCATCTTCATGAGTTGGATTTTTTTGCTCTTCATCAAGTAGGATAGTTTGCTTCACAACTTTGCCTTACTTCCAATTCCATGAAGCATTTTCATTAAATAATACAACTATGCTGATTATAATATGATTTTTCTTCAAGCTATACAGTCGATAGCCTTTGGATTTGCTGTTATACCCTACAAAAATACATTGCTCATTTGTTTCATCCAATTTTCTTCTTCTTTCCTTTGGAATGTGAGAATAACAAATACATCCAAATACTTTGGGATGCTTCACTTATGATTTTCTCCCACTCCAAGCTTCTATGGGAGTTTGATTCCAAATGGCTTTAGTAGAACATCTATTAATTAAGTAAACAGTTTCAGCCCAAAATGTCTTTGGTAGCCCTTTTTCCATACATCATAGAGTTGGCCATCTCCATTACCGTTTGATTCTTCCTTTCGAATACTCCATTTTGTTGTGGAGTGTATCGCACCATTAGTTGTCCTTCTACACCTTCATCTTCATAAAATTTATCAAACTCCTTAATATTCTTTGCCTCTATCTCTTATCAAAATCTTCATGTAATGCCCACTTGGTTTCTCCACCATACTTTTGAATTTCTTAAATATTGTAAACACTTTGGATCTTTCCCTTATGAAGTACACCAATGTCATTCTTGCATAGTGATCAATAAAGAGAATGAAATACTTGTTTTGGGCTTGAGAAGGAGTATTCATAGGACCATATACATTCATATAAACTAACTCCAACATTTATTTAGCTCTCCATGCAACTCTTTTAGGAAAAAGTTGCCGAAGATGCTTTCTAAGTGTACATCCTTCACAACCATCATGAATTTCTTCAATATTGGGAAAACCATGGACCATGCTCTTTTGGTGAAGCAATTTGAGACTATGAAAATTCAAGTGTCCAAGTCTTCGATGCCATGACTGCTGGAGACTGCGGAATTTCCTATGACCCGGCTATAGTGCATATGTATAATATCAAAAAATCTGATCTGATTAATAGAGAATAATCTACGTAATTAGAATCATACATTCGAGATCTCTTTGGTTTAATCTCGAATAGCAGTAGGTATGAACTTCGAAATCCTTTTGCTTTGATCTCAAGCAGCAAGCAATAGTGACAAGTACGAATCAATTGCTCAAACTCAATCTCCAGACTTCTATTGTATCCCTCGTATACATCTTACTCCAGAGAGAGTGGGCTTACAGCTGCTAGGGTTTATCTTCCTCACAAAAATGTATCTCAATTATGAATAAATGTAACCCTAACTGCTATTAGAGTACGTATGTATAAAGTTTATACTCAATGAGTCCATAACTTATTCCATTGGATGAAAAGGTTGGTACTAAAACCAACACATAGAATAAATTACTTCACTTATAAACTAGTGATAGAGACCATGGGATTTATGCATAATAAATTTTCTCGCCCACTTAGATATTTAATACACGAGTGATATCATGTGTTTAATTATTCAATAAATATAATATTTTAATATTGGTGACTCATATATGTGCAACAAATAAAATTTCAAATTCCCTCAATTTAGAAAAAGTATTTAAATTAAAACATGAGAATCAATTTTACTCTCAAGTTGAACATTTATAAAACAAAATTGAAATTTTAATTTTATATAATTAAAACATAACTTAAAGGTCATTTATTTATTATCTATGTTTTTCTATGCTAATAACATAACAACAAGAACATAAAAGATAATAATCATAAACAAACAAGATAAACAAGATTTAATCAAGATCTTGGTTATTAAGATCAAGAAATCACTCCAAAGTGATGAAGAGTCCAACTACATCATGACTTCACCAAGAATCCTTATGTGCCACTTCGCTAACGCACAGGGTTTAGGGGCAGCACCCTTGATGACGGGGATCGACTTGCCCGGTCAAGTCGGGAGGGCTCGAGGTTAGCACCACCGAAACCTAAACGAAATACTGTATCACATTCTTAGGACTGTTCCTCATGTCTTTAGGGTTTTTCTGATTTTCTTCACCAATTCTTGAGCCACTACTGTTTCTCCATATTCTTCGATTACAATAGATCGTATTCTTCATTACGGTGAAGTTATAGAAAACAAGGAATCAAAATCTCCAAAACAATGGAGTTCCAGAATATAAGAAATCAAAATTTTCAAAACAGTGGAGTTCCTATGTTTTGAAAAATAATTATTACATCTAATTCTATGCTTCCTTAAACCGGAGGTCACAATTTAAGAATCATGTAAAAAACACAATCACATAATATACATTCATGTGACCATAATAACCAGGAATCGATTTTTAGCACAAATCCACGTTCTACCCTACATATGCATGGAACTGATTTTTGGAGAACATGACAGGTATTATACGTATATAGTATCAACTAAGGCTCTGATACCAATTGCTGGGGACTGTAAAATTTTTCACGATCTGGCTATAATGCATACATATAATACTAAAAAATTTGATCTGATTAGCAAAGACTAATTTACTTAATTAGAATCATACTTTTGAGATCTTTTTGGTTTGATCCCGAATAGTAGCAGTCATGAACTTTAAAATTCTTCTGCTTTGATCTCGAAGAGTAAGCAACAGCGAAAAACACGAATCAATTGCTCGAACTCAACTTTTAAACTTCTGCTGTATCTCTTGTATACGCCTTACTCCAGAGAGAGTGGGCTTACAACTGCTAGGATTTCTCTTTCTTACAAAAATGTATATCTCTCAATTATGAGCAAGTGTAACCCTAGTTGCTCTTAGAGTACGTATATATAAAGGTTATAGCAGGGACCATAGGATTAGTATAACTAGGGCTTTCTACACAAATAAGGATTCATAATCCAACCAAGATTAATTCCTATTTACGTAAATTATAATTCATACCACTAATGAATTATAATTGCACTCCCTATCATACTAGGAATTATGTTTTGAGTTCCATATTATTAAATACTTATTTATCTCCTCACGCTTAGATTACAGATACCCGTCTATTAAATTAAATTACTGACAATTAAATTTAATAGACTTATTTAACTTCTTGAGACCTTCCATTTAACTTATTTGATATGTCGGATTCATAATCCACCTGTAAGGTTTGATAAAAACAAAACTTATAAGCTTCTTCAAGGGGGTATCATCAATCCCTATACCGAAACGTGGATTTCATCAATAATTAATATTCACCATACACGTAATGTTATTGTCCAACTCACTATGTTTATTGACGCACAAAGAATCTCATTTTTCTGTGAATCAAAACAATAAACACTACATGCACGTGTCTATTTATTGTATTAGGATTAAGAGCATACGCATTCATAATAATCATGAGGTATTAATTGTTTATATAGTCAGTATAAAAACAATTATCTCAACACGATCCTGTTCAATACATACAAAGTATACTAATGCAAGGAGTTGGAACTAACAGTTGTCCATAGTTAAGACAAACCTATTAAAATCTTGTGCTACAATTCTACTGATGGTGTCTCCAGTTTCATCTAAGACTGTGAACGATAATCTGATCTTTCGTGTGTAAGCTGTACTCTACACATCAAATCATCTACTATATAGAATAAGAGACACACATACAGAATCATTAAATAAATAACGCAATACAAATATTGCTCACAAATATTCTCATTAAAATGGAATAACTAATTTATTAAAATATTAAAACTATTACACAAAACATGTCTTTTTGTATAAATTCCTAACAACAATCATGATTCATCATGCATATGAGCCTTTAAAGCAACATTCTTAGCATAATTAAATGTAAGTGGGAAGCTTCGGTTCTTCTCCATTAGAATTTTTGCCACAACTTGACTTGTATCATTTCTATCATAAATGGCATAGTTGTTAGCTTCAAAATGGATTGCATATCCATATTGTACAAGCTGTCCAACACTCAAAAAATTTTGGTCCAAGACTAGAACAAGTAACACATTTTGACTTAGTTTCATCCCCTTCTTGGTTTCAATTTCAATGGTTCTATTCCCTTTGGTATTCACCAATACTCCATTTCCCATCTTTGCTTGAGAGTTAATCAAAGTATCCATGTTCAAGAACATGAGCTTATCACTTGTCATGTGATTACTGTAACCACTATCAAGGTACAAACATCATTCTTGTGTTCCGAGGTTGCTTGACAAGCATAGAACAAATTTTCTTCACCTTCCTTCTCCTCAAAGAAATGAGCTTGCTGATTACTCTTGACTTTGAAATCCTTTTACAGGTGCTCAAAATTCTTGCATTTGTAACACTGTGGCTGTCCTCGAAATAACAATCTATCTCAAGATGACTGCTCCTGTTGCAAATTCTGCACTTTTTTGTATTTTCTTCAACATTTGAACCTCTTTCATAATTATTACTTTTACCTCTTCCTCTTGATGATTCCCCTTTTGCTTGTTCACCACTCGATGATTCCCCATGACTTTTTGAGTTTCATTAACATGCACTTTCAAGAGGCTTCTCTGGTTGCTTCAATAGCCTTTGTTCATGAGCTTTCAAGGAACCCATTAATTCTTGAACACACATTGCAGAGATGTCTTAGTTTCTTTAATAATACCCATCATGGTATTATATTTTTCTGGTCAACTAACAAGAATTTTCTCAACAATTCTCCTTTCTTCAAGTTTCTCACCATAAGACTTCATTTGGTTAAGAATTTCTTTGATTTTAGAGAAATAATCATTCAAAGTTCAAATTCCTTCACCTTTAAATTTTCTAGCTCTTTTTTAAGAGTTTGGAGTTTAACAACTTTTAAATTTTGGTTTCCTTGAACTCTTCTTGTAGAATGTCCTAAGCTTCCTTAGCTTTGGTGACTTTAATGATCTTTTGGAATAGCTCATTTGAGAGTCCTTGCAGGATGAAGAAAAGGGCTTTAGCATCCCTTCTTTTGCTCTTATTTAGCTGTTCCTCTTGTGTTTGAGTTCGTGTCGACATCAATGAGGGTTCAACATAACTGTTTTCTACAAAGCTCCATAAGCCTTGTGATTGGAAGAGAGTCTTCATCTTCACACACCAGTAATCAATCATAGTTTTCTCCTGCAAATATTGGGATAAATGGCTGTTGAACACTCATAGTTTGGTTGCTTGATGTAGCCATGGAGATTTTTTGCAGATGCAACTCCTTTTTTATACAAACCCTCTTTTTTCAGCTTCTTTTCTTCAAACACAGCTATTGCACGAATCAAGCTCTGATACAAATTTCTGTTGGGTTTAAATTTGCAGCAACTATGTGAATATAACACAAGAGATCAAAGCTAAAACACACAAGCACCAAATTTGATTTTTCAGCAATGAAACAGGGGAAGAACAAAACAAAGGCAACAAGCTATCTGCATATTTTTTCATTTAACAACTACATAGATCTCCTGTTTTTTTTTTTTTTTTTTGTATCTATATTTCAAGATGTGCCCACCTAATCACAAAATACATGGCCTAATTTTCTTCCACATAAACTAACTCTAATTAACTTCTAACACAACTAAAATACAACTAGAGTTAAGATGGATTAGATGACTGTTTGCCAAAAATGCATATTATCAAATTACATTAACAACTTTCAATAAAACCAATAAATCATTCCCAAACAAGAGATGAGTGATTTCAAGGCAAGCCCAGGCAAATTTAATGCGTTGCAACCTTTTCTCAATCATTGGTTTTAAGATCACAAAAGTAACACAATCAGCGATAGGTAGAAAAATATGAGGGGGAAAGGATCCCTTGTCCAAGGACTCTTTTTTGGTTAAAAAAATGAAAGATGCTCCCCATCGAATATAATGTTGTTTGACATTGTAGTAATTATGTATTGCATGACTAATCGAAACCGTTTATTCAAGAAACTATTCCACAATTAGGTTTGTTATTCATTTAGTTGAGTTGGTAAGAAAATATAAGATGTGTTCCATGCATATCAAGTTATTGTCCATTTTTAATAGACCAGGCACAATACATGTATGAGATTGACCTGGTACTCGGGACATAATTTATCTGTTTATTAGGAGAATCTTAGTGCAACAAGACATTCTATTTGAATTCTCAAAAAATTTAATTATTCTTTTTGGCACATAAATAATTAGATTCTTGAAAAAATAAAAGCGACACAAACACTTGTGTACTCAAAACTTTCTTTGGAATCATTTGTTACAATAGAAGGAGAAGTCATGTGGATTATTCAAGAATTGAAGTCGATTTGCTTTATAAAAAGAAGATATCGATGAACTTCTATCAAACAGTTTCACAGGATTCAACCAATTGTTTTAATCATGGACTATCATTGAGAAATCGTTATTCGTGTTATCAAAGAATTTCCTGCTATTAGTTCTAGTATAAAATGAGTCAATCATCTACTTTGGTATTTCATTGAACAAAAATAGTGATATAGTTCTTTTGTTGATCAAGAATTTCAATTTTTGGGAAGTATCATGATCATCTAACAAGAAGGCTTTCAATTTTTTCAAATGAACGATTTAAAGACCTATTGATTCTAACAACTTATTATAGAGTTGATCATTTAGACCTTTCAATTCATTTATGTAGATCTCGGACTTATGAATGGAATATTCCCGAAACTCACAAAGAAAAAAAGAAGTGAGTTAGACAAAAATAAAAGCAACTTGGACCAAAACAAAATGAAATGGCTTAGACATAGAAATTTACAAAACAAACACTACAAACAAAAATGAAAAAACAACAGTGTGTTTTTTTTCCACATCTTTCCTTCTAGTGGCCTTATTTTTAAATTTTTACATCCTCTCCCTTTATTTATTTTTCCTCTCTCGATTGATTTGAAGTAACTAATGAGCCCTTTTGATATGAAAATGATTTGAAATAATGTAGTTTAAATATGTTTGTAAATGGCAACACTAGTTGATAGATGCGCGTTAGAAATTTTTTCTAAAGGTGATATTTGATATCGCCTAATAGGTGGGGCTTGCCTTCCCAGGTCTTGATTTATAATTACCAAGTAACGTCCTTCATATGAAACCCAGTTCTCTCGAAACTTGCTTCTAGAACGGAGATGATACTCTCATCTAAATTTAAGAAAAACTTTTAAGAAACGTTTATTAGAGGTTTCTTGAACTTTGACATAATTTAAATAAACTTGTCAAAAACTTCTAAAATATACTGTGAAAAGTCTCTAAAACTCGTTATTAATAATTTTAGATATATTTTACACTCTCAAATCTTATTTTATAACAATAGTGTACAATTTTTTAACAAATTTTTATACAAATTGCGTAGTATTAATATTTTACTTAATCATAAAAGGTATTCTAATACTTATATGACTTTTTTAGGGTTCTTATTAACCTTTCTTATAAATATTTTAGTGAATTTTATATTATTTAGTGTTTCCAGTTTTCTATAATTTTTTTAGTGCATGTTTCATACATTCGTTTTTTATATTGTTTTTCGCTTCTGTTTTTACTTTTGGCAAAGCTTTATAAGATGATTTATCAAAATTATGCTGTTTTATATTATAAAATTTATTTATTTTATATATAACTATAAAATTATTTATTACTTAAAACTCACGCTAACTTTTTATTTCTGTTTTTACTGTTGTGTCAATCCTAATACTGTGACAATAACCAAATAATGAAAAATAATTAAGTTTTTTATATTCTTCTATTTTCTTAAAAATTAATAAAAAAAAATAAATTTTAGTTGAACATATAGCATTACCCAAAAGTAAAATTTTGACGAGAGTAACTCATTTATTTTTATGGGTTCTTCTTGTACTCGAGTTGTTCTGTGTTCTTCCACGTCAGTTATCTGATGCAAATTTTGACTCGTTTGTTTGGGTCGCGTTAACTCTTTTGAGATGAGTTGAGAGGCCATCACCACAGTCAAAAACCCAAACCCTAGTACGAGTCGGTCTCTGCTGCCGGAGAGTTACAATGTCTGCTGCTGCTACTTCATTTGGTGCTGCGTCGACCACCACCACCACCACCACTACCAACACTAAAGAATATTACTCTTTTCGTCCCCAAAATTTCGAGAAGAGCTCAAGCTCATGGTCATGGATCACGCCACCGAGACATCATCGCCACCATCCACTCCGCGGTGGCTGGGCTTTTTCTCACCATAAATTAACAGCAACAGCAACAGCAACAACAAAAACACTCGTTTCTTCTTCCTCTTCCTCATCCATCCCAGGTTAATTGACAAGTTTCTGCCTTATAATGTGGATTCCACAAAAAGAGCTTGCTTTAATTTGGGTTAATTTTTTCTCTTTAAATTAGATATCAAATCTATTTATTTTATTGTTTTATATGTCAGGGTTTTGGCCTAATGTAGGATTGGCTGTGAGGAGGGAAGATCCTTGTGATAATCGAAGGTCTCGTACAGCAGCCGTTCGACATTTAACGGGATCTCTTACTGCAGCGGAGGGCCTTCGCTTTGCTGTTGTCAGTATATTTACTCTTACGTTTCCACCCCTCTCTCTCCTCTTATTATTTAGCGAATTTGCACGCATAGGAAAGTGATCCAACTTTATAAATGAATGTATGGCTTTGTGCTTGACCAGATTGACTCTTTTTTAAGTCTTATCCGTTATTCGCATGCTATATTTATGTATGTTATGTACTTCAAAATTCTATTTTGCTGCTGCATATGTGTGTTTCAATGCGTTTTGTGGCTTCCTACTACTATTATTATTTCCTTGCAATTAGTTGGTATGCCTCAGAAAATTTTGCTGCCTCTTTCTTCATCAATAGTCAGATTTTTGGATTCTACAGTTCTTGTTGTTACCCAAAAAGCAACCCGAGAGAGAAGAAGGGGGGGGGGGGGGTGTGTTTGTGAATGGGGTTATTAAAGTAATTCCACACTATGGACAGCTTTAAAACTTATTCAGAAAAATGAGCAAACTTAATGATAGAAATGAGAAGTCTTGAATATTTCAGAGAGTGGTTTTTGCACATAATCAAATGAGAGACTCAGTACACAAGATGAGCAATCTCAAAAACTTTAGATAGCAGTTTTCATTAACAGCGATAAGAACAAACTCAATAATCTAACGAGCAATCTTAGGAACGTTAGAGCTATTTCGCCTGTCAATATAGGCTTGATATGCAAACTGATTCACAATATATATTGAAAGACTTTAATACCAAACTAAACTCATGCAATGAAAAATCACGTTTATATCAATCAAAGAGACAAAATATGGAAATGAAGTGTAAGTGATTCAAACCACAATTAAAAGAGATGGAGAAAAGAAAATGCCACACAAAGAGCTTATCGTGGTTTCGTTTTTCAAAGCCTAAGCCCTCTCCAAGATTTTTCTCCATTATATCAAAATGTTGATTTTTCATTAGTTGGTACCAGGTACTAGTCACAAGTGATTCGAGGCGCTAGTCCACCCTTACAAGTGATTCAACACTTACACTAGTTGGTACCAAGTACTAGTTATGCCCAAACCCCTAGCTATTTCTCCTACCTAGTCTCCCTCTTACAGGAAGAAAGAACAAGAAGAGTACAAGTAGTCTTGAATACAATGAATTTATCTTACAGAATAGAGGTACCAATGAAAAGTAAATGATAACAAGAATGAAATTAGTAAAGGCTCAAGAGCTTGTTGGATAAGAGTTTCACTTTCAGAGCATAAGTTGTTGTATTTTCTCTTTGCAGCCGTGTGTATGTATTGTAGGGCTTCATCCTTGTTTTTATTTTCTAGCTGTTGGATGTCATATTCTTCAAAAATCTTCTTGCCAAAAATACTTTGATCTTAATCTTCACGGGCTCCCGAATCTTGCTGATTCTCCTCTTGATTTGAAAAACTTCCATACTCAAATTTTCAGCACATTTGAGTTTCCTTGCTTTGACAAACATAGATCTTGCATCTTTCCTTTCTCATATTGTTTCTCTTTGAAGAAGGCTTACTTCAATCAATTTTTCCAAAAGCTACTTAATTGCAGACACAGATCTCTTTCCTTCTACAAATTTGTTGTGCACATATTTCCTTTAAAGAAGTGGCTGTATCCTGGATATAGCTTTATCGAAGAATATTTGTAAGAGAAAATCATGTCCTTCGATTTTCTAGCTTGAATCAAGTTTCTTTAAAACTGGATTTCCAAATATGTAGACACTCATTCGTTGCTTCAAGAATTTGCCAAACACATTTGAATTTGAGTTTCTTTTGTAGTCTTCAAAAGGCATGTAGCCAAGTTGTATTAGTATTGCTCTAAATCCTGCAAAAATCTTATTGCACAAACTAGTAGACCAAGGATTAAAGTATTAACAATAATCAAATTAAAGCAGCAAAGTATGTTATCATCAAAATCATATAAAATACAATTTCAATAACCTTGAGGCTAACACTTGTTTATATTCTTTTTGCTTCCCAAAAAATTAACAAAGAAATTGTTTCTTAGTTGTTGATGAGGTTTGATGTGTCTTTTGATTCTGTGAACTAGTTTCTATGGGTTGGGTTATATTTTAAACAACTCTGCAGCATTTCAATTTCGTTTTGAAGCTTACCACCTTTGTGTTTCTGATACTTATTTGATTGGTTCTTGTTGATATTTGTTGGACATGGACTGCCCTCCATTGCAAAGGTTGTGGCGCGGTTTAATGAGATTGTGACGAAGCTGCTGTTGGAGGGCGCTTTGCACACTTTCAAGAAATACTCAGTTAAAGAAGAAGACATTGATGTATGCAGCCACCTGTAATCCTTTCAAAAGTTGGCAACTATGTTTGGGTTTTCTATGTGTCTCTTATTGTGTTCTTTTGCTATTGTTGCTATACTTATGCATCTAGAATAGGGGGTAGATGCCCATCCTGTGTATCGTACGTGTGTGAGGGGTCTAATATCAATCAATCTCTAATCCCTAAGCCCCTTGTAATCCTTTCGAAAGCTTGCAACTATTTTGGGTTTTCTGTGTCTCTTATTGTGTTCTTGTGCTATTGTTGGTAGATATAGGTGCCTAGAATAGGGGACAGATGCCCATCCTGTGTATCTTACATGTCTGAAGGGTCTAGTATCAATCGATGTCTGATCCACAAGTCCTTTTTCTTTTTTCACAAGAGATAATGTAACACTCTAATTTGAAGTGCTCAAGTGATAGGGTCGCTTTGAATGTCGGGTTAGCTTCATATTTCTTATTTGTGATGTGCATGGGAGGGATATGTAATCGTACTACCTAAAGCCATGCTTGGAGAAAGTTGGGTCCTAGTCAGGTTTATTGATTTTTTTATATTTATAAATTGAGAATCTTAAATCAGGCAGATGCAATAGCCTAATGAATCTATGCAAATTCCCTCCGGGTCATTATTCTATTCTTCTAACTCTTTATCTTCTCGAATTGATCCATTAATGTAGATAACCATCATCTTGTGTGCCTCTTGTTCTTCTCTTTGTGTGCTAGGCTGCTAGCCTGTAATCAATAATCTGGTGGTGTTTTCTATAGTGTGTTTGATATTTTGCTGCTCATGTGGCTTCAAGTCAGATTTTGCCTATCCTATGCGTATTGTGGACTGTTTGATGTTGAAAATTTTCAACTTGCTATTTTAACATTTGTTTTTTTCACAATGTGAAGATTTATGTGATTAATATATACTGATGTGAATTGATTGCATCACCATAGCTTTTGAGGATAGAGTTTGCATCTCTAATCCTGCTACTGTCAACACGAGAAAGACGTTTGGAGGCTAATCAAGTTGGAGACCCAGCATAACTTCGATATAATATTTTTAATATGATTACCGTAACAACTATGTATATGATTTTCCTTGTAAACCTCTTGTCATATGTACACACATATATATATTCCTAAACGTAAGGAAAAATGAATGGTCACCTTACTATGTACATGTATTTCGTTTATGCCTGGTAGTTATGCGTTTTTCGGTCTTTTTAAGTTGGATTTAACATCCATTAGTCCTTTTTTCAAGTGTGTAGCTGCCAATGTATCTGACTATTTCTCCTTGATATGCTGAATTTTCCACTCTGGGGCTTATTAGTGCTGCCCTTGCACACGATAGCATAGAATCACCTTGTGGATAGGCCACAAACAAAAATATATTGATTAGCTAGGGATTTCATTAAATGAGCTGCTAAGATAAATGACGTGGGAGAAGTGAACACTTTCTGTGGATGGTCTGCATGATTTAGAACCTTTTCCAGCCATTATTGTTTCAAAACATGAATTGTTTATTACTGTTGGGGTGAATTTTTTGGTGCTCATCTTTTTTAATTAAAAAAAAAAAGAATTTTTTGGTTGGATAAATCTAAGAAGCACAGACATTTCTAAGAAGGTGCCGTGTCCATGTCGGACACTCCCCAAAACATGTTGGACACATTTTCATACGTGTCTTATTATTTTCTTTAATTTTTTTGGGATCGGACAAGCTTCAGACATGTCGGAGACACACTTGTCCATCACTTAGGCACACATGAATCACATCGCAAATTCATAGAAAATAAATTGGGATCCAATTGTGAACAAAAACAATGTGTTTTTATGCCTAAGTTGACGTTTAAGTTATGGAATACATGCTTTTTAATTTTAATTAGTATTATCTTGTACTTTTTATTATATTTGAGTAATATATTCCTATACATGACATATGCAAAATATATATTTTTGCCGTTTGCTGCCGTGTGGTGTCTGTGTCATGTGTCCATGTTTCTTAGTGATAAATGTAGCACAAAGCAGTCTGTGTTTATAATTTTGCTTGAACACTCATTGATATAAGGCATGTTTTTGTCCTTATCCATCAGGTAGTTTGGGTTCCTGGTAGTTTTGAAATTGCTGTGGTTGCAGAAAGGCTTGGGAAGTCTCACAAGTATCAAGCGATTTTGTGTATTGGAGCTGTGGTATGATTACTCTTCAGAATACCTAAATTTGCCATGCTGCAAGATTTATATGGTCTTTCTTTGTTGGCCTCAGTTTTTTCATCGGTAAACTGTATCTCATTTCCCTATTATTCCCCAAAATTCTGAGAAATTCTGATGAATGATGTAACAATGCAACAAGGATCTCCTGGTTCTGCACTGTGGTTGAGGAACTTGGAAATGGGAAGTAGGAATAGAATGGGTATTGCATTGATTTTTTATTGTATCACTACTACTGTGATTCTGTGATGGGAAGTTAGGATCTAGCACTCTCGAATAACAGGGCAATGGCTTGTCATGTGCTGGCGGCTAGGATGACAGAAAGGTGTCATGTGAGACTGATGTTATGTATGGGTCCTTGAATTGAAATGTGCAAAGGAAGATCCAATGATCAGATACATTTTCTTTTCAAGGGATGGGCAGGGAGGATTTTGGTGGTTTGGGATAATATGTTTTCTCATAATTTTAGACACTAAGTGTTTTTATGAATGTCGATGATGCATTGCAATGGGCCTTTTTGGGAGATTATGTTACAGTTGCGACAACTTGCATGATGACTGCTCAGTTGGTTGGGCTTGAAGAGGTGAATGAGAATGGTGGTCTGCAGTAGAAGAAGAAGATTGGACTTACGAGTTACGCCTGAAGTTTCACATGTACAGAATTGTTTAAGGAGAAATTTTCCTGGCATTCAAATGTCCTTGCTGTGTGTTTTGGATTTTTGGTTACTTTGTGTATGTCCTTCCAGTAGTTTCACGTTCTTTTGTTTTCTTTTTTGAGATCTTATGTTTTTTTGCTGGAACCTGTGTTACCATAATACTCTACTATAGTGAATTATGTTTTTGGAACAATGTTTCAAAACATGGTGCTTTAGCATTTTAAAATGGTGAATTTAGCGATCCAAAGCGATCCCAAACTTTTTTCCTATTTATATCTTTAAAGGTCACCTAACGGGAGAAAAAAATCAATTATAATGAACAAAAATATAGGAAGAATAGAAATTTGGCATAACAATATGAAAAAAATGGACCATAATACTCCTAGAATGTGTTTTTAGATGATTAATTTGAAAAAAACATAAATTATGCTTTATTAAATGTTTGTTTATTAAAGAAGATTATTCTAGAAGTACCTTAATTATGATAGTATACTTTATAGAAGTCTACCCCTAGCATACCGTATTTTAGAACATGTGGCGTATCCCGTTCCCGTTCCCGTTCCCGTTTCATGTACCGGAATGATCCGGGTTTCAGGTAACATAGGTTGGAACCATCGCAGAATGTGTCTCATGTTTGTTGACTTTATTCAGCCCAATAATTCAATACAAGTGGCTAAGCATTTCAATTTTCCCCCATGTCTACATGTTACAACTAGTGAATGACGTTATCCTGTATGGCTGACATTTCAAACAGGAAGCTCTAAGCTTTTCTTTCATCTTGTTGGTGTGATGACCATCTGCTTGGTATTGATGCCCTTATCAACGAATGTTATTTTATTTGCTTATTTGTTTATTTGCTTCGTAGATAAGAGGTGATACTTCCCACTATGATGCTGTTGCTAATTCTGCAACAACTGGAGTACTCTCAGCCAGTCTGAATTCAGGTTTGTTTATGTGTTCTGTTTATTTTCAATCTAATCTCATCCTCTTTGATGGAAACAATACTTGTATATTGTGTTACCTGGACTCAGCACTTTTGAGGGGAGTACCCTTTTGACATGACACGTGTGGGGACTAGATCTGTCCACTCTTTTTCTCTCGGACACAGCACACAGAAAACATATAAATAGAAAACATGTGAAACAGTTGTGGATCAGGATTAAGCTTAGATAACTTTCCCGAATAACATTCCAATAGAACTCATCCATAATAAGAATATAATTCGATTGATCAATGTAACATAGTTGCACTGAACACTATGTATAATAAATGCCCATTTTGGGTTTAACAACTCAGTCCACATAGCCAAGGCTTGATAATCCTTCAACCAAAGTTATGACAGTATTGTTACCCTGATTATCGGCTTAATTAATAATGTTGGTGGAGTGAGGGGCCATTTATTATTCCCAATGGTAAGGATCCTTTCTCACTAAGCCTGGAAGCGAGGCATACACTTCCCTATGAAGCTTGGAAGCAAGGCATACACACTTCCTATAAAGCTCGGAAGGCAGACATAGCAAGGCTATAATAGCATGAATCAAATATTGTACTTTAAGAACAATACTTGATCCAATATCAGAATATTTAACACAAAAACCAACTCCACATATAGAATCATTTAGAATATGCATTTTATAATCATATAGTAGTTCAGTTTTTAGTCCATATAGTTCCATATACTCACCTTACACCGATTGCTGCCTAATTCTTGATCTCGCTAATCCTTAAACGGAGCTGAAGTGGGCGTAGGACTCTCTGAACCTAGTACAAGTCAAACAACGTGATGTATTGAGTAATAGATTCACATTCACATGTTCATGCATTTAAATGCATACTTAAATCTACTTTCCACAATTATGCATTATCATAAATGCACATGGAATGCATGTATATGCATAACTCACACTCATTCCAAGGTTTTAGATCTTCTAATCTCATCAACATGTGATACATAAAGTGAAATATGTTTTTAAGTATCTAAGGTTACACTTGAAGGGACAAAATGTGGATTACTCGACAATGACCATCTTAACATAGGTGCATTCCTTTACTCATATCTTTTATAGTAGTAGGAATTTTTTTTATTGAAACTAGTGTCATTAGAAAGCAGAGTTAAAGGGCTTTAAATTGATAGGTTATGGGCCTAAAATGGACTTTCGGTGAAGGAGATACACCCATTTGAATATGAATCGAATAATCTGAAAATCAGAGTTGCAATAAGCACTTTTAGGTCAACTTTAAATTGAAATCTGTATCAATCTGTAATGAGCTGGGTTATGAGCCCTATACCAATAGAAAGTTATATGAGTCTAGTTGCTACCACATCAAACGGATCAAGTTTTCGAATTTCCTAAAAAGAATTATGACCATTTTCCCAAAGTATGTCAGTTCTGACTGAATATACGAATTCAGCCATAAACTACTTCATCTTCCTCTTTCCCTTCTAATATGTGATTCAAATGCATAAATTCCAGACGTGGGATTGTTTAAAAGTGATTTATGATAATATGTAAAAAAATTATAGACATAGGATACCATTTCTTACCCAAGGTAAAGACTACACAAGTTTCTCCCTTCACTTTCTTTTCCTTCTATTCTTTTCTTCTTTTTCTCTCTCTTTTACTTTCACTTTCTCTCTCTTTTGCTTTCACACACCTTGTTGGTAAAGCACACACGTAGGTGCCACACCTACAAGTCATCCTAGTAAGCACCTCAATGACTAAGCACATAAACTTAATCAGATGATTAGCACTAATTAATCTTTACTTATATTAGTTAATCAAGTTCAATTGCATTTTCCCACTGAAAAATCAAAGTTAGTGGAAGATTACATCATCATGACATCCCACTCCACTAGAGGAAGCAAAGTTTGAAAAGTAAAAAATGGCTGCTGGCAGATTGATTTTTGCCATCATTGCCTTCTACCGGTAGATATGACAGTCTCCACTAGAGGAGACTATCAGAGCCTGCTGGCTCATGGTGGAGGGCGAGCCACGCTCCTTGCTAAGAGCGAGCCTTGCTTAAGGAAGAGCCTAGCAGAGGGTGAGCTTCGCTTATGGAGTGGAAAGCCTCACTGAAGGAGGAGGCTTGAGCACGTCCTTGTGAGGCTCTGTGGAGTTTTCCACGTGGAGGTGACATGGTTCATGGAACCATTTGCCATGTAGAGGTGACATGGGCACACGGACCCATGTACCTACAAACATGAAAAACGCCATTCGACCTATAATTTAATCATCATCTATACTCGAACTGCACTAAGTATAGTTTAACTTTATCTCCAACTGGGACATAAAACATGATAAAAATAAGTTTGCAGTTTAAAAAGTATAAATGCATATTGTTTTTCTTTTATTATTGGATTTCAAGTTATTTTCTTCAAATTTGTATTGTGTTTCATATGTGTCTTAAGTAATGGACATGTGTGTCATCTAAGTGTACAAACTATATATGGTTCCAAACAAAATTAAAAAAACAATAGGACATGTATATATGCGTTTGACATATATCTGTTGGTGTCTGACATGTGCCCATGTCATGTGCCTGACACGGACATGACACCTTCTGAAGTTAGTTGATGGGTTGTTCAAAATTCTCAAGGGTTACAAGGTTCTGGAGAGCCGAGACGATGCAATGATATGGGTGTTTCTCGGTTTCCACTTTCTACCTACACCTTGGTGGGAAAGTGTATGTATCCTTCCCTTGGAATTGGAAGGGATTTGGCATATTGAGCCCCCCGCCTGCCCCAAGAGATGCTATTTTGATTATTGATAATCTTTAGAAGGAGATGTAAGCTCGTGATCAATTGGTGTTGGAGTCTGGTGAGTGATGCCTCGATCTGTGAGGAAGAAGTTCGTTTCATGAAGAGGGGGATGCCTGAGGACTGAATATAGAAGGGCATGGGTGACTGGCCCCCATGCCTAATGTGGTGTTTGTGGACCGAAAGAAATAAGAGGTCTTTTGAGGCGTGGAAATTTCTTTTTTGAGCCTTAAGGGCACAATAATTTTTTTTTTGAATGAAAGAGGCATGCCCTTTTTCTTTTTCTTCTTTGTTAAATTTTTTGGAATATGTATATCCGTGTAAATTTACAGGGTTTGCTTAGGTGTATAGTTCTTTGTATACTTCGTGTGTATAGGGTTGTGCCCCCCTTTTGTGGCTTTTTTTTTTATAATTTTTTTTTACTTATCAAACAAATTAGAAAAGATAAAAGGATGAGGTATTAATAGATATAAATGCACATGGTTTTGATTTTAATTATTGATTACAAAGTCATTTCTTCAAACTTACAATATGTTTCATATATATAAGCAATGGACGTATCCTCCATGTGTCTGAAGCATGTGTGGTTTTAAAAAGATCAGAAAATAATGTGATTCGTTTGACATTTGTTCAACACATGGCAGGGCATCCAATGAGTGTCGGTGTCCAACATGGGCACATCACTTTTTTTAGAAATGTCCATGATTCTTTAGGTCCTTGCACTATAATGTAAAGCGAAGTGGCTCGTTGTACGGTTGTACCCTTCCTCGTCAATGGGAACCTGCACCTCGAGTCTTTTTGGATAATTTTTAGCCCCATTGCTGTTTGTTGGTTTCCCTTAAGGATGTTGGGTTGGGATACAAACAGTACTTACAAGAAACCCTCATGAGAAATGGTAGACTATTTTAAGTAATGGAGTGCTGATGATTATTTTGACAGCTATGATTTAACGGCAGTTTTGTAGTGTTAATTCACCAATTGAACTAAAAGCTTAAGGGCCCCAACAATGTATATCAAGCTCTCCAATACTCTCCCTCACATGCAACCCCGTTTTACACGTGGGGATGCAATGTACAATAATAGAGAGAAAAAAATGCAATCAGAAAACAAATGCATACAGAGAGACTTAGATCCAAGACCTCTTCCCAACCAGAGTTTTGATATCATGTTAAGTCACCACTTCAGCCAAAATCTTAAGCTGTTAAGTAAGGGTCCCAACAATGCATATCAAGCTCTCTAACAATAAATCCTATTGAATCATGTAATATAGCAATATTTTACATGGTTATGTACATGCATACCCTCCCCCTTTCTTTTCTCTGTGTACTTCCCTCTTGTGCGTGCGCATGTACGCGTGCGCGTACGTGTAATGGTTGGACCTAGTTGTGGATGTGTGTGTTTGGTTGTGTGATTGTTTGCTTAGTGTTGATAGGATCATCACATTGTTATCTATAATGGAGAAATTTATCATGTTTTTGTGTGCGTGAATGAAGAAAATGTAAAATAAATTGTACAATCTGAACACAGTAAAATTCTGACTGTGCTTGAATGGTGGTCCCTCAATCGATGACGAGAGAATTAGCTTTTGTGACAGAAGGGAATTAGAGGTTAAAGACTTGAATTCTTTGTATATCTTGTCAATACTAAATTATAACAAAAATGTTTATAAACCAATCACTTTTGTGTCCAATAACAAACCTGTAACTTGTTAATCATCACTTCTTTTCGTGGTTGCTATGCTTTTATTAATGATAGATTTGTTTTATTGATGAAAATTGAAGCGTTTTTTTCTTAATGACATTTCAGGAGTTCCTTGTATATTTGGTGTTTTGACCTGCGATAACATGGAGCAGGTAAACTCATTATAGAAGAGTTAATTTAGTTGATTAGCTGCTTATTTATGTTCTAAAGTACTCGACTCAAAATTTGATGGATTGATTAAAGTTTGTTATCATGGTTATTTTTAGTCCGGTATAAACTTTTCTATGCCCAAGTTTTTGAATAGTAGAGAATTCTTCTTTTCAGCAGCCATGGAACTCTGCATGGAACACACTAGTAACTTTTTATGCTAGTCGCTTTTATAAGATTTTTGAATGTTTTCATTGCGATTGCAGGCTTTAAATCGAGCTGGTGGTAAATCTGGGAATAAGGGCTCTGAAGCTGCTCTGACAGCTGTAAGTTGATTGCATATATGCATAATCAAAGATTGTTAGCCATTGCAAGTGGTTGGGTACTTGCATAACTAACAAGCTTTGATTTTAATTTTGAGTTCAATCCACAGTATTCATGAATGCATTTGTTCAATCTCTTAGCTGAAACCTTTATTCTCTTACCATTATTTTTATCCGTCCTAGGTGTGGATTGAGGGTTTTGATGGATAACTGATGTAGGGTGCAACTTTCTATTTGCAATGACTTTAGAGACAAGGTGAAATATCAAGTAGTGGAAAAAAAGTGTATCATGGCCTGGACTAGGGGTAGACATGGCTCGGACTAGGGGTAGACATGGCCCAGGCCAGGCCAGGCTTGCATTCTATACTAAGGGATGGTGTGTTGGCCCAAGCCCGGCCCTAAGCTTTATTATGGGACCCGAGCCTGGGCTGGACAACCTGAATTTAAATTCGAGTAAATATTTTATAAGAACAAAGTACTAAAGCTACCATAGAAGCTTAGTGGCTGAAGTCTCTATTCATAGTGAGAGATCAAGGATTCACCTTTTACAAATACCTCGACATGTTCAAGTGTTAAAGTTTTTTTATTATGTACAAATATATGACATATATATTTATATAAATTCGGGCTGGGCTACTAAATTGTAATCCAAGCCTGGCCTGAGAAATAATTGGGCCTAAAAATTCAACCCAGTCCTCCCATGCAGGCTTATATTTCAATCCCAAGCGCTAAAAAAACTGAGCCGGGGTTGGGCGGTCTTCACGGCCACCAGGCCAGTGTCCACTCCTACCCTAGATGTGTTTTGGACCTATGACATTATGCTTTAGGGTTCTTAAGCTTTACCCGCATGCTGAGCTTGTTGAAAGAAGAGGTTGAAAAGCCAAATTGCTCGTTTGGGTCTTCTATCCTGCAATGAAAAATAGTTGTGGAGATTTATCTGTATTGCAGAAAGAACTTATAGTTCATTGTGGACTTCATATGCCAGCAATTTTATTTCATGTCTGGGTAGACTTCCCTACACTATCTGCCATTGACCATGTGATACACAAAGTTGAAAGCTCACTATACAAAATATGTTCTTCAAATCTTGTCACTACCAGTTGAAAAGTGACCTTTCTATTAAGATAAGAGTTTAAAAAAAAAGAAGAACTAATATGGAAACTAGAGACCATAGCAATTCCTAAAAATAAAAATTTCAATCAAACGGCTTTCTAAACCCCTGTAATTAGTTAATACTAATCTACAATAATAAATAAAAAAACCTGCAACCAAAAACAAGCGCCCCTCACTCCTAAATTACTAAGATAGCCCATACTGATAACTAATTCCTCGTGGACATTTTTTTTCTCCTTGTTCCTGTATCAAAATTCTTGAAAAAATTTCAACGTGCTTGATGGGATTATCAAACAATCTAAGCAATTGAAACTCCACCAAAATTGAAACTTCGGAAGACTAACAATTTCTGTTCCTAGAATGTCTCAACTAATCCTAAACTAGATAAGAAGTAAGACGCCTAACGCCACAAACAGTTATAATATGTAAGATTCCTATAATGCCCTCAGTACTAAAAATTTATGACACTTATAATAGTTGTAGAATCGGAGACTTGTCCTCCCACTCTTGTTGTTCATGCATCAGTGAGTTTTCGAGAACTCCAGAATGTCAGTTTCTGAGCTGGAGATGATTTTGTTGCAATAATTTTTATTAATTTATTTATTTCTTCATTTGTTTGTTTGTTGCAATAAATTTTTTTTGGGTTTTTTTGTTTGTTGATTTACTTATTTATTTATTTTTGTTGCCATAATTTTTTTGCTAGTTGAAGAGGATGATGACTTTCTTTGATGTTGTCTGTTCGTTTTCTTTTTTGGGTGGGCTGGTATTTCTATGGGTCTTCATTCTTTTATCTTCACTCATATCATATCACAGTGAATTGAATGAGTATTGATCATACGGCTACAATATATATTTATTTATATGAATTTTTTGTTCTTTTAATCATGCATCTTCATATATTCGAGTTGAGTTAGTTTGGAAGTTGCCTTGTGGGACCCCACCACCTTTGTTCCTTACTATCTTCATGGATGAACCTAAGTTCAAGTCATAGTTTTAATATTCATACATAATCATTTGTCTACAAGCAAAGGATCTGAGCTCCACTAACTAACCAGCCATATCTCTATTAATTATTTTGGGTTGCTTAGCCTTTATTTTTATATCAATCCTTACCATACTGGAAATAAAGGATTTCAATTTGTGAGCTCCTTGTATTCCTTTTGTTTTTATCTACTATTTGTGGGAGTTCTTTTCTTTTTATGATTAGAAGAATTCAATTAATTCGACAACTGTCGTAGACCTCACAGATGGAAGTTTTTCTATGCTATGTAGATGCTAAAAAAGAAAAAAAGAAAAAAGAAAGGAAAGCCATATACTGTAAGTTACTTTGTAGCTAAACGATTGATTCAGTTTTCATTCTCTTGTTTTGGCTTCTGTTGCAGATCGAGATGGCATCTCTGTTCGAGCACCATCTGAAGTAGTAGAATTATTTGATTGGCATCTTCTTCTACAGGGAGTCGTCTGATGATCTTGTACTTTCTGCATTATGGTGCCAGCACCCTCTATGTTGAGATGAAGTATGAGACAATGACATCATTGCTAACTATAATCAGGTCTTGATGGCTTGCTAGCTGAAACGTTTCCCTCAGTTTGAAACTACATGAGAATTGAAATAGAGAATGCTTGATGTATGCAATAAAAATGGCTTTTATGCAGTGTACTTAGTTTTTCTTCATGCTTAGATTGACATTTCAAAACGGAGTGTTGTGTTCAATATTCGACATTTGCTACACGTGGTTTTCTGGGGGTAGTGATAGTGGTGATGTCATGGCCTTTAGTCCAACGAATGGGAGGCTGTTTCTTCCTTGGACCCTGCTTGCTTTGTTCCTTGAAATTATTACTTTCTTTTACAATTGTGTGGAAGGGATGCGCGGTTTTCTCTTATACACGCAAGTGCAACAAACTTACAAAAATTGATGAAGATAGCAGCAGCAGCAGCAGCTATATATAACTATAAGGTGAAAGAGACTTCTTGTGGTGGTAGATGGGTCGTTGGTCACTTCTCCCCCAAATTCATTTCCTGAGCTCTTTGCCCCAACCTTCCCACTGTCCTCAGTTTTGTCAGCCTTTGCTCCAGTTGGGATTATGCACACTTGAGTTCACCGTGCCTGGAGAGAAAAAGCTGACAGCATATGAAGGAAACGATCTAAGCAAGGAGATTGCTTGTAAAGTCTGAGCGTTTTCTTTGGAATGCAGCCGAGGCTAATGGATTAGCTATACACCGGCACTTGTAGATTGGAGGTGGGCTTAGGCATTTGGGACCTTGAGCTGTTGAACGTCATCATGCACAGGAAATTAGGAGGGAAGGAGGTTGGTTTCCGACTGAACCTCGAATCTTTGCGGGAAGTGAAAGTCATTATAAAGATGGATATTACCACCTTCCTCCCTCCCTCCCTCCCTCCTTCCTCAGGAAGGAAGGATGTCTGGTGTGTAAGCAAGCAGTTGAAACTGTCCTGCATTTTCTTTGTCGACTCTGCCCTGTGGTTTTTTTTTTTTGGTTGAAATTTTTAAGGTACAAATGGCACTGTGGGTGTGTGTTTTGTTTTCACAAAACTTCCCTTGACCCATTGTATATATTATTATATCCAGTGTTGTATGCTGTTTATGGATGGATCATTGTCTGTACTGTACTCCTTCGGTTCATGGGGGAAGGGGAGGGCAAGAAATGACACTTTTATTCAGACACCTTACTTTTTTTTTTTTTTTTCTTTTTTTAATTTTATTGGAACCAATATTTGCTTATTATACTGTGGAAACGGATCTCTGGTGGAATTGGTGGGGGGGGGGGTTTCATGCTTTTTGATGAGGTGGGTCGGGACGATCCACATGCATCATCTTCTTCTTCCAAACCTCCTTGTTCTGGTTAATTAATTTTCCCAAATCTCAATTTAATTACGATGGGGGGTGGGTTGAGCAGTTTATTAATGCAGTTACGCCGCGTTAATGGTCCTCAACTCAACTCAGCTCAGTTCAAGGGAGTTTGATTAATAAATAAACTATGAAAGGGGGGACAATGACTGTACACAGGCATAAAAAAGCTGATCAGAAAAATGCCTACCTTCAAAACTACTCCATGCCCAAATGCCAACATATATTAAGATACTTTCCAGCCTCATTTGTCTGAAGTTTTAAGACCAATCTGCCCCTGATAATTAATCTAATTCTATTCTAGGAGGCGGCCCTTTCCCTCAGAGGTCCCAAAAACAAGAAATAGAAAGAAAAACTCCTGCACTGATCAGGAGATATGTAAAACACTCTTATTTTGGACTCAGAGAGTCTGAAAGTCAGAAAAAAATAAACTAAAATCAGGTTTAGAGCAAGCACAGCAGCATGCTTCCTTACAAATTGCCCCAAAAGATAGAGAGAGCAAAAAAAAAAAAAAAGTAAAAAACAGAAGATATCTAGATTGCAAGAGTCTCTGGCAGCAACCTAAAATATATACAATATAAATTGTTTTTGAAAAAACCCTTCTTCTATCACAAGTGTCCAAGGGCAAAGGTGTCATTCCACAGGGGCATGGTTAACTGAAGAAGCCATCTCAGGTATTGCCTTCATGATCTGTTAACGATGATGTGCTTTAAATTCCCGGGTAACAAAGTTAACAAAATGCAATATCCCAAAAACATAAGAATAAAGAAGAAAAGCATACGGAAACTTAGAATCAAAGTCAGACATAGTAACACAAACAAAGATTTCCAGCACATGAATGCATCAGCTAATAAGCTATGTATTCTCAAAAAGTGTATTTATAAGGTGTACACAAGGAGAGTAGTAATTGATAAGCAGGCTGATCCCACGCACTAGCTAGGCAAGGAATTGAAGATCCCTCTGCAGTATTCATGAGGAAGAAGAAAGCAAAATATTCTCCATGTAATATCTCTCTTAAATTCCTGCAACACCAAATGCAGGGAGGATGAAATGAAACTAATGACATCAAGAGATATAACGAAGGAAAAGAACCAATAACCATCTCTTCCTCTCTTGTCATGGTGTCATTGCAGCTTTCTCTTCCTAACCCTGTAAGTCTCACAACAAAGCTCCCAATTATTGGATCGGTTCAAAACCATCGTCAACCTCCACCAAAGCTTCCTTCTGCTGTTCTTCCAGGCTTGTCTATAACCAATTCACAGCAACACGAACATCCCATTTTGCTGTTCCCTCCGGCAAATCAGGTCTAAACTTCTTTATCCGTTGTTTTTCAAATGATTATTCGTGATGGAATACTTATATGAATACATTTTTGTATTAAGGGGCTAGGGGCTGCTGAAATTGTAAATGTGCAAGCTTATGCAGTTTCATTTGTCCTGCTATGCGTCGGTTCTAGATTCCTTAAACTTTCTCTTTATTTTCTTTCTTTTCCCCCTAAATTTCAAGTCTTTTGCATGGTTCTGGTAGTCGATATATTTAACTTGTATTTATTTTATGCCAGAGTGTTGCAGCAATAGTGTTTGGAGACGGATCAGATTCACGGCTCTACCCGCTGACAAAGAGCAGATCTGAAGGAGCTATTCCTATAGCAGCAAATTATAGACTCATTGATGCAGTTGTGAGCAACTGCATTAATAGTAACATAAACAAGATATATGCTCTCACGCAATTCAACTCCACTTCTCTTAATTCCCATCTTACAAGAGCTTATTCAGGAGTAGGTCTTGGGAAAGAAGGGTTTGTTGAAGTAATTGCAGCATATCAGAGTCCTGAAGACAAGAACTGGTTTCAGGTCAAATAATTTAAAAACTTTCCCAATAAATCTACATATATATGTTCAAAGAATTGCTAATTTTTTCTGAGAATGTAGTGGTCAATCTTCAGGAATACAATTTTTTTTATTTATATTTTATCTTTGTGGTTTTCCTTCCAATGTTCTTAGGGAACTGCTGATGCCATAAGAAGATGTTTATGGGTCCTAGAAGAGTATCCAATTGTTGAGTTTCTGGTCCTTCCTGGTCACCATCTTTACAGGATGGACTACCAGAAACTTATAGAGGCACACAGAAACAAGAAGGCTGATGTTACTTGTGCAGTCTTGAGTAGTATGAGATATCAGAATTCAGAGTTTGGTATTTACAAAGTAAATATTGACAATAAAGTTACGGAGTTTAGAGAGAAACCAGAAAAGAAGCCAGTGAAGCCCATAACAGTAAGTTTTTTTTTACCTGGTTTTCACATACAGCTATCTTCACTTTCTGTATCTAGTAATTATATGGCTCTGCTAATCTGGAGGTTGACAAGCAAAAGAGGTTTACAATTTCTAAGGGAGCTCTAATCTGCGAACTCAGGTAGAAAGCTCAGGAAAATCCCACAATTCTGCTCATAATAATTTCCCTGGTATGGGGATCTATGTCATTAACAGAGATGCTATGATAAAGCTTCTGAGAGAACATTTTCCAAAAGAAAACGACCTGAGAAGTGAAGTAATACCTGGTGCAATATCCTTGGGAATGAAGGTCAGACTTTCGGATTATGCTTTGTTTGTTTTGTTTCTGTCCAAGCATAATTTTAGCATTTATTCCCCTTTATTCTCAACTCTTAAGAAAATTTTCTTTTGCATAAGATCAGGTTCATGCTTACCGCTTTGATGGATACTGGGAGGACATGAGAAGCATTGAAGCATTCTACCAAGCAAATATGGAAAGTACAAAATTAACAAACATGGAATATAAGTCAGTAACTTTAAATATCACAAAAAGCTGAAAGAAAAAAGACAGTGCATCGTTTTAGTGAATGTTTCACCCATAATGGGCCCCATAAAATCTAACACAAACTTCGTCTTTTGTTGGCAGCTTCTACGACAAAGATTCTCCTTTGTACACTTTGCCCCGACATCTTCCTCCGACTCTAATAACTGATGCTGTGATAACAGATAGTGTCGTTGGAGATGGCTGCATTCTCAATGTAAGAAACTAGCATCCATCAGACTATCAGCCTCTAAATATTTACATTAAATCAAAAACTAAAATAACAAATATGAAGCATTAATACTCCAATGCATGCTATGAAGATTGCCTTGGATGTGACTGTTTTTTTTTTTCCTTCTGGGATTTCTCTTCTGAATTTTATAAAAGCAGAGATGCAACATCAGAGGTACAGTAGTTGGTCTGAGGACGAGGGTTGGAGATGGGGTTGTAATTGAGGATTCAATACTCATGGGTTCTGAAATCTATCAGGTAAGAGCCATTATAAATTCTTTAATGCATTATTTCTTTAAGATATCTCCATAGCAATTGAGATGAGTATAATTTCTTTCTCAAAAGCATATGTTTACACTTGTTCTTTGTTTAGGCTTATCCAAAATTTACTTGTTTTCCTTGCGAGCAAGGATGTTAAATACAGGCATTCTCTTCAAGTTTTTATCATCATGTTTGCAAATGATATCAATGTACAAATTTAATAGCATTAAAGCCATGTGGCATCCTATTTCTCATGAAAATGTACGTGACAGATCCAAGATGTGCAGACTAATGGCGTTGAAGGCAAGGGCAAGGGCAAGGGCAAGGGCAAGGGCATGGCTATGGCCATTCCAATTGGAATTGGGGAAGGTTCGCACATACGGAAAGCCATAGTAGATAAGAACGCAAGGATTGGCAAAAATGTTACGGTACTACTATATAGATATAATCTTTGAAACCCATGAGCATTAGGATATTCAAAATGCAGCCGTCAACTATTTAATTTTAAATATGAGAGATATTAATATTTGAATTTTAGATGAAAGTTATTGAAATATAAGCTACAACAATGCCAAGCGTCAAACAAGTCCCATGCCTTGTTCAGCTTTCAATTCAATATTTACATTATTCCATTATCAAATTTAACGATCAAGTTACGAACATAAACCAATTAGCATGAAGTCATCTATTTAATAATCCTAGAAAGTTGATGCAGAACAGCAAAACCCATTCTTTTTCTTCTTCTTCTTTTTTTTTCCTCCCAACGTTCATGATTTATTTCATCTGAAAACCACAGTTATAGGTGTAGAGCCATTATTCTATAATGAGATTCCTTGAATATGTAATTATCCATAATCCTTTTGTAAGGGCATTTATTCTGTCATTGATATTAAATTTTACATGTGCTTTGGTGCTATGCAGATCATAAATAAAGACAATGTCCAAGAAGCAAACATGGAAGCTTATGGCTACACCATCAACGCAGGGATAGTCGTAATTCTAAGGAGCGCGGTGATACCAGATGGAAGCATTCTATAGCAATTGTGATTGTTTTATCAAATATCATTCTTTGGTAAAGTCTCAACGAGAACATACTCTGAGGGGCTCAAGTGTATACCACAATTCTTTTTTGTTATATACATATATATATATATATATATATTCAATTTTTAAGCTCCAACAAAGTATAAAGATCCACAGACAGAATAATTGATGTCCCTAACAAATGTTTCAAATCATTCCGAGATTATAGTTTATGCAGAATATCAAATCTCCATACAGTTCATTTGTGAGCTCCTTGATTGATGATGCCATTTAAATATCAATGGAGTGATAGCTATTTGTTTTCACTGAAACCCTTCAAGCAATAGAACAAGGAAAGCATCCTTTCATCCTCTTCAGTTTCTCCAAATTCTAACTAGTTGGGCTAGTTCAGTTGGCTAGAACTGATGGCCTTTCAAAGAAAACTTAAAAGTTCGATTTTTGCCAAGTACAAAAGTTCTTTTAAAGCTTTTAGTCTAGTAATTACTTGATTTGTATGGGATAAAGGTACTATACAAATCCTGAAATTAATCGAGATGCGCGCAAGTTGTCCGAGACACCCCGTTAGTAAAAAAAAATCTCCAAATTCTCTGTTTGGTTAAAAGAAGTCAAAAGGAAAAGAAATAAAAATACTCTTCTTTTTCCTTTTCTTTTCTTTTTTTTGGTTTAAATTTCGCAATTGGAATGTGGGTAGTCCCCACATGAATGAATAGACACCCAAAAGACACCGAAATCAAAAATATTTCGATCAATGGGTTGGATCGCTCCAAAGAGTTTAGGAATTTTGAATTTGGGAGAGGAGGAGAATGGGGTGATTTCCTTCTAATTATAAGGAGAAGTTAATTCCTTGTTGATTGTGAAGTTAAAGGATTGCTGAGATTCTGAGAATTGTGCCTAGAGAATGGCAATTTGACCCAAAAAAGACCATGCTCCTAAGTCCTAATGGTACAGGTTTGATGCATAAATAAATGGACTAAGACGGATTATGGGAAAAGAAAAAAAAAAAAAAAACTCGAAGTTAAAACTGACTCTAGATTATTTGAGACCTAAAGTGATAATTTTAAATGAGCACGTTTATATGTTTTTAATATTATTGTAAAAGTTTTTATGTAATTTTTTTTATTTTCTATAAAGGAGGTGCTGTTTTTTCTCCAAAGTTAATTATGAGCCCTTATTTTTTTCTTTCTAATTTGGATCGGGACATTTATTTTTTATATAGAAACTATAAGCATTACAGCATGTAAGGATTTAAAGATTTTAAAGTCTTCAAATTTTTTTTATCAGTCATCATATACTTATTAAGGACTCTTTTCAAAATTTGGGGCTTTGAAAATTTTTTTGTTTGTACAATTAATTCGGTTATTTTCTCTGAAATTTACTAGGGTAGTTGATTATAGGCCTTTTTTTTAACGAAACTTTTTTATCATTTTGGAGCATTTTTTTCTTAAAAAAATGATATAGAAACTATACAGGGCCTTAGCTATAATATATAAGGTTTTAAATTTTGAGGCCTTCCAAAAAAGAGTTTTTGTTTTTGTTCAGACACAGTTTATTTTTCTTGAAATTTAGTAGTGTAGTAATTTTGAGCCTCCGTTTTATACTAGTTCATTTGTACTTGGGCCTTGCTTTGAAAAGATGTAAAAATTATAGGTCCTTTACTATAGCATAAAAAACTATTTGTTATAAAAAAAATTGGACAAATAAAATTTTCTGAATGTCCCAGAATTTTCAAAACCTTACATGATTTTAAGGCCCTATATGATTTTTATATCTTTTTTTTTAAAATATGAAGCCTTAGTCTAAATGAGAAAATGGCCATTAAAAATTAAAAAATAGGCAAAATTAGTACATTAGTACACTAGTTGACCTCAGAAAAAAAATAGTTTACAAAGTAAAATAATTTCAAATAATTTTTTTGTAATAATATAAAAAATATATATAAAAAAACTTCATTTAAAATCGTCGCCTTAGGTCTCAAATGGTTTTGAACGGACTGTGCCTCCACCCTTACCATGGGTGATTCTTAATCCAAAGACAAACATAATGTTCCAATGATTAGACATGCTACAACAAGAAGTGCTTCTGGTTGATATCATCCAAGATAGGCTTCCTCCAAAAAAGTTGCTGCATATATATGAATGAGCATATTTGGATCTTATTCAGTGCGATGTTGTTAAGTTTCTTATATGACGTCGACTGGGGCTCTGTACATGTATATGCTCTGCTGCATGCATGCATACATTCATCTCTACGTGCCACATGGCTTGCAAATATCACTATTTTTTTCGCAATTTGAGACTAGCTCATGAATTACTATCTTTTTAAACATTTAATAGTTCATTTTAATGTCCAATTTCGTATTGATCAGTCTTCAAAATGAAAATATGGTAACATTGATATATTGTGACTTTTTTTTTTCTTTTTTTTTATTTTTATTGATTAGAGGTTTGTGTTCGTAGCTGTGTTAATATCAAGATACTTGTTTTTGCTGCCATAACAGTACTGTGCATTTTATCACTGATGATTGACCATGTTGTTTTTCATTTTTGGTATGTGACGATTGAACATATTGTTGGTTTCATGATAATGGTGATGAAAGTTATTATATGACTTTTCAATTTCTGTTGTCAATTTTCTGTGCTTTATTTTTATTTTTTTGCAAAAAATATTAATAATAACAATAAAAATAGAAAACATGTTTGGTAATTCTAATATTGTTATTTTTTTTATTATTCTTACATTATAAATCTCAATATAAAAATATTTATTTAATATGTATGGGTGCCGGTAGTGGAGAGTAGAGGTGGCCGGTGGTGATGGGTAGCGGAGAGGAGAGAGGAATACTTATTTTAAAAACACATACAAAAATGTGAATAGACTTTTTTTTGGTGTTTTCACCTTTGTCCAACTTTTTGAGACCAGTCTCTAGATTTCTTAAAAGAGTATTCAAATCTGGGAGGAGGAGGATCTCTTTAGGCGGCCATTGAGCCAGAACTGTAAATACCTATGCTACGGTTTTGCATGCAATCTGTTAAAAAATTTATGGCCTAACGTAACTTGCAAACTGAGGGTTACCTAATGATATACAGATGTGATGACCTTTGTATTCGAGTGGTGTAAAACTTTACTTATATTCTCTCACACGAAGTATAAAGATGTGAAAGTAAGAAAGTGAGTCTGAACGGTCCCAAAAAAAGAAGCCCCTTCAAAACCCATCCCTGAAATCATGTAAGAAGAAAGAAGAAATGTAAATTGAACTTCTTTCTTTTTCTATTGTAATATAAATTCTAACACAATTGATAAAAAATCCCAATTTGTGAGATTGGAAGATCAGTGGGTGGGGCCTACTACTACTACTACTGTACTGTTCTTCTTCAACCCTATTATGGCTGGCTTCCGTTTTCGTATAATTCTGATTTCCTTTTAGACTCCTTTGTGCCAGCTGATCCTGAAACTGTAGCCTGATCATCTGCTCATGACCTTATAAAGGGGAAAAAAGAACAATTATTTCATTTTTTCTGTTTTCTTCATTTGATCTTTTTGAAAATCCCTTTAAAATATAGAAAACCTGAAATGCTAGATGCCTCTGATTAGAATTTGGGGGAGTCCCTTGTCGACAATTGAAGGCTGGTAATAGAGAGAGGATCCAATTCATAATTATTTCAAATAAAAACCATAGAAAAGGCATCATCTCAGCCATGGCTAATACCTAATAAGTCTTTCATATTACCCATTTATTTGGGCAGAGAGCACTGAGAGAGGTATAGTTTATGCGTTTCGGTATACAATATTGAATTGTTTTGTTTTCGGGATGGTGCGGAGTTAGTAAAAGCGAATGATATTGGCCACCCATGTGATTAGTAGCAGGGCGGAGCTTTTGTGCAAGAGTTTAGTTATGATGCACTTAATAGTTTAAAATTTATTTTACACAAGCAAAATATCAATGTGTTATACGTGTCTTTTAAAATTTAAGTACAATATAAATAAACACATGTCATATTCAAGTGTTAACTTGTGTAAAAAATTGTATACTGTTAGTGCATTAAGATTAAACTTTTTATAAAAACACTCTTATATGTAACATAAATGAGTGAGGTTTCTGCAAAATTTTATTATAGTAGCACTCTCCATAATTTATAACTTAAATCTCTAATCTAATAAAATATAAAAATTTTGTATAATGAATTATGCATTCAATCTATTTCTTTATGTGTATCCTAATCTAATAAATTAATATTATATGGCTTTTAAATCAATAATATGTGTTGATGGGGACCGATCAGGACTCTATGTGTGTAGCCCACCAACTGAATTCTCCTGACTATACTTGGGGTACTCAGGAGAATAGGGGGCAACTGATGGAGACCGATCAAGACTATCCGCGTTGGCTGACCGGCGCTCGTATTGTGGACACTATGCCTAGGATACATGTCAAGCAAGAAAACGATGAAGATCAATCCTAAAAGCTCCAGCTGACTTGAATACGACCAAGCAACTGCGTTGCTGAGCAGATGAGCCTGTGGATCCGAACAGACCGAGCAGACCATGAACTAGTATGGTTGAGCAAACCATATCCGAACGGATGATGCCGATCATTTCTCCCTCTGCCACGTTAGTGAGGGTCACTACTGACAACCCAATCATGATAGCGTGCTACCAACTCTAAGATTTCGCGTGTAGCAAGAGGTAGTCACCTCCCCGACTCTGACGCACGTTTGGGGAAGCGTCACGTGTAAAGTTGGACAACCACTCTCTCACTACCCTACCACCAGTCAGGCCCTTTAATGCCACACTACCACGTGGAGAGACAACTCTTTCCCACTATCTCCATGCATGCAACGCCCTCCTAGGACTATCAGGATGCCTAACCGTATAAGAAGAAACTCATATTCTCTAGAAAGGTATACAAAGATAAACCCTAGCCAAAACTCTGTTGAAATATTCTCAGAAACCTAATTTTGGCATCGGAGTGTCCTTGACAGGCACCACACTGGTGTCCCTTATCCCTCTTTTCTTATCAAATTATCAGAGCAGTTCGCCGCCGGTCTGAAGATTAACCTTACAAGTTTACTGCTTTATCATGTGTGTTTTTAATATGCACTATTCAAGAAGTTCCACTCAATACACATAAAAAAAGTTATTTGAAACAATGTCGATCTTTATTTTAATAGATGATTGATGTACTAAAAAATAATTAATTTATATTTTTTTTGTCATTTGGACAACTTTTATATGCCTGTAGTTAAATAAACATTAAGTTTTATAATATTAAGACTTGTATATAAGCTTGTTGTATATGACTCGATCAATTTTAAGATTTTTTTTTATACATTTGGAGTACTTACAAAAAAAGTTATAATTTATTAAAGCAGAATAAAAGCTAATTTTATTTTTTTATGTAAAAATTTAGTCTTACATCTTTCTATATATGTCATACTTGAACTTAAAAATATTTATAAAACTTAAAATATAATATTTGTATACCAATCGTATCAATAGACGAAAAATTTGGTTTCAAATTGGCACTACTAAAATAAAATCCTAGCTCTGGCTCTGATTAGTATGATTACCGCAAAACTAGTCATATTTATTAAAGGTGGAGGATTCTTTAAATTTACTTATGTCTGTGTGTGTGAGAGAGAGAGAGACTACTACTGGTTCGAAGAATATGGATCCTTTCTTTTTGGATTGTAATTGTATGGTAAAATTAATAATAATTAATCCAATTCTCTATACTGAATAATTTATATTATATGCATCAGATTGATTGAGCGTTGACGGAGTGAGAGTTTTATAACACATGACATGCTCACAACATGTCCCCACATGCGGAGTGCTATTACAGCCGCGGCTGTGATGGCATTTTACGCGTCTCACATTATACATGAACTAATTGGGTAGTATTATAAACTAAATAAATTTTAAACAAGTAAAATATAGTATATAATAAAATAAGTTCTTTTGAAATTGTTAAATAATAATTAAATAGTTTTTTTAAAATTATGGTGATAAATCTTTTTGATTACTCAAGTATGTCTTGCTTTCATAAGACAAAATAGAATAATAAAAAAGTTCTTTTAGAACTGAGGATAGATCTTCTTGATCACCCAAGCATATATTACTTTCATAAGATAAAAGATAAAGACAATAGAAATGTAAATAGTTTATCTACACTTTTTGCCTTTTCCTTCCTTCTCTTTTTCTCTTCTCCTTTCTTTTCTTTTCTTTCTCTCTCCTTTTTTTTCTCTCTCTCTCTCTCTTCTGTCTCTCTCCCGCTTTTCTCTCTCTCTTTTTGTTTCTTTTTTGCTTTTCTCTCTCTCTTTTTTTCTTTTTGCTCTTCTCTTCTTCTCTCTTTCTCTCTTTCGTTTATATGGGCAAATATAGTGGTAGGTTACAAATCACGTGTTGGTAAAGATTATCCACCAGTCAACTATTCCATAACACTCCCCATTGGATGACCGCTACAAGAAACCTTATAAAAACCGTAGCGAAAGAAAAATGGGTGCGCTAAAAAACTGCCTCCTTAAAACCTTGTTAAGAAAAACCCTATGGGAAAAAAAAAATTATTGGCGAAGGAAACAGAGTATAGTCTGCGACTCCCCCTCATTCATACATCTGGTATGAAGTTGAAGTTTATAGCTTCAATTGTTTAGAGCTTTAAGACGACGCATACTAATGTTGTGTACCAATTTCTCAAATGTTGCAGTTGAGAGTACTTTAGTAAATAAGTCTGCCAAGTTGTCACTTGAACGTATCTGCTGGACATCAATATCATCATTTTTCTGGAGTTCATGTGCATAAAAGAATTTTGGCGATATATGTTTGGTTCTATCACATTTGATGTAGCCTCCCTTGATTTGTGTAATACATGCTGTATTATCTTCATATAATATTGTTGAGGTATCTTTGATCGAGGATAGTCTGCAACTATCTTGAATATGTTGGATCATTGATTTCAACTAAATGCATTCTCGACTTGCTTCATGAATTGCGATGATCTCAGAATGATTTGAAGAAGTTGCAGTTAGTGTCTACTTCACAGATCGCCAAGATATAGCAGTGTTACCATAGGTGAATACATACCCGGTTTGTGATCGTGCTTTATGTGGATCAGAGAGATAACCAGCATCTGCATAGCCAACTAACTCTAATTCTGGTCCCTTTGAATAGAACAAACCCAGATCTGTTGTTCCTCGAAGGTAACGGAATATGTGCTTCACCCCTTTCCAAAGTCTTTGAATTTGTGCAAAACTATATCTTGCTAATAAATTTACAGAAAATGCAATATCGGGTCTTGTGCAATTTGCAAGATACATAAGAACCCTAATAGCACTGAGATATGGTACTTCAGGACCATGAAGTTCTTCATTGTTTTCTTGAGGGCGAAAAGGATCCTTTTGTACATCTAGTGTTCGAACAATCATGGGAGAACTCAATGGATGAGCTTTATCTATATAAAATCGATTTAGAACCTTTTCTGTATATGTAGATTGATAGAGGAGAATTCCATTTGATAAATGCTCAATTTGTAATCCAAGACAAAATTTAGTTTTTTCAAGATCTTTCATTTCAAACTCCTTTAAATAACCAGTAGATGTTGTCAGTTCTTCAAAAGTTCCAACAAGATTCAGATCATGGACATAGACTACAATAATAACAAATCCAGATTCTGATTTCTTAATAAAAATGCATGGACAAATTGTATTATTCACATATCTATTTTTCAATAGATATTCACTAAGACGATTGTACCACAGGCGTCCAGATTATTTTTACCCATACAGAGATCGTTGAAGCTTGATAGAATATAAGCTTCTAGATGAAATATGTGCTTCAAGCATTTTAAATCCTTCAGGAATTTTTATATATATATATCATTATCTAATTCACCATACAAGTAGGTTGTCACGACGTCCATCAAACGCATATCCAGTCCTTCTGAGACTGATAAACTAATTAAGAATCTGAACGTAATGGCATCCATTACAGGAGAGTATGTCTTATCATAATCAATACCAGGTCTCTGCGAGAAACCTTGTGCTACTAGTAGCGCTTTATATCTCACGATTTCATTTTTCTTATTTCGTTTTCGCACGAATACCCATTTGTATCCAACCGGTTTTACATCTTCTGGTGTTTAGACTACGGGTCCAAATACTTTGCGTTGTGCTAATGAGTTTAATTCTGTCTCAATAACTTCTTTCCATTTTGGCCAATCACTTCTATGTTGACATTCGTCAATTGTCTGTGGTTCATTCTCTGCATTACTTCTTGTAATTGTAAGAGCCACTTTAAATGAAAATATGTTGTCGACAATAAGTTTATTTCTATTTAATTTTTCTCCTGTATTCACATAACTTATTGAGATCTCATTACTTTTTTCTGCAGGGGATATCTCTTCAAGAGATTTCTTTTCTGGGACTTCTTTTATAGGAGTTTCTTCTTCTAGAGGTTTAGATATTGTGGTTTCTTTAGGAATACTGACTTACTTATGCATTTGTACCTTCTTCTTTCTAGGAACTGTGTTTTTTGCACCAATAGGTCTCCCACGCTTCATGCGTGCTTGAGATTCATTTGCTGCTATATTAGCAGATTGTCCTACAGGGACATCAATACGTGCTGGGGTATTAGCAGCTGGTATATATGATTTTGTTATCTTCTTGGTGTCGGTAAACACATCAGGTAATTGATTTGCAATCGTCTGTAAATAAATAATCCTGTGAACTTCTGATTCATATTGATTTGTTCGAGGATCAAGATGAGATACCGTGGAAGCATTTCAAGTAATCTCATGTTATTTTTTCACTTGCGTTTTATCTCTCTCTAATGGTGGGAAAAGTGTTTCATCAAAATGACAATCCGCAAAACGTGCAGTGAATACAGCCCCTATTAAAGGTTCAAGATATCTAATAATAGATGGGGAATCAAAACCAATATAAATCCCAAGTCGACTTGGGGATCCATCTTAGTACGTTGTGGTGGCGCAATTGGTACATATATAACACAACCAAAAATTCTTATATGTGAAATATTTGTTTGTTGACCAAAAATAAGTTGTAATGGTGAATATTCATGGTAAGCAGTGGGTCGGACACGGACTAATAATGTAGCATGCAATATGGCATGTCCCTAAGCAGAAACAAGTAATTTTGTTCTCATAAGTAAAGGTCGAGCTATAAGCTGAAGGCGTTTGATAAAAGATTCAGCTAGATCATTTTGTGTGTGTGTAAGTGCAATGGGATGTTCAACAAGAATTCCTATGGACATACAATAATCATCAAAAGCTTGAGATGTAAACTTACCAGCATTATCTAGTCGTATTGACTTAATCGAATAATTTGGAAACTGTGTTCGTAATCTGATAATTTGAGCAAGAAGTCCAGCAAATGCAACATTACGAGTAGAAAGCAAACAAACATATAACCATCGAGTGGATGCATCTATTAAAACCATAAAATAACGAAATGGTCCACATGGTGGGTGTATCGGCCCACATATATCCCCCTGAATTCTTTGTAAAAAGGTTAGGGATTTAACTATTACTTTTGACAGAGATGGTCTCATAATTAATTTTCCTTGTGAACAACCGAGACATGTATAATCACTGGACAAAAGAATCTTCTGGTTCTTTAGCGGATGCCCATGAGAGTTCTCAATTATTCGACGCATCATCGTTAATTCCGGATGACCAAGACGATCATGCCAAAGTATAAAATTCTTTGGGTTAAAACACTTCTGGTGCATCATTTCAGGTGATCCCAAAATTCTTATGTTGTATAATATAACCCAGAAGAGAAGGTAGCAAGTTTTTCTAATATCTGCTTCTGGCATGAAACAATATAAGTAATGTAAAGATATTCTTTATTATCTTCATTTGTTGTCTCTATATGATATCCATTACTACGTATATCTTTAAAACTGAGCAAATTCCTTGTAGCTCTAGTTGAATACATAGCATCATCAATATAGAGTTTTGTTCCTTTTGGCAACAATATATTGGCTCTTCCGGAACCTTCAATTAATTGTGTATTGCCAGATATTGTCTTAATGTTATTTTCAGCTAACGTTAAGCTAACAAAATATTTTTTTCTCTCGAAGAATTGTATGAGTAGTTGCACTGTCTACTAAACATATATCTCCATCGGTCATCTTGGAAGTTATTAATGCTTTGGTAGATTTCATGTTTCTATACAAAATATGAAATTCCTTATTTAATAAGAAAACAAAAATATTCATATAATAGAAACATGCTTAGAAAAATATCACACAAGATGACAATAAACTTAAAAGGACAAGAATATACACTAATTGGTGTGGACATTTCCATCACCAATTAAGTGATCTATTTTTCCATCAATCTTCATCAGGAAGATTTCCTTCACATCATTTTCATTGTGCTTTTATTTGAATCATAATTGGCAACACTGTACTACATCCTTGTTATTACAATTTCAGGTATACTAAATCATTGTCTTGCAACTTCAGGTGTATTCAACCATAAGCTTGCAACTTCAAGTGCATTTATTGATTAGGTTGCAACTCCAGGTGCATTAAATCATAATAAGCCTTTTGAAAAATTATAGTCTTCTGGCACTTGTATTTTTCAAACATTCAATGATGATACAATGGTAAACCAAATTAGGTAGCATCCATAACAAACATAGCTAAATAATAGCAGCAACATAAATGAAAGTAGTAGCAGGTGGCAAGCCGACCTTATAAAGTAACAATAATTAAATAAACTGCATGCAAGCCTTAATAAATATTCTATAGGAGCACTTGATTTCTTTCATTGTATTTCTAAAATCATTAATTCTGGAATGATCTAACTATAACATATTAAATCTGACAATCATCAGTTAATGATCATGTTAAAATCTCTACCGAACACAGTAATGTTAGGTGAGTATTATAATAAATAGTAACCGACAGAACAGTGAAAAGTATTGCCATATTACTGATTACATATTGTTTATTATATATTATTATGCAATTACTATTTATTACTGTTCATGAATAGTAGAATGAATAGTAGACTTCATTCGATCGATATATATATATATATATATAATATCACTATTTTTGTCTCCATTATAACTTTCAATCCAGATATCAAAATATAGTCAAGTCACAGGTCTATGGAAAGGTATTGAAATAAAGATTCTAGATTTATAAATATCATAAGCAAAACATGCCAAATCTGAGAGAAATAAAGCAATAACGTGTTGAAATAAATACTATTCATTTTAACAGTTGAATTACTGTTTATACTATTCATGCGAATTGAGTGAATAGTAAAGAAGCTAAAATGAAGATAAATTACACATAAAATGAAGGAAGAACACAAAGTACTTAAAGCGTCGTACTGATAACGTGTTATAAACTAAATGAATTTCAAGCAAGCAAAACACAGTATATAATAAAACAAGTTCTTCTGGAATTGTCAAATAATAATTAAATAGTTCTTCTAGAACTATGGAGATAGATCTTCTTGACCACCCAAGCATGTCTTGCTTTCATAAGACAAAATAGAATAATAAAATAGTTCTTCTAAAACTGGGGATAGATCTTCTTGATCACCCAAGCATATATTGCTTTCATAAGATAAAAGATAAAGACAATAGAAATGTAAATAGTTTACATACATTTTTTTGCCTTTTCCTTCCTTCTCTTTTCCTCTTCTCCTTTCTTTTCTTTTCTTTCTCTCTCCCTCTTTTCTCTTTCTCTCTCTTCTGTCTCTCTCCCGCTTTTCTCTCTCTCTTTTGTTTCTTTCTTGCTTTTCTCTCTCTCTCTTTTTTTTCTTTTTGCTCTTCTCTTCTTCTCTCTTTCTCTCTTCCGTTTATATGGGCAAATATAGTGGTAGGTTATAAATCACGTGTTGGTGAAGGTCATCTACCAGTCAACTATTCCATAACAGGTAGCACACTTCTGATGCGAAGAGCATTTCAACACTACTAAGCTATTTTGAAGAACTAAAATATTGTAAAATATTGTACTCTATTTTAAAAAGTTATTTTAGATAACAATTTTAATATAATTCTTTATTTTACTAGCTATTCTAACTAATTATAATATATTTAATAAAAAATGTTACATGCCATGTCATTATTGTTATGATGACATGACATAATGATATCACATGTCACGTCATCAAAACAGTAAATGAAAAGTTTATCAAACTACCCACGTGACCTCATTGAAAAAAAGAAAAGTAGTAAATCATGTCATGGCCCATGGACACTATTTCTGAAAGTACCAAAAAAAATATTAAAAGCAAGGAAAGAACTTCAATTCTATGTAACTTTTATTTTATGAACTCATTATGTTAAGGGTTGCAAAATTTTTTATGCCTTGATTATAGTGCATACGCATAATATAAAAAATTTTGATATGATTAGCAGAAGTTAATCTACGTGATTCGAATCATACATTCAAAATCTCTCTGATTTGATCCCCAATAACAACAGATATGAATTTCGAAATCACTCTACTTTAATCTCGAATAGCAAATAATGGCAACAAGAAAGATTCAACTACTCAAACTCAACCTTTGGATTTCTGCTGTATCCCATGAACACGTCTTACTCTAAAGAGAATAGGCTCGTAGCTGCTATGATTTCTTATTCACACAAAAAAGCGTATCTCTCAATTATGAGTAAAGTGCGTATATATAGAGGTTACAATAGGGACCACATGATTAGTATGACTAGGAACTAATGAATTATAATTGCACTCTTTGTCATACTAAGAATTATATTTTAAGCTTCATATTATTAAATACTTATTTATCTCCCCACTTAAGATCACAGATACCGGTCTATTAAATTAAATTACTGATAATTAAATTTAATAAACTTATTTAATTCCTATACTGGGACGTGGATTCCATCAATAATTAATATTCACCATACATGTAATTTTATTGACTAACTCATTGAATTTATTGACCCACAAGGAATCTCACTCTTTTGTAAATTAAAACAATAAACACTACATGCG